>CABEGB010000619.1:0-34277 GCA_901521435.1 Crematogaster levior
TTACAGTGACAACGAATTGTTCATTTTTCTAAAAGATTGCACATGACATTTGCAAGGTCGCGACGGAATATACGAAACTTCTCTTTTACAGTACGAACAAAACAATGTTTGCCGGCACAAAATAGATATATATTTATATAAAATACAACGTTAACGAATCGAATCGGGGCCGTACATCCTGTAAAGAGGTACCTGAAAAATATATCAGGACAACACATTAACAGTAATGTAATATCAATGTTGTAATTTCATTCAACAATGTAACTGTGACATGTGTAACACATGTGTTATATTGCATTTGCATTGATTGGCAAATTATAACATTGCTATTATATTGCTGCCAGTTGGTGTTTGCTTTAACATTATAGAAACGATGTGACAGTCACAGATTGCAGATGATAGTGACGTCAAAGGATGAATCACCGATTGGAAAACCGAAAGGAAGGTGGATTAGAAAGGTGAATATTTTCCTCGTATCTTCCTCGTCATCAAATGTTAAGGAAAAGTCATCTTTTGGAATTATCCCGTCTGACTGCATTTACGAGCATCTCGACACTTTGATAACTGCAACTCTCTTACGAGTTTTACCAATATTGCGAATCTCGTCCTTGGCTCCGTGAGTGCGGAACGAGGACGGGGTTCGCTAACAAAAACGCGAACGAGCTATTGTTATTTTGCAATGCACATGCGGGAGGAGTCGCGTTTAACGCGAGTCGAAGGCTTCTCGCGATTCCACTTTTCCCCCGTCACGGTCATGAGAAATCGCAATATCGTTTCACAGTCTTCCATTGAATGTTTATATAAGTGAATGTTTAATACTTTAATTAACCTCCTTTAATACTAATTAACCGCCGGGGCTTATATTACTACATTCTTCATCAGTGTGGACATTCTCGTGGCATTTATCTATTTTCAAATAATCCAGGAGCTTTTCTGGCTAAATCGGCCCTTATCTTCATCGACGCTCTCGATACGAGTTATTCCGACGATGGGATCGTTGTTGCGTCCGGTAGCTTTCTTCCGGAAATTTCCAGTTTCCCGATTCTCTGAGCTTTGAATGAAAGCGTTTGCTCGCAAAGCGTTTTTGGCGAATGAGCACGGGGGGAAAACGTAAGCGGAAACGCTCCGCGGAAGAACAGAAGGGCACTGGAGGGAGAGGTCCTTGATTGACGCAGTCAGCGTTAATACGTATAAAGGAAACTGTTCTCGTCGTCGCGGGTCCAGACCGATTGGCCGAGCTTGACAGTCATGCCCAACGAGGATATCTCCAACGACCGCACGTTGATGCGGACGGAACTCGGAAGAGCCGATCCACCCGCGGGATCTCGGCTGAAAATGTCTGGAGAACATCCAAGGGTGGACTCTTCGTCATCCTCGACTCTCCCGGCTGTCGTCAACGGCACTGAGGAACAAAAAAATACCGAGAAACCAGACTTCCGCAGCAGGCCGCGTCGGGAGACTCATGAAAAGCTCTTCAGGGACTTCTTCGAGCTCGTATTGCAACGTGCGGTGTTCCAGGTGGGCCTGAAACTTAGAAAAAGTATACTCACATTTATTTATTTTTTTTATCTAAGCATAATAAGAATAGAACATTATTAATTTTGTAAATTATGTATGTTGACAATTTCGAACAGCATTTATGCACAATTTCTTAAAAGATGACAAAAAATTAAGAGAAAAAAAGATTGTATACTAAAAAAGAGAAAAGCCTTAGCGTTAGTATGGAATATTATTTTATTCTGAATTTTTGCTCTATTCTATACATATTAATTCGTTAATTTACAAATATTATTCTTATATTTATATATTTTATATTATATATATATACATATATATATATTAAATTTATAAATTTAAAGTGTTAATTTTATATATATATATATATATATGTATAAATATAAAAAATATCTATGTTTATATTTTTGTATATTGTATCGTATATTTTTATTTTATATTATTTTTCATATCTGTTCCATATTTAACAATAATAGAATATTATTCCATTCCATTTTGTCTACTTGAATTTATAATATCTGTCTCTATAGAACGCTATCATTTAGATTGATGCCATTACGTTATCATTATTATTGTAATGATGCCAAAAGCGGTATCACGAATGCGCGATTTCGCAGTATTGTACAAAAGAGAAGTGAATCTCTAGAAAAATACACTTTCCGGATATATCAGATTTTTATTTCTAATCACATAAACCACATAAATGGTTAATAGCCAGTTTATATTCCTTCAATAGCCAACATGAATGTCGGATAATTGGCGCAGTATTGCATTTTTATGCTAATGTTATTCCATTCGTCACAAATACGATTGGAATTTACACTGTTTAGCAAGCATAATAGTGGTATTAGCAAATTACAGCGTATGACTTGTCGGCAATTAAATCGCCAGTATTGATCTCATTATTATGTCGTACTTCTCGACAAATTAGATGCAAATCGTTTAAGTACTCGACCATGAACATGTACCGAGAAAAACATAATCCTTAGCGAGAATGTATTGTCTCATGTATCCTGGGAAATCCATAATATTCTGTGAATTCGTTTATTAATTCCTAGAAGAATTCATAATCAATTTTCCTTAACGCGGAAATTTCGTTACATTTGCATAATATTTTCTTTGTTATTAGACATTTTTAAACGTTTTTGAATATTTGTGATTAAATATCAAACTATAAAGTACTATTAAAGTAAGACCTATCTAAAAGATTAAACAACGAACAAAATTTCATTGTCCACTTCACGGAAGGCGCTTCGATCGTTGATATAGTTAAAGCTATTCGTATTTCAACATTTTCGAAAGTTAAATCCAAATTGCATGAAGAAATCAGTGAAGTATGTTACAAAATATCATGCAGCATATTCTTTATCGTAATATTTAGACTCTTAGAGTTAAGGAGATCTTTTATTGCTCTTTTTTTATTATCATCTTCTACCATCAGAGTTATAACAAACAGGGTAGTTTGCGTTAGAAGCAAATCATATGGATTTACATCCGTTTACAAAGAATTTGAAAATAAAGATAATCTCTGAAAATTGTCCAACATATTTTTTATTCGTATGTATACATCGTGCTTTGTATGTATATGTGCAGTCCACCTCTGGAGAGGATCGTGTGGTCGAATGGGTAGATCCTTGCGATCTACGCTCCGTAGTCGATCTCTCATTGACAGCCGACGGTGTCAGCCACGAAGAGCTGCTGACGCTAACAAGAGATATCATCAAGTATAGCGTGAAGACAGGCCATCCGCATTTCGTGAACCAGCTGTACTCCAGTCTGGACCCATATGGATTGCTGGGTCAGTGGCTGACCGACGCACTCAATCCATCCTTGTACACCTATGAGGTATCCCCGGTGTTTTCTCTGATGGAGGAAGATGTGCTGCGGGAGATGCGTGCCGTCATCGGCTGGCACAGCGGTGAAGGCCTCTTCTGCCCTGGTGGCTCCATAGCGAACGGATATGCCATCAATCTGGCACGTCACCATAGGTGATTATTTACCGGTTTTTTCAAGGTATAATATTAGAGGAAATTTATTATCTTGTTATATATGTATGTATACAGGGTGACCCATTTTAACTTCCCCACCGGATTATCTTGAAAGGAATGCACTTTCTGAAAAAAAGTTTCAGATATAAGTTTTAGTATTTTTCCCTGGCTATTGAATGGCGATATTGAATTTGACCTCGATTGTGAATGTGAAGGTCATTTAAAGGTCAAGTTAATTTTTTTAAATGGCATCCCCTATTTTTTATTACATATTCTTGTAGCTGACCTCGAGAGCTTTCCAAAACACTATAATAAAGTATTTTTTTATTAAGTATTTTCCGAGTTATAAAGCTTGAAATAATTTCATAATTTTACATAAACTGTAAAATATCTCGTAAAATATTTACTTTTCGATGACCTTACCTCAATACTTTTATGCACAGAATAATGAGAGGAACCAATTGGTGTAAAGAAAACACATAGTTGTTTTTAAGAAAAAATATGTAATTGTTAGTTACAAATTGCATATTTTTTCTTAAAAACAACTATGTGTTTTCTTTACACCAATTGATTCCTCTCATTATTCTGTGCATAAAAGTATTGAGGTTTATATATAACATATTTTATATATTATATAGATTATACATATTTATATGCATAGTTTATTTTCTTTATTTAAATTATTATCATCGGAAAAAGAGGAATGAAGGATGGAAAGTATGAATGATTAGAAACTTTGTCCCTCTTCTTGGCAGACAAGAAGCTGAAGAGATTTAATAAATTAAATTATTATCATCCACGTTTGTCGTCATCGGAGCTAAACATAAAGTAAACATCATTAATTCCAGATATCCGAACCTGAAACACTCCGGATTGTCGCAGATGCCACGACTGGTGGTGTTCACGTCGGAGGACGCACACTACTCCGTGAAGAAGCTCGCTGCGTTCCTGGGTATCGGCTACGACAACGTATACCTGGTCGAAGTCGACTCCCACGGCAGGATGGTGGTCTCTGATCTAGAAGCCCAGATCGGCCGAGCCATCGAGGAAGGTGCCTCACCGCTCATGGTGTCCGCCACCTCGGGTACCACCGTGATAGGCTCGTTCGACCCTCTCAGGAAGATCGCGGAAGTCTGTAAAAAATATAAGCTATGGTTGCACGTAGATGCCGCGTGGGGCGGCGGTGCACTTGTTTCCAAAAAATATCGCGGTCTCCTGGATGGCATCCAGCTTGCCGACTCCATCACTTGGAACCCTCATAAGTTGCTCGCCGCGCCGCAACAATGCTCCACCCTGCTGCTTCGTCACGAAGGTCTTGTTACAGTTTCTCGTGTACCTGTGCCTCTTTATTTTTATTTATATTTTACTTAATAGAGGAAATAATTCTTTTTGTGTATTTTTCAATTTGTAATAGACATCATAACATTGCAACGATGAGCTTATCTTATAGAATTAAAATATTGAATATAATATATGAATTTTTATATATTAATTAAATTAATTTATTTATAAATTAATCATTTAAATTTTATTATTCATTATATTTTATTTTATTCTTAATTTTTTTATTAATACTTTTAACCGTCATCAAAGGAAAATAATAGCAAAATTAAAATAGAAAATCTTTTTATCTCAAATAGCTTCTTCTTTTATATATATATATATATATATATATATATATATATATATATATATATATATCGATTAGGACATCACAAAAGTGATACCTTTTATAATAGAGTTTCATCCTTAGGTTTATTAAAAGCGGCGCACGGTTGTGGGGCGAGCTACCTTTTCCAGAACGACAAGTTCTACGACACGTCGTTCGACTGTGGTGACCAGCACGTGCAATGCGGCCGCCGCGCCGACGTTGTCAAATTCTGGTACATGTGGAAGGCGAAGGGCACACGCGGTCTCGAGGCCCATGTCGACCGTGTGTTCGCACTTGCGCGCTTCTTCGCCGATCTCATCAGGACGCGGGACGGCTGGCACTTGCTCATGGAGCCGGAGTGCACCAACGTTTGCTTCCGCTATGTTCCGCCGTCAAAGAGGCATCTAATCGGCCAGGAACTCGATCAGGCGCTCCATAAGGTGTGCAACACTCGACTCCATTTCTACATGCGTTTTTTTGTAACGCGACAATGCTCAGCTGTAAAGCAATTAATTCAGAAAATTAAGCAAACTATTTTGTTCCGTTGGAATTGACGAGATAATGAACTCAAACGTCCTGATTCTCCACATTGTTGACTGAAGTTTATTTTCAGTATCTTATTCTTTTAGCTCTGCATTTCAAGTTTCTAACTTATTTCTTTCTGTCTTGTGTTAATTTTTGTATAGTTCTTCTTGATTTTATTTTGAAAATCGTTGCAGATCGTGCCGATAATCAAAGAACGCATGGTGCGAGCCGGAACGATGCTGATTACGTATCAGACATTGAGAAATATGCCGAACTTCTTTAGAATGGTGCTGCAGAACTCAGGGGTAACGGAGGCCGACATGATGTTCTTCGTCGACGAGATAGAAAGGGTCGCTGTGGATCTTTAATTTAAATAGTGTACATAACGATATAGAATGTATGTATTGTTAGTGTAAGAAATAGTTGCACTTGGTAAACCAGCATGACTATTGAAAGAAAACGATCACTGACCTCTCCTTTTTTCTTACTCAATTTTTAATTTATGCGTAATGCATTTATTTTCAATTATATATCATAATCCTTTGCATTCTTTTCACATTCAAAAATCACATTATTTTCCAAAAATCAATGTCTTATTATTTTCCTCCAAAATCTTTTCATATTGTATTTCTGCGAATTAACAATAATCAATTCAGAATGAGTAAGCGAGGGAAAGAGAAAAGAGATATTGTACGCACAATAAAACTTCATCCTATATTGTAGAGTTGTAAGTGATAAAAAAGCTGTGAGAAAGAATTAAGTTTATTAAAATTAAATTAGAAAAGAATAGGGAATCCCTAGTGGAAATATTTTACTGAAAATGTAATGAAATGTATTTGAAAATTTTTCTCAATTGATCGCATTTCATTATCATTTCAGTAAATTCAGTGAAAAATTTTGAAATCAATATTTCAGTAATTTTTCAAAGTAACACAAGTTTTAGTTAAATTCAATCAATTTCATAATTGATTGAATTTATATATATTTCACAATTGACTGAATTTATGTATATATCATAATTTTTTTTATTACTTTTCAACAGTATATTTAAACTTTCTTTATATTTCACAGTATACATTAAATTTCATAAGAAAAATTAATTTATTTTTAGATATATTCAGTAATTTTTCAATAACTTTTATTTTACTTTTCATCGATTTCATAGTACTTTTAACAAAATATTTCCATCAGGGTTCGCATGAGAAAAAAATATGGTCTGACTGTAACAAATTCTATTTTTTTCTTGTTGACTACCTATTACATAATATCGTTGGTCGACGTTTGATTATTGGCATAACGATAACCAGATTAGCATTAAGAATATTTACAGATATTCTTCTTCAATGACATTTACATTTACATTTACATACAATAAATTTAGAACTTTGTGATGATTTCTACATAACTCGATAATAACAACGTGGTATACGAACTGTCTCTTAATGAGTTATTATAATTATAATAAAAATAATATATATTCGCGGAACGTTCAGACTGGAAATTAGTCCTCACATAGATATGCACAGCCTCATAATATGCACAGGCGATCATTGTTATTAATTCCTATTTCTATTTTCTAAAATCTCAATTTTCCCCACCCAGAAATATTATTTAACTATATTCCTTAAGAAACTTGATGTGGAATTGTTTCAGTGCTTCGAGCATTGTTTTGATTTTATCCTTTTGCGGCAGTATCGTGGTTCGGAAATGGTTCGTGCCGGGTATTTGACCGAAGCCTGAGCCTGGGATCACGCAGATCCCAGTGCTCTCTAACAGTTTGAACGCGTAGAAGACGTCCGGTTCCTGGCCCTTCGCTCGCGCCGCCTCGATCGCCTTTGGCGGCAGCTCGAAGCGCGGGAACACATACATTGCGCCCATAGGCGGATTTGCCTGAAAAATGGGAAAGACGTTATAAAAATAATCGAGAGCAGCTTTCATTGGCATCCTGCAAGAGGGTAGTAACCTTATATCCTGGAATACTATTGAGTGTGTCGACGACGAGCTGCGATCTCTCTGCCAAGGAGCGCAGCGTTTCCTTCTTCTCCTTCTGGAAGTGCTCGTACGATGGCTCGTTTGGCCGCGGCGGATTCACCACAACATCCATCACGACCTGACCGAGCACGGTAGGACACAACATCGCGGAAATCGATTTCAACAGCACTTTCATCACTTCTGGATCCATGTTGATGATCTCGGCATAACCGCCGCGAATTCCGCATTCGCCCATGTATCCTAAAAAAAAAATAAAACGTTTCAGCGTGGAATGTTCTCCAAATTTCCAGAGAAATTTATTCATGAATATAACGTGGTAACCAAAATTAAATGTCTTCTCAAATTAAATATTGATGTTTGTGTTTCAACTAAGTCAGTATAAACTCGCGAATGTAATTTGAGAATTCAATAATATTTGGTTAAATTCCAGAAAGTTTAAACTAAGCATTTGAAATAAACGTTGCTCTTTGCAAGTTCTAACGAGTTATATTGCCATCTTTTCTCACGCACCTTTCGAGATAGACATAAACGACGCGAGTTCCATCCTCAAATACGGTTCACCCATCTCTGTCATGACTTTTTTGAAGGAATGGAACGCGCTGTCCTTGTCGTATATGTTGTCCTGATAGACTTCGTCGGCTAGCAGAAACAGGTGATGCTTATGAGCGAAGCGGATGACGTCTTCGATGTTCTTGCGAGTCAATACTTGGCCAGTCGGATTACCGGGATTAATCACTACTAGCACTCGAGGATTACACGTGTCCTTGACCTCTCCTAATGCTCGTTCCAACTCGTTAATGTCCAACGACCACTTGTTATCTTCATTCAGATAGTATCCGACCTGGGAAAGACCAAACTCTGCCAGAGTTGCCGAGTATAAAGGATACTGCGGAATTGGGATTAGCACACCGGATGGTTTGCCGTCGATCCTTTCATTGAATAGCTTCAGAAATGACTGAAAAGGAAAAATTCAAAATCAGATAAGGATGTAACGAAGAAAAACAAAACATAGCACTATATTAACTATAGTATCTTATCAGTCTGTCCAAAAAAACTTATCTAAAAATTTAAAGAATCAAATTCAATTTTATATACTGTACATTATGTAAAACTCATTCTCTAATACATAGATATGTAATATATAGGGAGGTCTTTAAGTATGTGAGGAAAATTGAAGAGATAATTTCTTAGATGATTTTATGAAAAACTTATATACATTTTTTTCATAAATGTTTAGTTCCGAAGAACAAGTTCAAGACAAAATTATATTTTTTGAAACCTCCAAAGTTTCAAATTCTTTTGAAATTTATTATGCATTAGTAAAAATTGGTTAACTTTCAGCAATTGAAAAATTCTGGTACCATCAATGGCATACAGGCAGTTATTGAGATCGAGTTTTTAATGAAGAAGTCAAGAGTACTGAAATTGTGTAACTTGTAAATTTTTCAATCGCTAAAAATTAACCCATTAGCTAACTACTAATGTACAGTAATTTTTAAGAGAATAATTGGAACCGTTAGAATTTTTGAAATTTAAAAAATATAAATGTTAATGAAAAAATTGTATATAAACTTTTCTTCATAAAATCATCTAACAATAAGAATTTAATTCCTTTTTAATTTTCCCCACGTACTTAAGCATTATCCTGTATGTGCTATTCTCATAAAAAAATTTTTCATTCTCATTATCATGTAGAAAAAAATGAATTCGAATAATAAAATTGCAAAACTTCAACTTTTTCAGTATTCTTCACTTAAAATTATTTTTCATTTTGACTTGCCAATCTGTTCTCTTGTAGTCAGAATGTTACCAAATGACTAGATTGCTTCTAATTTCGAGTAACGAAAAGATAAAAGGAGATGCTTCGAGTCTGCATACCTTGATACCGTCAGAAGCGCCATTCGAGAGGATGATGTTGCGGTAATCGCAGGGGATACCACCATCGCGTTCCTGGATGTATTGCGCAACATCTTTACGAATACACTCGATGCCGGCCGACTCCGAGTACGAGCCCACGCTGCCGCCCTTACAGCCTCCCAGGACCTTCCGGGCGCGATGCTTCGCGTCCTCTGGGTAGGTCGGATCGTCCAGCAGATTCGGCGAGACCGCCAGAGTAAGCACCTGCCGTAGAAACGTAATAGGTTGCTGACCCATCGCGTGGGCATCGCCCACGTTCGCTTTAATCACCTCCTTGAAAGGTTTTTCAACACCCTGCGAAGAGAGACAATTTCAAATTTAATCAGGATACTTGAGGATCCCGTTTAGTTTTCAAACATATTTCTAACAATAAGTATAAATTTCTATTGGCCTTTTATCTTTTGAACTTTTGAATATAACTATTATATTATAAAATTATAATATAAAAATCTTCCGAAAGCTTATGTGTGTATCATTCACTAAGTAAAGTGATAATATTTCTAACAGAAAAATGCCAAATACTTTTATATACGAAATATACAAAAAAAAAAATAAAGACTGCCTTTTTAGAGGAAACAATTTTAGCCTTCTAAATTGGGTAAACTTTACGCTATGGAGCTACATCATTGATGAGCGTTACGCAATTGTGTGTAAAACCGATGCGAGAAACGTGAGAGCGTGTATAGTAGTAATATTATTCAGCGCGTATAATTGCACTGATGAATAAAACTCGTCTTTTTTCCAACAAACCGATCGTTTGCAATCACGAAAGGTTGAGACCTCTACATTTTTAAAATGCATTTTCGCGGATGCACATAAAAAGAAATCTTTCGGAGGTCCTGGAAGATCCGTAAAACCAATTGAAACTGTGTGTCCTAAGCAGGTGTCTTCAAAAAGCTATTTATTTCCAATACACCCTGTATATCTGTAAACAGTTCCACGAGAAGCGTCATTTACGAGGCAATTATTCCAGGAGATAAAAGTATCTCGTTATCTCGCCTTCGGCATTTTCAATTTCAGACGTGTTTTTCTCAATAATTGACTTCTGCATTTTGTTTTGCATAGCTGCAGTGTGTATGTTCCTGTTAGCAATGGTCATAAACTTTACAGATACGAACCCGATATAATTTACGGCGCGGCTGTGTCCGGCTGTACCGAGACAACATACTTGCCTAAAAGATATTAAAGACGTCTTTAAGATGTTATTGTTTTCTGAGTAACTTCTTTCTCTTAAAGAGCATTATGGAAATATATTTAACGCATGCTCGACATACATCATACATTGGATGATGCATTCTGATAGTGTATATCTTGTAATCATGGTATGATAAATGATGTGCTCGCTTAAAATTATCTATAAAATTTACTTTGTTCCACACTTCACTAGAAAATTTTAATTTTGATATCACATTAACACGACATATGTTTAAATGACGTGTGTGACATTTTCGGGTACTTGAGAAAGAGAAGGTACTAAAAAGTATGTTTCTCAAAACTGTAACAATTAAAAAACAAGATATAAAACTATATAACGATTGTTCACATCCATAAAAAGCAATTGTTTGTTTAGTTATTATTTGTTTAGTTTGTTTAGTTAATATAGCAATTGCTAATTTATATCCATAAGGTTTATCTATGACAATGACGTAACTGTGCTCCGATTTAGATAACGTGATAAGAAGCTGCCATATGTGTCCGGTTCGTATCAGCGAGAAAAAGGAAAGTTGTTCGCTTGTGGCAATCGACAACATCGTCTCATGCACGACGACACGAATGCCTGAAAACCGATTATGATGTTACATGGGATAATATATTGACTACAATTAGTCGTCGAACTAACGTGCGCGATACCGATAATGTTATCGTACTCGCACGTTAATAAGTTCACGTGCGTTATATTCAAATTGTTTTCATTTTATTATTTGTAAAAGAAGTTATTTATATAAATATTTACATACTAATAATTTAGGCACCGCTAATCATCCGCATTTTGTTATTACCAAAGAGGTAATTTAGATAAATATATTTAAACGTTTTTTTATTTAATTAGATACATTTAGATATATTTATCTAATTTAGCTAATAAGTTAAACGTTCCACTGTGATCGTCTATATTTAATTATATGTAGGGAAGATAAATTGGATGAATATTTAAGTGTAAATAACTTTGTTCTACTACTTTTTTTTTAATTTACTTACTATAACTGTTTTTACGATTTTTTAAATTCTTTTTTAATTCTTCTAATAATTATATATTTAATTATATATCTAATAATCATAATCAATTATAATTATTATTCAATAGTTTAATAATAATAATAAATTTTTTTAAACTCTGCTAATTTATTACACAGCTTATTTAAAAAATAGACAAGTCATTATGTTCCTAAATCCATATTTTAAACAAAATGTAAATTACGATATGCAGAACATTTTTCCACAGTTTTAATGCACGATTTCGCATTTAAAAGCGTAGCTCTTTTTTTTAGATACGATAGCTTTCGAAGATTACTTTCCAATTTCTATTTTAGTTCTTCTAATAATTATATATCTAATATATAACCATATAATTATAATTATTATTCAACAATAGTTTAATAATAACAATAAATAATAAAAACTTTACTGTTTCTGTTATTAGTCATTAATTTTTTATTAGTTCTTGCTTAATATCATCAATCAAGAGTTCCAACGACATCTTGCGTTTTTTCTCGACGACATTCATTATGTTTTCTTTCCTGGTATAAACCTGGGAACGCGCTTATCTTATCTCTCGCGAGGAATGAAGTTCAATTTTGAAATAAACATATCCCCTGTTCATCGAGCTTCATTCGCCATTCACATCAGTTAGCCACAATTAACGATTATTTCTTTCCTCCTCCTACTCCTTCGTCATCTTTGATACTGATGTTTCACTATAACAACCTCGCGTCTGTCACACAAGCCCATTCCTCTTCCATCCTTCTTGTCTTTTCTTTCTTTCTCGTTCAGTTTACATTCGAACTACCGTATGCGTTTCACGCACTCTACTACATATTGTTCCCCCCCCCCATTGTTCCTTTTTTTTACGCGCATTCGGCGGGGATTTTATTTTGCTCTCGAGTGGCGTGTAGAGCCTTGCATCCTTGACGACTCAGCTTAGTTTTATTCTACCTTACCTACCTTTTGCAGCTCCTTCTCGAGCTCCAGCGCCCTGATGAGTAGCGGCCCGCGCACCGCATACTCCATCTTGCGCAGGTTCACGAAGACGTTGTCCTCGGTGAGGACCTTGCTGCCCGCCGCCACCGCCGCTGCCGCCGTCGCTGCGCTCGATGCCATGCCGCGACATGGAATAACCGGCTGGAGTAGCACGGAGGACACCGGCGCGTCCACCATCCCTACCCCTCGGCCAATGAGCGCCCCGCTGCCGCTACCGGCACTCTGTCTCGCCGCCGACGTTGCCGTCATCGTCTTCGTCGGCCAGATGACGGCGCTCCGCAGGCGTGCGTGCGACATGTTTAGTTACCCTGCTGCTCCTTCTCGTCCTCTTTCTTTTCCTCGTCCTCCTGTTTCCTCTTCCTCTTTTTTCCACTGGCGAAAGAGAACTCGCGGCGCCACTCTCTCTCGCTTGTCACTCGTTAATTTAACGTGCGTACTTTTTCCCTCTTCCGTTCTTCGATCTCGCTCGATGTATTTGATTCCTCCACTCCTCGACTCCGCAAAAATGACGCGTGGCGGGGCACGCGCGGAATCGAGGGAAATCGAACGAGAATCGACGAGGAATCGCGCACGCACGCCGCGAACGCCCAGAACGATCGCCGCGGACTGCGACAAGGGTTGGAGGGAAAGTGAGGATAAACTTGGAGGGAAAGGGGAGGGCGTTCGACCCAACGATGACGGCAGTGCAAAGTTCGATCCAAGTGATGGGGCGCCAGCTGGGGATGCGCCGTCGCTGACCCGCGCGAATACGAACGGACTGAGTAGAGCGACTCGTTCTGAAAAAAAGAGACGGATTGAAGTCGAATGCTCGGCCGCACCTTTCTACGAAATCTTGGAACCTGTCTTTTAAAAATCTACTACTAGGGAGGGGCTCTCGAAGAGATAAGTTCCCCATACAGCACAGAAAATTCCAGCAACATTGTAGCAACGTTGTAACATTGTTGCAATGTTGCCGGGATATTCTGTGCTGTATGGACCCGCTCAAATTTGGAAGAAAAGCGTTCCCGAAGAAGACCGACAATTAAGATGAGTGAATCAAATCATAAACCTCACCATTGCGCGAGACAAAGCAACTCTAAGATAGAGGCACTTGGTTGGAACTAATTTGACATTAGTGAATCATTATCCGTCGTTACAGAGGATAGAGGAGGCGAAATCTCGAGAATCCATGACCGATCGGATCTTCTTCAACAAGATTAATCATGTACCCAACAAGAAAAAATTAATCGATTTGACATCGATGGAATGGGTATCGAATACTAGTTGATATTTTTGTCATTTTTATAGTTATTTTTATGTTAATTTTGAGTAATTGTAAATATTTTTATAAAATTTCAAATTTTCACATTCGAATCGACGCAAAAATCCGAAAAGTGCAGTATATTATACATACAATTTTATGCACTCGAATAGAGCGATCTCTTACGCGTTATTCATAGGGTGAAAAAATCGACAGTGATTGAAAACCGATCGTTTTATGGTTCACGCAATCATCAAAGCTATACAATGCAATATCAATTTTCCCATCATCTATTGTGTGCAGATGAGCACATTTACGATATCTGCGATAATATCCGATTTGTATTTAAAAAACTTCTACGCTTCTGTTTGTGTTTGATCATCCATGAGTGATAATTGTAAAAAAATGTAATTTTGCAGTATACGAGACTGTAATTTAAAGACATGTGCTTAGATCTGTTTGTATTACTTGCACTTTTTGCACTTAGAATCTTCGGCTTTCTCTTTCTCCAACACCTAAAATGTATTTATCTCATTTTAAGTACAGAAATCTTTTTGAGAATTTTAAGCAACACGAACAAATCTCTTATTTTAGGAACATCCATGTAACAAATCATGTAAAATACCACACATATTTTGTAGACTAAATTAGATATTTATACTCGTTTAGACATATACAATAGCTTTGATCAAAACAGCTGATATTCCACTATTACTTTCTTTCGTGTATATAGGAAATAGAGAGGAAAGCGAAAGGGAGGGGAAAATTTAATAATACCTTGTCGATTATGAAATGTGCTATATCTTATTAGAGATATTTACGTATCACGATTGTTTTGAGATAAAAATCTGCGTAAATATAAAACGGTATTCATAATCCGTTTTTATATGTAAAAAATTGTCGTAAATTGAATTTTAAGTGATCTCAAAGTCTCGTCTAGAAACATTGTTGTCGACATTGTAGAAAAAAATAAATAAGAAAAATGTAGGGAACAAATCTCAGTAACTGTCATTTTCATTATGTATTACATTTGTATCCGATTAATATGTATATCCGGTGTGGTAATGTATCTGATAACAGTGTTGACTTTACTTTTCACTATCATATTTGTTTAATGTTAGTAACGTTAATGTGCGCTTTATGTCAACATAACGAATAATGACGATATATTAAATCTTTCTGCTTGTATAATTAATAATATTATTGTATTATAAAATTATAAATTATTATATTATCGTATAATTAATAATACTAGATAAGACTTATTCGAATATTAGATTCAAGACAGTACAAAACATCAAGAATAAGCATATTCAAAAATGATAATCGAATCGAATTTCCTTGTTTTACGTAGAATTATATCGATATTTAAAGATTAAGTCGATACGAGTAGTAGGAGGACACCTTTATTTGTTGTATGATGTGCCATGTCTGAGCAAAATTTTTACAAACTTCTTGGTCAACCATAGATGTTTCCCATTTAAAAACTATTATAACCTCATTTTTTTGCAAAACGGTTCTGCTTAGAATTTTTCACAAAATTACTGAAAAAACATCAAGTCTTTTTGGTACACCCTATATATACACAGAGTAGTTCATTTTAATTTATCCACTCAAATATCTCAAAAAATATGAAAGATACGAAATGAGACAGCGATATTATTTTGTTTACAGATAGCGCCACTTTCAAGATATTCACTGATCATCACTTTTGTTAAATGGAAATCCCCATTTTTATAATGCGATATTCTTAGCTTACCTCGAAAGTTAATTTTAGAATTATGTCGTTATAGCAAAATGAACGAGATGTATCCCGCAAGTTTTTGGATTCAAAATTGAATTTCGTCGTTGACACATGTTTCCGACAATGTTTCGTTCAGTTTAAGATTCCATTCAATAAAATAGTTTATGACATAACTTAAAAGATAGATAGAGTGTGAACAAAAGACAACGAGATAAACTGAACACAAATACGTAGAGAGATGAACAGATAAAACGGGACGCAAGTAAAGATAGACCATAAAAATTAAGACAGGATAAAAATAGTTCTTGATCTTTTAAATTGATCATCTTATGATAGTATATCTTTTTTCAAGAGATATGACCTTAAATAAAATTAGATTATTATCTACACAGACGCACGTATAGAAAGAAATATCCCTTCAAAAAAATATCCCTTTAATTTTCGTCTATTCTTCAATAATAACATCAGATGGAACGCTTTGTATCACCACACGTATTTTTGTGAATAACACATTTCTCGCTTGCACAAACTTCCCACGATAATTACCGCAAAATTGTCAGAAAGTTACGCCGGCCGGCTTTCAGAGTGAAAAGTATGAAACGAGTGACTGACAATGAGTCGCCTCTCCTAAGATCAACTTTGATGCAAACAAGTAATCAGCAAAGCGCGCTTGCGCGCGCACATATTTTGTTTCTTGCTTCTTCGACGAATCGAGAATCGGTGGTCTCCGAAGAGACCATCGATTCTTCCTCTATTCTGCGTTGCTATATATTCGTTTCATATGTTAATTTTAAACTGTTCCCTATTCTCTATTTCTTATTCTCTGTTCCTTATTCCTTTTATTGTGCGCAGCCCCTCACTGGTCCAAAAAACTTTGTTTTAAGACCGACAAATAATCGGCGGACATTTACTGAGTAAAAAAATATAAAATTCACACAGAAATAATTATTAGGCTACCAAGATCAAGTCCGAGGCACGTAAATTTTTTTCTCTAGTGAATTGTTACTTTTGACAATATTACATACAATATAATATAACATATAACAAAATATAATATAACATAACTTATATAATAATATTATAACATATAATATATAACATTTTTTTTTAAATGTATCTTTTGAAATTGATACAAACATTTTCTAAAACGGATTTATTATATACATTTTTTAATGCTTATATATATATATATATATTTTTTTTTTTTTTTTTTTTTTCCAAATATATATAATGCATAATATGCATCATATATATACATGTGTATATATATTTTTTTTTATTTTTATATGCAACTTTTTTTAACTTTTATATACGTATATATCACACACATGTATGTTATACATTTGCATATTTTTTAAATCTTTTAAGATTTTTGTAATACACATTTCGTGTGTAGAAAAAACAAGTACAACGTAGCAAAGCTAGAAAGAACCAGACGCCGTACTAATGCAACCGGGATCGTCACCTCCAAATGATCTCCGAGGTCATAATTGCTGTACTATGAACCTCACAGTCGCGCTGCTTAATAAGTAAAATTGTGAACCGATAGCTATGCACACGCCCCTACGCGACCTTAAATCCCGTCTGGTTCATACAAACTGCGAATATATCAACTGTGAATAACAAGAGGCGCTGCGCGTCATTGCGTGATAAAAATATTCTACGCGACGATCGTGTGTCGGATCGTCAAACCGTTTCCAACAAACGAGCATTTGCCAATCGTAATGCACCGATTAACGATTAAGCATTCCGGAGCGTCGATCTTTTGATCGATATGTCACGAGCGTTCATGGTCTAGATCTTATATTATCTGAAGATCATCCTCGGATAGTCTCAAGACTCCGTCCAGCCAATAAAACGACCGTGTAACATTTCGAGCTATGAATAATCCGCCTATAATCCATCACGCAATGTATTCATCGTGAAACGCGAAGGGCGGTCGAAAAGTTATGATAATTAATGTACACACGATCTGAAGAGTCACTCACCTTTCTTGAGCTCCTCGATGAGCTCCTGGCTGCCGCCGTTCTCACGCACTAAGACTGTTACGATCTCGCATTTTCTGTTTATTCTTATCATATTTTTAGCAAACGCATTATGTAAGTGTACATGGGTGAGCAGGTAGTCGGGACGCGTCATCTTCCTCATTCATGCCAGACGAAACAATGCGTCGCATTCTTGCATTGCAGGAAGTCATTCCGATCGATATAAATGTTAAATATTAACGTTTGACACCTCGATGTAATGAACTTTGACTCGTGAAAGATGCTTCTTGATGGAATCTCGAATCAGTTTTTTTCTTTATCGGAAACTTGAGATCCTTCTCAGATTTTAATTTTTAATATTTGATATCTATTAATATATTTACCATATATATATAATATCATATTTCAATAAGCATCACGCAAAAATTAAAATTCGTTTAAAATTGCAGAAAGAATAAAATATTGTACATCAACATAAAATCAAATTACAAAAAATTTTTTATTAGTGACTGAAGAATTGTTTGCGCTTCGTACTTGGTATTTAAAAAATTAGTGGCAAAAAGATTGAAAAATAGGTATTAAAACCGCTTTCAATCCTTGTGTGAGAAAGTAAGATAATCGAAGTTGAATTATTGATTTCTGTAAAATTAATAAGGCGAGGAACGCCTATCATAGCTTCTTTGCCAACGGTAAGTAAGAAAGATAAGCAATATTGAGTGTTGGTAAAATACGAGAGATAGCAACACCTCTCTGACTACTGTAGTACTTCAATCATGCCAAATAGGTTGGTTCCTAATGTTGTAAGCCTTTTTTCCCCAAATAATAAAAAAAGTCTTTAATCGCAGGATGAACTTGCTTCTAATGTCATCATTTTTTTCTTTTATTAGAAATAAAACATCTTCAATAGAAAAACGTTCTTTGCTACTATTTAAATTTTAAACACCACCCAGATAGCACAACTGATCTTTTTGATTTCAAAAAGAATTCACTTTCTTGAGTTCTTTTCGAATTCGCGTAATCTGTTCGAAATGAACTAAAAAAGAATTCCTTTTCATTGCGAATTCTTATGGACTCAAAAAGAAATCCTTTTTGAATCTAAAAAAGAACTCACAAATGGTGACATAAAAGTGAAGTCTTTTGGAATGCTGAAAATACTTTTAGAACAGAAATGGGATGGAAAAAGAATTCATTTTGTAAATCGGGGACCAAAAAAGAATTCTTTTCGAATTCTCTGTGCTATCTGGGCAGTTTGATAGAAAACTAAACTTCCTAAAGTTGTGTGTACTGCTTGTAAGAATAAAAATAGAATTTTTCAAATTGCGCTACACTTAGCACAGGCGAAAGTGAAATGCGAACGATGATATTATCGACGTGTCGTAAAAGCGAATGAGACTGTCTGTTTACCTCCGTTTTCCGCATTTAAAATGAAATCACACACAAAATGTGTATTTTTTATTTTTCTACGAGAAAGAAACGAGAAAAATGCGACCGAATCAAAGCGAATCTAAAGACGTATGCAAAACGCAGAAATCAGCGTATTTTCTCGTTTTCAAGAACTTTGATAATTTCATTATTTATAACATTTGTGTATACAATTATACACGATATAATATTGCAGAGATTTAGGTGACAGGATTGTATTCCTCAAGTTTTAATATCTTTTACTTAAATTAAATTTTTGTTTGATCTGAAACTGAAATTTAATGATACTGTAAACTATAATAATAACGTTGTACGATTCAAGCATAATTTTTCTCTAATTTTATCTAACGTTATATAATAATTACTTGGACTTTGATCTCGTGATTACTTAATAAAAGACTTGCTAATTCCGACCGTACACAAGACAAATCGATCGTTGTTTTTCAATTAATAGCCTCAATGTGTGATTATTATGCAATTCCATGTATTGACTCTCTCATTTTTTTAATTGTCGGATCTGATACATAATTTTCTATATAAATTTATTTCTTTTTTTTTTTGTGCTTCTCAATTTTCGTTCTCGCACAACGGAATAAATGTTCCTAGACGATTAAATTGCATTCAAGGCTTTCTGAACTGTACTCAGTATCCAAAAACTAAATAAAATGAAAATTTTTGCAAATTCTTGTTGCAATTTTTTTCAATCTTTCTTTCGTCGGAACAATATCCCCATCGGTGACAAGTGTGATATTCAGCACACCCTCAACGGAATTTCCAAAGTCCTCGTCGTCGCGGGTCCAGACCGATCGGCCGAGCTTGACAGTCATGCCCAATGAGGATATCTCTAACGACCGCACGTTGACGCGGACGGAACTCGGAAGAACCGATCCACACGCGGGATCTCGTCTGAAAATGTCTGGGAAACGTCCACGGGCGGACTCTTCGTCATCCTCGGCTCTCCCGGCTGTCGTCAATGGCACTGAGGAACAAAAAGATACCGAGAAACCAGACTTCCGCAGCAGGCCGCGTCGGAAGGCTCATGAAAAGCTCTTCAGGGACTTCTTCGAGCTCGTATTGCAACGTGCGGTGTTCCAGGTGGGCCTGAAACTTAGAAAAAGTATACTCACATTTATTTATTTTTTTTATCTAAGCATAATAAATGAATAGGACATTATAAATTTTGTAAATTATGTATGTTGAAAATTTCGAACAGTTTTATGCGCAATTTCTTAAAAAATGACAAAAAATTAAGAGAAAAAAGATTGTACACTAAAAAAGAGAAAAGCTTTAGCGTTAGTATGAAATATTATTTTATTCTAAATTTTTGCTTTATTCTATACATATTAATTCGTTAATTTATAAATATTAATTTATATTATATTTATATTATATATTAAATTATATATTATATCTATATTATATATTAAATTTATAACTTAAAGTTTAAATTTATATATATATATATATATATATATATATATATGGATATATATATAAAATATCTATGTTTATATTTTTGTATATTGTATCGTATATTTTTATTTTATATTATTTTTCATATCTGTTCCATATTTAACAATAATAGAATATTATTCCATTCCATTTTGTCTACTTGAATTTATAATATCTGTCTCTATAGAACGCTATCATTTAGATTGATGCCATTACGTTATCATTATTATTGTAATGATGCCAAAAGCGGTATCACGAATGCGCGATTTCGCAGTATTGTACAAAAGAGAAGTGAATCTCTAGAAAAATACACTTTCCGGATATATCAGATTTTTATTTCTAATCACATAAACCACATAAATGGTTAATAGCCAGTTTATATTCCTTCAATAGCCAACATGAATGTCGGATAATTGGCGCAGTATTGCATTTTTATGCTAATGTTATTCCATTCGTCACAAATACGATTGGAATTTACACTGTTTAGCAAGCATAATAGTGGTATTAGCAAATTACAGCGTATGACTTGTCGGCAATTAAATCGCCAGTATTGATCTCATTATTATGCCGTACTTCTCGACAAATTAGATGCAAATCGTTTAAGTACTCGACCATGGACATGTACCGAGAAAAACATAATCCTTAGCGAGAATGCATTGTCTCGCGTATCCTGGGCAAGATAGTGGTCTCTGATCTAGAAACTCAGATCGGCCGAGCCATCGAGGAAGGTGCCTCACCGCTCATGGTGTCCGCCACTTCGGGTACTACCATGATAAGCTTCGTTCGACCCTCTCAGGAAGATCGCGGAAATCTGTAAGAAGTATAAGCTATGGTTGCACGTAGATGTCGCGTGAGGCGGCGGTGCACTTATTTCCAAAAAATATCGCAGTCTTCTGGATGGCATCCAGCTTGCCGACTCCATCACTTAGAACCCTCATAAGATGCTCGCCGCGCTGCAGCAATGCTCCACCCTGCCGCTTCGTCACGAAGGTCTTGTTACAGTTTCTCGTGTACCTGTGCCTCTTTATTTTTATTTTTATTTTACTTAAGAGAGAAAATAATTCTTTTTGTGTATTTTTCAATTTGTAATAGATCGTAACATTGCAACTATTAGCTTATCTTATAAAATTGAAATATTGAATATAATATATGAATTTTTATATATTAATTAAATTAAATTAATTAAATTAAATTAATTAAACTAATTTATTTATAAATTAATCATTTAATACAATTTTATTATTCATTATATTTTATTTTATTCTTAATTTTTTTATTAATACTTTGAACCGTCATCAAAGGAAAATAATAGCAAAATTAAAATAGAAAATCTTTTTATCTCAAATAGCTTCTTCTTTTTTTTATATATATCTATATATATATATATATATATATATATATTTTTTTTTTCCGATTAGGACATCACAAAAGTGATACCTTATATAATAGAGTTTCATCCTTAGGTTTATTAAAAGCGGCGCATGGTTGTGGGACGAGCTACCTTTTCCAGAACGACAAGTTCTACACGTCGTTCGACTGTGGTGACTGGCACGTGCAATGCGGCCGCCGCACAGTGGGACAGAATCCCAAAAAGCTGGCCAAAATGTCAAAAATGAACTTTTTAATTCTGTACTTTGAATGATAGAATTGGGTAGGGAAATAGTCTGAGCTCTCATTTTCAAAAGGGCAGGTCATTACCTGCTCCGACAACGTCTGTAGAGCAGTCTATAGTTGACCCTTGTGGCGAGCGCACGCAACGCGGATAAAACTTAAGGGAATTCCGTTTTGTTACATCTTCTGTAACTTTGGTGAAAAGTGTCCGATTTCAATATTTCGAGATGGTAGCTCTTCCAGGATGTATGTACTAAACGTTTCTATGTAATATAAACTTTAATTTTATGTTTATGTTTTTATAAAGCAATATTTATAAAGCTGTAACGAAAAGGCCGTATTTAACGGAACCTTGATTTTGTAAAAGACTTTCAAAAAAACTTTTGCTAGATCCTGCTTTCTTTCAACTTGGGATTTGTAGATTATGTTATCATTTACCATATATTCAAAGGCTAGCTGCCGTAGACTGCCTTGTGAATTGTAATATGAGTTTTAGTGCGAATACGGCTCGGCGTTTCTTCGAACACTCAACTATATCTGCTACAATAACAGGTGTCGACGAGTCTTTAATCCATCGCTTTCACGTGATTCTGCAGGTTCTTTCGAGTGGCTATAATATAAATTCTGATAATTTTAGAAAATATTCTTTAGAAACTGCGCGGAAATTTGTCGACTTATACCCGTGGTATTATATGCCAACTTCCATACACAAACTGTTAATTCACGGGCCAGAAATAATAGCCCATGCTTTATTACCAATTGGGCAACTTTCAGAGTCCCGCAAGCAAAATATTATAATACGGTATTTTAAAATACGGTATTGTAAAATACGGTATTGTGAAATACGGTAATTTAAAATACGGTATTATAAAATACGGTATTTAAAATACAGTATTGTGAAATACGGTATTTTAAAATACGGTATTATAAAATACGGTATTTTCAAATACGGTATTATAAAATACGGTATTATAAAATACGGTATTGTAAAATACGGTATTGTGAAATACGGTATTATAAAATACGGTATTGTGAAATACGGTATTTTAAAATACGGTATTATAAAATACGGTATTATAAAATATTGAGTGAGTAAAGCACTGTATATAACTCTGTGTAAATTTCGCGTTTTATTGATTGTGACTTTTACTTTAAATACACTTTATTAAATTGTTCAAAAACTTGCGTGTGAGTTCATTTTGTGTGTGCGTGTTCGTGACTTTCGGGAGCCATCGACTTACTTACACCACCAGAAATTCCTGCTGCCTCAGAAATTTCTTATCATTATGATTCGGAATCAACAAATAACATAAAAATTTATGTTATTTGTTTTCTTAATCAACTCAAAATCTATCTCAAAAATTCTACTATCATTACACGAAATCTGACCGTTTTTTAATGTTCAAATTCAACATTTTGAGTCCGCCATTTTCAATTTTGAAAATCTGAATTTAGATTCGTAATCAGCGACCTCGAAAACCCCAGTATACTAAGTTTCATTAAGTCATTAAGTCATTAAGTTTATTAGTCTGATGCTTTTTGACATTTTGGCCAGCTTTTTGGGATTCTGTCCCACTGTGCGCCGCGCCGACGTTGTCAAGTTCTGGTACATGTGGAAGGCGAAAGGCACACGCGGTCTCGAGACCCATGTCGACTGCGTGTTCGCACTTTCGCGCTTCTTCGCCGATCTCATCAGGACGCGAGACAGCTGGCACTTGCTCATCGAGCCGCAGTGCACCAACGTTTGTTTCCGCTATGTTCCGCCGTCAAAGAGGCATCTAATCGGCCAGGAACTCGATCAGACGCTCCATAAGGTGTGTAACATTCGACTCCATTTCTACATGCATTTTTGTAACGCGACAATGCTGTAAAACAATTAATTCAGAAAATTAAGCAAACTATTTTGTTCCGTTGGAATTGACGAGATAACGAACTCAAACGTTCTGATTCTCCACATTGTTGACTGAAGTTTATTTTCAGTATCTTATTCTTTTAACTCTGCATCTCAAGTTTCTAATTTATTTCTTTCTGCCTTGTGTTAATTTTTGTATAATTCTTCTTGATTTTATTTTGAAAATCGTTGTAGATCGTGCCGATAATCAAAGAACGCATGGTACGAGCCGGAACGATGCTTATTGCATATCAGACATTGAGAGATATGCCGAACTTCTTTAGAATGGTGCTGCAGAACTCAGGGGTAAGGGAGGCCAACATGATGTTCTTCGTCGACGAGATAGAAAGGCTCGCTGTGGATCTTTAATTTAAATATTATACATAACGATATAGAATGTATGTATTGTTAATGTAAGAAATAGTTGCACTTGGTAAATCAGCATGACTATTGAAAGAAAACGATCATTGACTTCTCCTTTTTTCTTACTCAATTTTTAATTTATGCAATTAATTTCAATTATATATCATAATCCTTTGCATTCTTTTCACATTAAAAAAATCAATGTTTTATTATTTTCCTCCAAAATCTTTTCATATTGTATTTCTGCGAATTAACGGTAATCAATTCAGAACGAGTAAGCGAGGGAAAGAGAAAAGATATTGTACGCACAATAAAACTTCATTCTATATTGTAGAGTTGTAAGTGATAAAAAAGCTGTGAGAAAGAATTAAGTTTCTTAAAATAAAATTAGAAAAGAATAGGGAATCCCTAGTGGAAATATTTTACTGAAAATGTAATGAAATGTATTTGAAAATTTCTCTCAATTGATCGCATTTCATTATCATTTCAGTAAATTCAGTGAAAAATTTTGAAATCGATATTTCAGTAATTTTTCAAAATAACACGAGTTTTAGTTAAATTCGATCAATTTCATAATTGACTGAATTTATATATATTTCATATTTGACTGAATTTATGTATATATCATAATTTTTTTTATTATTTTTCAACAGTATATTTAAACTTTGTTTTTATTTCACAGATATATTCAGTAATTTTTCAATAACTTTTATTTTACTTTTCATCGATTTCATAGTACTTTTAGCATAATATTTCCATCAGAGATCACATGAGAAAAAAATATGGTCTGACTGTAACAAATTCTATTTTTTTCTTGTTGACTACCTATTACATAATATCGTGGGTCGACATTTGATTATTGGCATAACGATAACCAGATTAGCATTAGGAATATTTACAGATATTCTTCTTCAATGACATTTACATTTACATTTATGTTATTACATTTACATACAATAAATTTAGAACTTTGTGATGATTTCTACACAACTTGATAATAACAACGTGGTATACGAACTGTCTCTCTTAATAAGTTACTATAATTATAATAAAAACCCAGCAAACACAATGTTACATGTAACGTACATGTTAGTTGTAATTTCCTACTCAACAGTATAATTATAACACGCGTGTAACGTTGTGTTTGCGAGGAATAATATATGTATATTCGCGAAACGTTCAGACTGAAAATTAGTCCTCATGTAGATATGCACAGCCTCATAGTATGCACAGTCGATCATTGTTTATTAATTCCTATTTCTATTTTCTATAATCTCAATTTTCCCCACCCAGAAATATTATTTAACTATATTCCTTAAGAAACTTGATGTGGAATTGTTTCAGTGCTTCGAGCATTGTTTTGATTTTATCCTTTTGCGGCAGTATCGTGGTTCGGAAATGGTTTGTGACGGGTATTTGGCCGAAGCCTGAGCCTGGGATCACGAGGATCCCGGTGCTCTCTAACAGTTTGAACGCGTAGAAGACGTCCGGTTCCTGACCCTTCGCTCGCGCCGCCTCGATCGCCTTTGGCGGCAGCTCGAAGCGCGGGAACACATACATTGCACCCATAGGCGGATTCGCCTGAAAAAAGGGAAAGACGTTATAAAAGTAATCGAGAGCAGCTTTCATTGGCATCCTGCAAGAGAGCAGTAACCTTATATCCTGGAATACTATTGAGTGTGTCGACGACGAGCTGCGATCTCTCTGCCAAGGAGCGCAGCGTTTCCTTCTTCTCCTTCTGAAAGTGCTCGTATGATGGCTCGTTTGGCCGCGGCGGATTCACCACAACATCCATCACGACCTGACCGAGCACGGTAGGACACAACATCACGGAGATCGATTTCAACAGCACCTTCATCACTTCCGGATCCATGTTGATGATCTCGGCATAACCGCCGCGAATTCCGCATTCGCCCATGTATCCTAAAAAAAAAAAAGTAAAACGTTTCAGCGTGGAATGTTCTCCGAATTTCCAGAGAAATTTATTCATGAATATAATGTAGTAACCAAAATTAAATGTCTTCTCAAATTAAATATTGATGTTTGATGTTTCAACTAAGTCAGTATAAACTCGCGAATTTAATTTGAGAATTCAAAAATATTTGGTTAAATTCCAGAAAGTTTAAACTAAGCATTTGAAATAACGTTGCTCTTTGCAAGTTCTAACGAGTTATGTTGTTATATCTTTTCTCACGCACCTTTCGAGATAGACATAAACGACGCGAGTTCCATCTTCGAATACGGTTCACCCATCTCTGTCATGACTTTTTTGAAGGAATGGAACGCGCTGTCCTTGTCGTATATGTTGTCCTGATAGACTTCGTCGGCTAGCAGAAACAGGTGATGCTTATAAGCGAAGCGGATGACGTCTTCGATGTTCTTGCGAGTCAATACTTGGCCAGTCGGATTACCGGGGTTAATCACTACTAGCACTCGAGGATTACACGTATCCTTGACTTCTCCTAATGCTCGTTCCAACTCGTTGATGTCCAACGACCACTTGTTATCTTCATTCAGATAGTATCCGACCTGGAAAAGACCAAACTCCGCCAGAGTTGCCGAGTATAAAGGATACTGCGGAATTGGGATTAGCACACCGGATGGTTTGCCGTCGATCCTTTCATTAAATAGGTTCAGAAATGACTGAAAAGGAAAAATTCGAAATCAGATAAGGATACAACGAAGAAAGACAAAATATAGCACTATAATAACTATAGTATCCTATCAGTCTGTCCAAAAAAACTTATCTAAAAATTTAAAAAATCAATTTCAATTTTATATACTGTACATTACGTAAAACTCATTCTCTAATACACAGATATGTAATATACAAGGAGGTCTTTAAGTATGTGGAAAATTGAAGAGATAATTTCTTAGATGATTTTATGAAAAGCTTATATACATTTTTTTCATAAATGCTTAGTTCCGGAGAACAAATTCAAGAACAAATTATATTTTTTGAAACCTCCAAAGTTTCAAATTCTTTTGAAATTTACTATGCGTTAATAAGAATTGGTTAACTTTTAGCAATTGAAAAATTCTGGTACCATCAATGGCATACAAACAGTTATTGAGATCGAATTTTTAATGAAGAAGTCAAGAGTACTGAAATTGCGTAACTGCTTGTAAATTTTTCAATCGCTAAAAATTAGCCCATTAGCTGACTACTAATGTACAGTAATTTTCAAGAAAATAATTGGAACCGTTGGAATTTTCGAAATTTAAAAAATATGAATGTTCATAAAAAAATTATATATAAACTTTTCTTCATACTAGGTGCGCAACTAAGTTTCCGGGTTTCACACATGGGTGGCGCTAACGACACATGTAGTCGACATACGTATGTCTGAAGCAAGGTCTGGAGGAACGGACTAGGTAAGGTCCTCGCTTTCACTTCACCCGATTTGGCACGAAAATGGCGGTGACTGAGGCTCAGCAGGGGGTATTCGATTGTGTATCATGTTACTTGGATGAAAATTATAAAAGTGAGCAAATTATGTGATACAAAATCGATCTCCTGATTAACCAAATAATGTCAATTTAAATACAAATTAATTGTTCTCGTTTCATGTATAGGTTATTTTAGGACATGTTTTACTCCCTCACACAACTAATAGCTATATACTACGTATGGTATGTATACACCAACACTAACTCGCTGTATCGAAAATGGCGGCGAGGACTATGCGAGGACCTTATGTGGGGATTTCGGTAATATGGTTTGTGTATTCCCACTAATACTATTAATGCGTGACAGGGCTTGAAAGATTACACAACTGAACTGTGGTAACTAGTGCTGTTTATTGTATGACTGACTAGGACGAAGGTCCGACAAACAGTGAATATCGGTGGTAATATGCGTAACAAGATGGCCGCACCAGGCGTGCCAACATGGTGGACATGAAGTGCCCACAGTACTCCCCCCGGAGTGACAACGAAATATATAAAATATGTTACGCTATGCTAGATGTTACAGTCACAAGAGTACCTTATACTATGCTTATGCTAAACTTAATTCTACGATCACAGAGGTAACTTATATTATGTTTAACTCTATGAACACAAAGGTAACTTATGCTATGGTTAAATCTAAGATCACAGGAGTGTGTTATGCTGAGATAGTAGTTATAATGTTTTCGTATACTATACTTAAAATTACGTATATCTGACTTAATATTAGATAACAAACCGTACGCAACAACTTAAAAATTATTTAAAAAAAATTACAGACGATATAAATATTCTTAAATTATATGTTATTGCGCGAACGTGACTCTACGCTTAGGTCGCTCGTAAGTTTTAAGCGCTGGTTGGGAACTTTCACTTAGACTAGACGTTGGGTTTGAATTTGAGTCCGTAACAATTTCCTTACCGCTATCAGGTACGAAGTATGCGGGTTTTAGATTTTCAACAGATACGGTACGCTTGTCGCCGTTTACGTCTATAATAAAATTACGGTCGGAAATGCGCTCGATGACGCGATGCGGACCGGTGTAAGGGCGCTCGAGAGATTTTTTAATACCCCCCACACGAAGGAATACGTGCGTACACGTACTCAAATCTTTAAAAACGAATGCACGTTTTTTGTGTTTGTGCAATACCGGCACCGGTTTGACTTGGCGCATATGCTCGCGAAATTCCTCGACGAACACATGGGGGTCTGGAGTGAAGTCCTCTGGGAGAACAAATTCCCCCGGAATACGTAATGTTGTTCCGAAGACGTATTCGGCCGGAGATGCGCCGGTATCGAGACGGACATGAGTGCGTAAACCTAATAGTACTGTCGAGAGCACACGTGTCCAATTTGCATCTGCATGGCACATGATTGCAGCCTTGAGACTGCGATGCCATCGTTCGATCATGCCGTTAGAGGCAGGGTGGTAAGCGGCAGTGCGAATTCTCTGACAGCCAATAAGCTGGAGTAAAGCCGTGAAGAGTTGGGACTCGAATTGACTGCCTTGATCAGTGGTTAACGTTTTGGGAGCCCCGAAGATCGCTATCCAGTTGTCGTAGAACGCTCGTGTGACAGAAATCGCGTCGATTTCTTTAAGTGGAATCGCTACCGGCCATCGCGAAAAACGATCAATCATCGTTAAACAATATTTGTACCCATCTGAGATAGGCATTGGGCCAATGATGTCCATGTGCACATGCTCAAAACGGCCGTCAGGCGTAATAAATTTCTCAGGAGTGAGTTGGACGTGCCGCGAGATTTTTGATTGTTGACAATCTAAACAATTTTTGCACCACATAGTGATATCACGATGCATATTCGGCCATACGTATCGTTGCCGTATGATGCGGTCGGTGACTTTAGCGCTTGGGTGAGCTGCACAATGGAACATGCGAAAGACGCGCTCGCGAAGCGATGCTGGAATGTATGGGCGGATAGCCTCACCGGTTATTTCGCAGTGAAGGGTGGTATGGGTGGGACCCCATTGAATACGTTTCAATGTTAACGGATAATCCGGAGTATCGCGGATAGATTTTAATTCATTGTCGCGCTCTTGCTCTTCAGCTAATTCATTTAACTCAATTTCCACGGGCAACCGGATGGTTTCGGCGCGGGATAAAGAATCTGCCACAATATTCTCGTTACCTGAGAGGTGTGCTATACGCGTTGAGAACTGGGAAATGAATGAGAGTTGCCTCTGCTGGCGAGGCGAAGCTTTGTCAGAGCGTTGCATAAACGCGTAAATGAGCGGTTTGTGGTCTGTGACGATTTTAAAATCGCGACCTTCTAAAAAGTACCGGAAGTATTTAATAGCCTCAAAAATCGCAGTTAACTCCCTGTCATACGCGCTGTAATTGCATTGAGACGGGCTAAACTTGCGCGAGAAGAAAGCAAGAGGTTTCCAGGTATTGTCGAGCCGTTGCTCGAGAACTGCTCCCATTGCAAAATCAGACGCATCCGTGACCAGGCGAGTTTCTGCCTTATCATCCGGATGGAATAGCATGGTGGCTTGGGCAAGATCTTCCTTGCATTTTTGGAAAGCTTGTTCAGCTTCTGGCGTCCAAGAAATGACGCGTTTATCATTCTTTTTGGACTCAAGGAGGTATCCATTGAGTGGTGCTTGAATGCTGGCTGCATTTGGCAAGCTTTTTCGATAAAAGTTTACGAGTCCTAAAAAACGGCGCAATTCTATGATTGTACGCGGTCGAGGAAACTCGGAAATTGCTTTAACTTTGTTAGCTTCAGGTCGACAACCTTCGCTATTGATAATGTGGCCAAGAAACTGTAATTCTGCCTGCCCGAAAAGGCACTTGTCGATATTTAGACGCAGATGAAATTCTTTTAGCCGTTGGAAAACTATGCGTAAGTGACTTTCATGCTCTTCTTTCGTTGTTGACGCAATGAGAATATCGTCAATGAACGCGAAGACGAAATCTAAGTCACCTAGGGCGCGAAATATTAGTCGCTGAAAAGTTTGACTGGCGTTTCTAAGACCGAACGTCATAGAAATATATTCAAATAACCCGAAGGGTGTGATAACGGCCGTTTTGGCGATATCCTCGGGCGCGATTGGAATCTGATGATATGCTTGATGAAGATCAAGCTTGGTGAAAATTATCTTACCCCGAAGGTGGGAAGAGCAGTCGTGGATATGCGGAACGGGGAACTTGTCCGGAACCGTGATTGCGTTGAGTCGACGATAGTCGCCGCAAATTCGCCATGACCCATCTTTCTTTGGGACCATGTGTATTGGGCTTGCCCACGGACTGCTGGAAGGTTTGCAGATTCCGAGGTCAACTAGACGTTTAAACTCGGCTTTGGCTGCTTTTAATTTGTGAGGAGCTAATCTCCTGGGACGCTCTGCCACCGGAGGGCCTGTTGTAACAATGTGATGCTGAACATCATTTTTGGTTGACGAAACTGTTTGTTCGAGACCCGTAATCTCCGGAAATTCTGTTAGAACATGCGCGAAACGCGAGGCGGGTTTGACTGTACTAACAGTGAAAATTGGCGCTGGCTTGACATTACCTTTGGTGTAAGAATTGAATAACGGATCTATCAGTCTCTGGTTTTTGAGATCGGGCAAGAGACCGTAGTGCTTGATCAGGTCGGCCCCAATGATAGGGTACGGAACCGATGCAATGCAAAAATTCCAAGTAATTGGACGGATACCGAGATGCAAAGTCCGCAATGATTCACCGTAGGTATTAATTTGTGTGTCATTTGCCGCGTAGAGTTTGAAACCACTAAGTTTCTTCTCGGTTCTGTTGCCTACAGGCAATAATGAAATGTCCGCACCGGTGTCGATAAGAAATGTTTCCCCGGTATTGCGATCGCGAACGTGGAGGCGAGCGTTAGAGGATTGATCTACTACCTTCGCCTCAGTGGCAGCAGATCTTATTGTTCCCCCGAGCTGGACTTGGGTTTGGGCCAAGCACAGGGAATTTTGTCAGTACCCTGGCAAGCGCGTGCTTCGGTACCGTACATGTAATGCGCCCAGCAGATCTTTGGACGTCTGCTCTTGGAGCGCTCGCGACTTCTGCTTGGAGAGTCACGATCACGTGACTTTGACCTACTTGGCCGTTGTGCCTGGGCTGTAAGAGCCGTTAATTGTTTTACTTGAGTCGCAAGATCTGTCATCTGTTTAAATTGAGTCATGAGATCCGCCATATTTTTTGTTAATGACTCTACTTTGAGTTCGAGATCAGACGGACGCACCTGCGCGGTAGTGGCGACGGTTAGACATCGCGAAGATTCCTCAGCCGATTCCGCTATTTTATCGGCCATTTTGGCCAGCTTGGAGAGATCTGTGATTTCGGAAGCTATGAGGATGCTTTTGATATGCTGCGGTAAATAATCAAGGAATATTGTCTTTAAAACCGCTTCGTCGCAGCGATTGTCCGGATTTAAATTGCGCAAACGGGTGAGGATCTGAGAGGGCTTCCCAGAGGTGAGAACTTGCCCTTTAAGCAATTTGCGGAGCTGACTTTCGGCCGAAGCCGAGTAATTCTCTATGATTCTACCCCTTAGCTTGGAGTAGAGATCAGGTTGATCAGGCTCCGCGACGAGATCGCGACAACACGCCATAGCCTCCGCATCGAGTGACATGATCACATAATGGGCTTTGGTTTTCTGATCTGAGATGCGCGCGGTGGCGAACGTGGCTTCTACTTGAATGAACCATAAGGTTGGGTCGCTAATTAGAAAAGGTGGAATTTTCGGTATTCTATAAGAATCGACATGTACCACGTTAGAGCTGGCCTGCTCTTGTGTTCTTTGAACTGCCGCTTGAAGAGCAGCTAGTTGCTCCTGCAACTGTTCCACGGCGGAGGCTTCCATAATGCCCGGTTATTGAATTTGTAAATCAAATAAGTGCACACGACTGAAGTCGCCACACCGGCAAAACTGAATTCGAAATACGTGTCGATCCTTAAGGTTCGAGATCGCTGTATGAAATACGTGCGTCTACACGCATGCGCGCCGGTAGGATCGCACGAAGTCTTAATTAGAAGAAACACGCTTAGTATACATATACGAGCATGGTCGCGCGGTCACTGGTATGCTAAACCAACCAGCAATATCACTAGGATGGAGAGAGAAAGAATGTGATGATCTAAGAGATCTCGATGTGGTCGGCGCGACGGATCACGCGTTGGTTGCGCGTAGCCAAAAATGACAGGCCAACCAGTAATTGCAAGAACAGGATAATAAAGGATGTGATCCTATACCAGATCTCGATGTGGTTGGCGCGACGAATAACGCACCGGCAGGACACGCGCGAAGTTTGAAATGGCGTCACTGCGACGCGCAACGGGTAACGCTACAGCGGGAGGTGCACGCTGCGCAAAATGGCGTCGCAAACGCGTATTGGATAGCACTTGGCGGGAGTCACGTGACTTTTGAAATGGCGTCAATGCCGCGCGTATTGGATATCACTACGGCGGGACTCACGTGACATATGAAAATGGCGTCGCTACGCCGCGCGTAAAATTAACCGACCGCTGTATCTACGGCGATCGTGTACCTCGCTGGAATCGCTGGTGACGGCGACGACGCTGATCCCACTGGCTCAATCCTGAGGATGATGCAATGCCGCGACGTTGACCTAGGTCCTTGATGGTGGATGCCCTCACCGGTGACGATGTTGCGTCACTTCGTGCCGGACCGCCCCAGATTTTTCGACTCTGCCGTGATGGCCTTCCCTGTATGCCGCTATCGGGAGGCTGCTTCCAGTAAACGATGCCGCCCGGGCTATGGTGCCGGTCGGGAATGGGTGGGATGCGCGTGCGGTCCGAACTGCTCACACGCTGCGTCGCACAAATGTCTTTACGAGCTACTCGCCCACAAGATTTCAGGCTGAGTGCACTGCGACACACCCATGCGCTGGATCACTCAGCTTTTTACAAAGTACTCGCCCGGTGAAACTTCGGGCCGTCGTGTTGCGTCACAACCACGAGACGTAAATGCTTGGATAATTGCACTGCACGCCCGGATCACGTCGGGTACGCTGCCCAGATCACGTCGGGTACGCTGCCCAGATCACGTCGGGTACGCTGCCCAGATCACGTCGGGTACGCTGCCCAGATCACGTCGGGTACGCTGCCCAGATCACGTCGGGGTCACCAATGTGGGGATTTCGGTAATATGGTTTGTGTATTCCCACTAATACTATTAATGCGTGACAGGGCTTGAAAGATTACACAACTGAACTGTGGTAACTAGTGCTGTTTATTGTATGACTGACTAGGACGAAGGTCCGACAAACAGTGAATATCGGTGGTACTATGCGTAACAAGATGGCCGCACCGGGCGTGTTCTGCCAACATGGT
>CABEGB010000619.1:34360-394870 GCA_901521435.1 Crematogaster levior
CTATGGCTTAAAGCCTTCGGCACACGATACGATTTTTCGTACTGGATTGCTTACGTGAGCCAATTAGGATTAAGCTTTCAGTCACTTGATCTAAAATTCTGCATCCTTATTGGCTCACGTAAGCAATCCAGTACGAAAAATCGTATCGTGTGCCGAAGGCTTAAGAGAGAAAAGGAAGAGCACATAAAAGACGCACGGAAAATAACCTATAATATCTAAATCTAAAACGTAAGTAATTAAATGTATTAAATGAATACAATGTTATACAATATTTTTTTATTTTTCACTTTTTATTTATTTTTTCTGTATGAATTATTTTCTGTAGTCTTTATTTTATTACTTAACCTTTAGAGGACCGCAAAGCCACTATAGTGGCTCGAGCTTTGACAAGCACTGTATAAGACAGACTGACATATATACATATATATAAATTTTTGAGAAAAAAATACTGATAATTTCATGTAATTTGCCGGTCCTCTAAAGGTTACATAATGAGAAGTGAGAAAAAAATTAAAATTCACAGATGCCCAATGCTTGATGGTTAAACTCCATCATTCCATGACTAGCTCTCTTCTTTTGCTTCCTTCTAACTTTCCGAATACGATAAATGACACTGTATTTGTAAGAAAAAACGTGCGCGCGCGCGTGTGTATGTGTGTGTGAGAAAAAAATCATCTATTACATAAAATAATACAGCATAATTTACTGGCACATTCCACAATCATTCATGTTTGCCAAATATTCAATTTGCAAAGTGACATCTTTTCAAAACGTAAAGGTACAATTTCATGCGAACGAAGAAAAGCTAGCGTTTACCTCCACTCCATCCCTCCTCTCCTCTTCAACAAACTTTTCATGGAGTATGTTTTCGCAGCCAATATACATGTAAACCGCGCGGAAAGTTCCTCGAAAAAGAACAAACCTGTGAGGATCGCATAACCTCAAATTCGTAGATTCACACAGTCTTCGCAATGGATCTTGTAAAGTCGATTTTAGAAGATGACCAAGGAAAGACAGATCTAAGTAAATCCATCAAGGTGCACAAAGATGTGGAGCTCGACATTGACCTGGGAACTTTACTCGCGTCCGACTATAACCCTTTGGACGCAAAGACTCTCAAGTAACCTCCATCTTATACACATGTTTGAACTTTGTAAAAAAAAACTTTCCAGATTTGTCAGAAAAGTATTTATTTATTTATTTATACTTGTTGTATCTACAGATCGAAGCCAGATTCATATTTAAAAAACTTGACAAGAGGTAACGTACAATTGCTGATTAATAAAATTTGGGAACTGCCAGTGGAAAGGGTGGACGAGGCTATAGTGGCTACGTTACCCAAGCCTGAATACGTATTGCCACGCTCACGCGTAATTCCGAAGCCCAAGCCTTTGACGAAATGGCAGCAATTTGCTAAAGAAAAAGGAATACAAACCAAGAAGAAGGGTAGATCCAAACTAAAGTGGGACGAGGAACTGAAGGCAAGATTTGTTTTCAGGACTATTCTATTATATTTAATTAAATTATCATTAATAGTAATTTAATTAAGGAAAATCTTTCAGTTTACCTGATTTTCCCTTAAAATCTTTTTAGAAATGGATTCCAACATATGGTTATAAACGAGCGAAGGCTGAGAAGCAGAAAGAATGGTTGGTAGAGGCCAAAGACAATGCTGCTCCAACTGACGATCCATTTGCTAAAGCCAAAGTAGCTAAGCAAGAAAGGCAATCCAAGAACGAATTGCAAAGGCTTCGTAATATAGCCAAATCTAAAAACATCAAATTACCAAGGGTCGGTTTACCTACCAGAGAACATTTTTCAAGTTCTCAACAGCTTTCTGAAGCTCTTACTGTAGCACGTACGTCGACAGCATCTGTTGGAAAATTCCAGTCTAGGTAATCTTTTTGAATTTTGCAGCTTGTACATATGTGTGGGTAGGAAAGGGGGACCTTTCTGAAATCTGAGTCCATTGTGTCACTCTTACTTTTTGGTCAAACGGCTGCCTACTCTTTTACACCGTGTTCTGATTCCATACCAATACATAACGTAAATTATGTGTCTGGATGAGGAATCAGAACATGAATCTACCTGAGATTGTAGAGAGTTTGTTCAAGGCAAGATGCTCTTGATTGATTGTCTTTTTCCACCGAGAAGTAGTGACCGAAAAGGCAATCAAATAAAAACCAATGATTTTTGGTTGAATTTGAACCTGGATATTTTTTATTAGAACATGTCTCATTGTGTTATAGTTGCGCTATATATTCAGCATAAAATTTTTGCTTTGAACAAAACTATATGACGTCAAATTTTTATAGATTGCCAAAAGAGAAGGATGCAAAGGGAATTGCCAAGGAGGTGCCGGGAATGAAAAGGAAGAGGAAAGCAGCTCCCTTAAACGCTATTGAAGAGAAACGTCAGAACAAAGATTTGATAGATAACGTTTTGAAACGTAACACAAAGGTTCTGCGTGATGATTGCTCGACGGGAATTGCAGAGTAAATTTTTATTTGTACAGATTTAATACAGACGTATCACGTAACGTGATAATAACACAATATTTATTTATGTGTGTTGCAGAATAAAGCAGACCGCGACAAGCAGCAACAAAAGGAAAAAAGGCGCACTAAAATCCAGCAAAAGTAAAACCGCCAAGAAGCCAAAGGCAGGAAAGGGCAAACGAGATTTGCACAAGAAAGTTGGCGGTAGAAAGCGACGATAAGATTGAGATGTCTGTAACAATATCCTAATAAATTTATAATTTTATGTTGTTTTATAAGTTTTAAATGCGTTAAATTTTGTAGATAATACAAAAAATACAAATTCAATAAAATAGAAAATAACATTGAAAAAAAAAACGCTTCTGTAGTCGCATTATAACTATGAAAGAATTATGATTGCAACACCTTTTCTATGTTCGAAGAGTGTTTCGACTTTGTCACCTAAAAACCTGTTTTCGAGTTCTTTAGAAACTTTCTTGAGCGAGTTTAAATAATTTCCTCCAAAGGCACTTCATTCGCTTCATAAAAGTAATAATATTAAATCCATTGCTCCTTAAGTTTACTGTTAAACAATTATGCGTATTTTTACATTATATCTTTATATTCTTAGGGCAGGCATATATAATTCAACGGTTCGAATTTACGCGCGCAACAGTCCGGACAATCCTCGAATTCGTCCTACCTCGAAAGGGTGGTGGCAATCGGTGGTCGTACTTACTTGCACATCTGTCTTCTGTATGTATGTGTGTGCATACATATGTACGTGTACGATATCGTGGTAGCATGTACCATGGAATTCTGTTGTTCAATCGAGTCTGACAATATTTAAACCGCGCGATCAAGGGAGGAACAATGCTCGAGCGACATTGAATCGGTACCGGGAGGTACGGAGGCAAGAAACAGCGTTCGAGGAGAGTTCGTCTGGGAGCGGGTCAGCGAAAACAAACTTGTAGGTTACGCGCTGCTCGCGTCATGGCACAGTCGACAACAAGCGGGACCTCCTCACGGCGATACATGAGGGAGCACGAAGTGCCGTCCTCCTCGCGTTATGTGGACAGCGAGTGGGAGTCCAAAGAGGTAGCTCTTTGCAAACCAAATTGTGTCGTACTAGTTATAAGTGCCTTAATACAAATTTAGTCGCGCCCTATTCTATATTTGTAACGTTACATATTTACTTTTATTCATATTCATGATTATAAACATGTCATAGCGAATATACAGTATTCAACTGTGTATTGTATTTGTATTATATTTGTTTATGCATATATTCTGCAAAAGTAGTAGTAAAAATATCATAACTCAGGTTCTTCAAGTCTCAGAATATAACTTTGCGGATAGAACATTAAATAACTAAGAGTAAAGTACTTTTTAGTGAATAAAGAGAAGTTAACTTATCTACTGCTATTATTTATCATTTATCTTGTTGTATAGTTTAATCAAAATGCTATTGAATACTCCAGAGGTTTACAGATTTTTTAATACTTAAGCTTAATTGTAATTAATTATGCATGTATGTATTAATGATCATAAATTAAGTTTTTATTAGTTTATGTTAATTGTGTATAGCATTTCCTGAGAGATTTGGGTTGACCATTGTTTATTTATTAATTACTCTGGCGATTAGTTGCTATATATTCTCATTAAACAGGCCTTACGACAGCGGGAGCTGGAGGAAGCAAGGGCGCGAGCGGCACAAATGGAGAAGACGATGCGATGGTGGTCTGACTGTACTGCTAACTGGCGTGAGAAATGGAGCAAAGTTAGGAATGAAAGGAATGCGGCTAGAGATGAGGCAAAGGCTCTCAGGTCGAAATTGGAGATTGCTGTCAAAGATGCTAATACTTTCAAACACGAATCTCAAGAATTGGAGTTGCAAAATGAACAACTGAAGAAGGAGATGGAAAAGATACATATGATACTTTTGAAACACGCTGGACAGTTTGACCAACAGATTTTTACGATTCTGGAATCAGATCCACAATTGAGAACTACCTTTGGGTTGGACGAGCAACTGGAGTTTTATAATAACATTGAAGCCAGTGATGCGTTGGGAACACAAAGAGATATGCTGTCTTGTAAGAATTCGCATGAAGCATCGAATATTGTTTCGGGAGGTCACAATATCTTGCCAGAAAGGGATATCGAGGAGTATGTCTTGCAAGGTGCTGTACCAAAGCATGCGGTAGAATTATACAAGGAAAGTCCTAGTAACTCGCTAGATAAAAACATTACAAAACTAGTCGCGGATAGTAATACCAAAAAGGATAGACTGGAGAAACTATCACCATTAGATATGTATGGTGAAGAGTCTGTGACTCAAAAAATGTCAGAGTTACAAGTGAAATTGGAGGAAGCAACGAAAACTATTTCTGTGGAAAGAGAGTAAGTCTTACACGAATGTTAATGCACTAAATTAACTGGTTATCTGTATTGTACATAAATTTATCTTACTTCCGTTCTGTAAGGGAAAACAATTCTCTGCATCGGACTGTAGAAAAATTGAAAGCTGAGGTTAAACAATTAAGGGAGCAATGTGAGGAATTATCTGAGAGTAGAGCCGATGCGATGAGAGAATTATCAGAGCTAAAAGACCGTTTCCAACTTGAACTTAACGACGAACATATAGCAGATTTAATTGACAATACAAGTAATGAAGAGAGCATGGATCGTCGTTTGACGGAATTGAGGACAGAAGTAAGTCATTTACATTATACAAGTCCTTGCAATCACATTTACTTTAAAGAAATATTAATCGTTAAATATTAATAAAAATAAAAGTTTCAAAGTTGTTGAAAAAGTCTACTTCTATTCACATTTGTGCATATATTGTATATTATTATTATTATGTTGATAATTCATTATAGAAAGTCATTATAGAAAGACATTATAGAAAGACATTTTCAAATTCCAAAATTTTAGCTGGAGAAACTTCAAGCTGAAAATGCAGTAGAGTGGAGTAAAAGAGAGAGACTAGAAACTGAGAAGATTTCTTTGGAACGAGAGAACAAATTGCTTCGCTTAAAATTATACGAGCTACAAGAGAGAATAGAATCACGGCGACCACGGCCGGTATCTACGGCTGACACAGATACGAGACAATTACAGCATGAAATTCTAGTTCGCAACATGGTTTGTTCAATAATCTTGTTAAATTAATAATGGTTTTTAAAATTGTTATTATTACTTTGCCTCTCTCGTGTGATATTCGCAGGTATTACTTGAAGTGAAGCAGTATCAAGCGGGACTGAAACAATCCTTGGCAGAGAAAACAACGGAACTATCACACGCAATCAGGCGGTCCGAGCAATACGAAGTGGAGGTGAAGCGAGTGAGAGCGAGAGTCGAGGAGTTGAAGAAAGAGTTGGCTGCCGCTCAGGATGAAGTTGATGCTGCTACGAACAGCGTACAAAAACTACAACGAACCAATGATGATCTTATGGAGCAATTGGAATCTGCAAACGTACAGCTGGAACATTTCAGAAATAGGTAAGCAGGATAATCATATAGTTCATATTCATAATCTTCTACATTAGAACTTAAAAATATATATTTTATTATAGCAACAACAAGACGCGTGAAACTTCAGACGACACTGAAGTAGACGAGACTGGGAAATAAGAGTTCCAACAATTTTAATAAATATACTGAAGGTACGTTACTAGTAGCCGTCGCTCTTGAATTAAAAAGAACAATTATTGGATGAAATTACAATCTACGATCGGCAACAAGTCTAGTATTCTCTCGTGTCGATAGTGATGGAGTGTTTAAGTCAAATAGCGAAGATGCAAATCGGATAGGTGATCTTATAGTGGGCCTAAAGTACAAGTACTTGACAGTTTTTTCCTTTTCTAATTTTAATTTTAGACTCTGTGCTGGACGAATTGTATGTGTCGAATAACTATCGTGCATATATTATGTTTAACGATAAACACATCAATATTTCTAAAAGCATATATATAAATATATGTTATATGTTTATATTATTTAATTATGTATCACAATTAACATACAATTAACATACAATTTTTATCTATTGACAGATATGAATGATAGGTCACCTACAATGTTTGTTGTTCAATAGTTTTTCAATCATGAGAGAGAGAGAGAGAGAGAGTGAGATGTTTTTATCATTATTTCTTGTAAATAATCACTTCATATTGTCACTCATATTCGTTTTTCTACTTTTGTATTATACATATATCTTTCCTCTTTTAACTTGTCATTATTACATTTTGTATACAGTTCACATTCCGCATTATTTTCTTTTGTATGTTCCTTCTTCAAAAATTGATGTAAAGATATTGTGTCTGTATATATATATATGTATGTATATACATACACATATTTACGAAATATGTGCAATAAAACATATATTATGTTTTATGTATTTTTTGTCCGGGAAAAGACTGGCGAAATTGAGTAGCGAGATACAGTATGTACAAGATACGATACCTGATATTTATAACTGAATATTTTGAATGTCAATACCGAAAATCTATAACATAAATTGAAGCAATACTCAATCTGCATGTATATCTGTGAGTATATCATGTTGCGGATATATCGAGTTGTAGAAAATCTAAACTTTCATACAATACAATCACTTATATCAAATTGAGAAGATCATTGTTAATTATATTTCTTAATCGACGAAAAGAAGGCGAAAAAATTTTCTTCTAGTTCAAATGTATTTTATTGACAAAAATTAATAAATAGCAGATTGATGTAACAACATGTCTACCATGTTATACAGTCAATAATTTGGAAGTACCTCAATAAAGAAATTATAGCACAAAGTACACGTAATATTTATGGCGTCTAACTTTTAATCCTATGGATTTCCCGAAAGATGATAGTCTTTATTTATTAATCTACAGGAATGAAAATTTTCTATTGTTTTACTTCATTACTGTTAAAAGCTTCTGAAGGGGGAATGTAGCACTTAAATATGATAAAGTGAGTGTTACAATGTCGACGCACACGAAAGCAATTAGTCAAATATGATCTACGATCTACGTGAGTCACATAAATTCCACTGTATATTATACAATGAAGAGAAAAATGTAGGATGGTTTACAGAAATAATTGCATCCTATATATATTTTATTGACTCAACACCTCATAGGCGTGCCATTGGGATATGTCGGCACTTTCGGCTTGCAGATTTTTGTCCTACCGTTGGAACCGTACACGACGTTACAGGAAAACGTGAAATATCCACAGGTGGAACTCTTGGTGTAATATCGATGCTCGTACTTTCTCGGTTCGTTGTTGCCGTTCATCTTGCCAGCGAAACTATTAGTTACGGTGTAATAACTCGGTTTCGTTGCTATCGCCGGAGTAGGTTTCGTGTGCTTATCGAAAGGTGTGTTTTGATTAACGGGAGATCCTTGGGTCTTCGACGTATGTCGGCTAGTATAACGTTCGTGATTTGTCTGAAGCGATCTAGTCTCCGTAGGCGAGACTGGCCTGGTATTATTGAAGTCCTTCGGTACCAAAGATACAGTCTGTGATTGAGATTTGCCATCACCTTGAGCAACGGTCTCTGTGCCAGAAGTCGACATTACTCGACCGCGGAATCCAGGCGGGATAGTGTATCCTGACACGGATTGTCCCGGTTGTAATATATCACCTGTTCGGGGTACGTTTGAATCTTGGCTAACATGGACATTGTACTGATTCCCCTTAGCGACCTGCATCGTCTGTGATTGACTGCGAGTCTGTTGCTGAAAGGTCTTATCGAGTTTTGGATGACTTGGGCTTGAACCCGGAAAAGTTCCCGAGAACTTCTCTTTAATTGTCAACCTCGAATCCGCTGTCGAAGAGTAATCATCTTCATCTGCATAGTCGTCGTCGTCGTCGTATTCGTATGTCGAATCGTCCGTCCGTGGTTTTTCAGTAGCTAATACCTTTTTGTTACCAGCATCATCCGGGCTGTTCTTGGAAGTCAGGACAACAGTCTGTCTCGAAGTTGAACTGCTTTGCAAACCTTGCTCATCATTCTGCTTGTTTTCGTTTTGTTTGTTGTCGTAATTCGAACTTGCTGATGGATTCGATTGTGCACTATCAACATTCGTCGGTTGTTTTAAAGCAGGAGCTGGTTTAAAGGGCTTGAAGAGTTCGGTGTCGGTGAAGTTGAAAGGCTTCCGCGAGGATGCGGCACCAGATCCGGAACCGGCTTGCGCTGCGCCGGTGTACGTGATTCCATATTGGAAGGAACCTTGTAGTTGCGACTGGGACTGACCTCGATGAGTACCACTTTGGGCCGAAGCTGTTCCGCTGCCGCGAAATGGTGTCGCATGCTTCTCCACCTTCTCATCGTCGCTCTTCAAGTATGGCTGAAACCCGATCTGCGCCTGGCTGGAAGTACTACCTTCACCATTGGCCTGAGCATCCGCCATTCCACCTTTAGAGCTTGCTTGCACTTGCGAATTGGTACCATGGTTCCAGCCGCTGCTTTGAGCACCTGTTGAGGTAGCTCCAGAGTCGGAATCCAATTGAACTTGTGTCTGACTCTTCCCGTAACCGGCGATGCCTTGCGCATTGCTGGTAGCTCCTTCTTTACCGCCATTGATTTCGACTTGAGCGCTTTTATCGGTGTCGCTGGTGCCAGCTTGAGCCGAGAAAGTGCCGGAACCACTATAGGTGCCTGTCACTTGCGACTGAGCTGTGCCCGATCCGTATTTACCCTGAGCGGAGGCGCTTGCTTGAGTACCTGAGTCCACCTGCTGTACGGAACTTGATGCTTGTGACTCGGTACCTTCGTCCGCCACACCCGCTGGACCTGCCGGTCGAGCTGGTCCGCCAATTTGTGGGTATTGTGAAACTTCTCCAGGAGTTCCAACCATTCCTGGATAAAATGTTGTCGGATACTGACGACTATCTACTCCTTGACCACTTATCCCTCCTGGAAGCTGACCAGGATACTGTCCAGGGATACCAATCCCTCCTGTTATACCTGTTGGATATTGAATACCTCCTGTCCCTGGAATTCCGATACCCGTGCCTGGATATTGTCCGCCTGGATAAGTTGGCACTTGGCCGCCTGGATAAGTTGGCACTTGGCCGCCTGGATAGATTTGACCAGGATATAAGGTATCTCTAGGAGAAGTAATTTGCACACCACCAGGATATGTACCTGGAATAGTTCCAGGGTATGTAACACTTGGGTACGTAACTTGAGTACCTGGTCTTTCAGGAATTTTTCCAGGTTGAATAGCACCACCTGGGTAAACTATTTGACCATTTGTTGGTTGACCACCCGGATAAGTTATTACTTGTGTACCAGTGCCAGATGCTAAACCTGTAGTCGTAATCGCACCAGGAACTTGACCTCCGCTTGGTAAAGTGCCTGATGGAATACCTTGGGGAGGGAATACAATAGTCTCCTGTCCACCACCAGGATACACTCCTTGAGTTGTTATTCCTTCTGAGACAACACTGCCAGGATATGTCCCGACACTCGTTCCTGGAATATCAGGTCGAGCACCACCAGGATAAACTCCAGTTCCGAGATAAGTACCAGGAGTTCCTGGATATGTTCCACTTGGTAAACCTGTTTCAGGTGCAGTACCAACTGGATAAGTTCCAATACCAGTGACAGTTGTAGTACCTGTTGCTACTGAAGTAGTTACGATGCCACTAGGAGGATAGACTTGTCCCGGTTGAACTCCAGGTTGCACACTTGGATACCTCCCAACTCCTATCGTCACGTCACTAGGTTGAACGCCTCCGGGATATGGTCTACGATCTCCTGTGATTAAAGTCCCAGGTGGATACATTCTATCACCTATTGGCGTTACAATACCAGGACGAACACCTCCAGGATACGTTCCGTCAAGTCCTGGTGTCACAACTCCAGGACGGACGCCTCCAGGATACGTTACATCGGCTCCTGGTGTCACAACTCCGGGACGAACACCTCCAGGATACGCTACATCGGCTCCTGGTGTCACAATTCCGGGACGAACACCTCCAGGATACGTTACATCGGCTCCTGGTGTCACAACTCCGGGACGAACACCTCCAGGATACGTTCCGTCGGCTCCTGGTGTTATAACTCCGGGACGGACACCTCCAGGATACGTTCCGTCAAGTCCTGGTGTCACAACTCCGGGACGGATGCCTGCAGGATACGTTCCGTCGGCTCCTGGTGTTATAACTCCGGGACGGACACCTCCAGGATACGTTCCGTCAAGTCCTGGTGTCACAACTCCGGGACGGACACCTCCAGGATACGTTCCGTCAGCTCCTGGTATCACAACTCCAGGGCGGATACCTCCAGGATACATCCCATCTGCTCCTGGTATCACCATTCCAGGACGAACACCTCCAGGATAAGTGTCTGGTCTACGTCCAGGAAGAATACCAGGATAGCTAACTTCTCCAGGAACCACTCCAGATGGATATGTTATTTGCCCGCCAGGGTAAGATGTGATTCCTGTTCCAGGTTGCGTAATACCAGGTATCCCAGTACTTACTGGTGGAGCTCGTACCTTATCCGGTGCCCCTTCAAGATATCCAGGACAATCTTCGCAACCAACGCCACTTGATGACATACTTTGCGCTTGGCCCATACCGCGGCTACCACCTGAAGAAAGATATTAATAATTAAAAAATGTAATAATTATAAATTTTCTTCTCTGATAAAAGTCTTTATATATTTAGCCATTTAGCCTCTATTTATATATTTAGCCATAATGTCTTACAACTTTAATCTCGAATCGTAGAAAAAATTCAATTGCAAAAATCCTATTTCTTAATTTAATTTGTTTTTTAATCAGATTGTTTTAGTATAATTTCTTTTTTCTACCCTAAAAAAGTTTAGTTGTCATACAGTAGTGATTGATATGACGTGATTGAATGTTAAGTGTTAAATAATATGTTTAAACAATACTTACTAACTACTGCATGCGAAGATTGTTGAGTAGCTTCAGCTTCGGCTTTACCTTCTTTTTCTTTATCGTTACCGAAATTCAAATATTGAGATTGCGTCTGTCCACGAAATTTCCCACGAAACTGGTTCGTCGACGTTTGTCGATGTTGTCGAATTTTATTAACATTTTTGTTCAATTTTTCTCGTTGTTCGTGTTGAATCTGTCGCTTCGTCCGAGCTTTCAGCGGCGTTAGAACGACGTCAACTATACGTTTTGGCGAAATATCGTTTTCCTCTACAGGAATTTCATTAAAAAAAGGATCAAGAGCACGTCCTGGAATAGGTTTCGTTGTTCGTAATAAAAATATGTTGCGTCCGTCGCAGAAATCAACAATTCGACCTCCAGCAAGTTGCCATGCCTGTTTAGAATATTTAAAAATTTAAATATTAATATTTTTTTCTTCTGATACAACATATTTTTATTCTACAGTTTTTAAGCATTTATGATAATATGATTACATAAAGATTAAACAAGAGAAAACTAAATCAGATACTTAATATAACACTGCATATTGTTCTAATAATAATTTGGTAATAAATTTTTATAATTATAACAGGAAACGGTTTTAAATATGCACAAACAGAGATTTGTTGAGAGAGAATCGTTACATTGTGATTTCCCACTCGGCATGTTATATTTCTGAAACATTACTACAATTGTAGTCATGTTTCAGAAATATAACATGCTGAGTGGGTTATATAACAATTTTAACGTGTCATGTAACTTATTATTACCTCCAACTTCGTGAGGACTGTCGACGCATAGAGTATCTTGGAGTGCCGCTTCTTACGTGACACATTCTGACTCTGCTTTATATCTTCAAGATAGCAATCGTTTTCCTTCCTACCCTTGTACGCAACGAATTGCTGTTTTGAAAGGATCAGTTTTAATCAGTTTTAATTTTATCGGCGTATTTCAATATTAAGACAGCACAATCGCTTACCGTTACGTCATCAATGAAAGACCATTGTTTTTCTTCGTGACTGTTTTCTGCATCTCTCATCTCATATTCGTGAACAGATCGATCAAAACGCGTTTTTTCCTATGAATAATAACATTCAAATTGCGTTGTAATATTAATAATAATATTAAAAAAAGTATTAATATTAAGAATAACAATATTTATTATTTTATTATTTGTAACTAATATATATCATATTATTATATTTTATATATATGTATATATATATATATATATATATATATAATATATATAATAGTATAATATAATATATATCATATTGTATTATTATTTTATGTATATATGTGTGTACACACACACGCACGCACGCACACATGAAATAATACTAATAATATAACATAATAACAATATATATTAATTATTGATACACAAATTATATAAATAGGTAATTATTATAAAATAATGTTAACGATAATATAATAATAGTAATTTATTATTATTAAATAATATATATTATGCTATTATACATATTAATCTTATTTTGTACAACATTTTAAAATTTATAAATCTGAATTTACTTCTCTTTCCAGGACATTCGATAAGAGATTGGATAAAAATTAAAACTTGCCTCCGAAAAAACGTTAGATTCGACTTTGCACTCTCTAGAATTTTTTAATTCGAGAAAGGTAAATCAATTGAAGTGAGTCGATTTAGTGCGCGGTTCAGGTTCTCCAACTTAGCGCACGAAATTCGCAGCTAGCTTCAGTTCGATTCTCCTCTCGATCAGTCTCGTTAGGAGAGTCTTTACATCGATTACGGACAGGCGCATTGATTAACAAGCCCATTTCGAAATGAAATAATGGAATTGCAATAGTATACTTCGGGTAAGAAATAATCATACGATGATATTTTTTTGATATAAGGAGACATCTCGGCATTGGTGCAGTCGTACATTGGTTGCAGTCGTACTGTGCAACTACTGTGTACAGAAACGGTATTAACGGCACTCTCGAGTGCTCCAAAAGGGGGTGAAAAAATCGTTATGATCGAGAACGGGTCGAGGCAATCTGTAATCGTGCGTTCTTATCTCGTGAGCTTTAACCTTCTAAATCTTTTTTCGAGCAACTGTCTCCTAGTTGCGCGCGCGCGCGCGCGTGATTGTGTGCGTGTGTGCTTGATATTCTCTGCGCCAATGGGGGAATCGAGGGGAGTATCGTAAACGGCAGGTTCGGCAATTACATCCGATTTCGAATTCAACCGACGCGACGGCAAAAATGCGAGCTTAACAAACGCAAGCTTCCAGATAGGGTAACGAGCGAACGCAGAATTGTAATGAGCTTCTGATAGATTTTCAACGAGCTTTTAAAGGTTAAAGGCTTCAACAATTTTTAAAGGTAAGAGGTTCGATCAATTCAACGGGCGATTAATGCGTCACTCTGTTAACCTTTCGTTAGTTCACGCTGAATGACTATTATTACTAACTCATTTTTTTTTAAGTTCTTTTGTTCATCCTAATATTTGTTCTTTATTTGTTTCTTACGCACTTTAGTATCTGCTCTAATCAAGAAATAATACTAATGAAAATACTAATGAAGGAAAAATTCAAGATGCAGAGAAAAATAATGGGAAAATTGATACATCTGTATGTGTGATATCTCAATGTATCAATTTTCCCATTATTTTTCTCTGCTTCTTGAATTTTTCGTTCATTAGTACTTCTAGAGCAGGTACTAAAGTGCGTAAGAAACAAATAAAGAACAAATATTAGGATGGATAGAAAACTTAAAAAAAAGTAAGAGTTAGTAATAACAATGGAAAGTTAGTAATATAATAATTAAAATAAATGTTGTAGCCTGAATATGTATCTATTGAATATTGCGACTAACAAAGTTAATGGAATTATGGATTTTTCATTGTTCAACGCAGGAAAAGAAAGATTTGGGATACAACGAATTGTATAGTCTGAAATTTTGTCCGCGAGCTATTCTACTGATCGAGTTAATCGTCGACCCCCAAGTCAAGGCCAGATTTTCTGTCGAAAACACATTCTGCAAAGTGTTGGTTTCAGATTTTACCGATAGAAAAATTACAGATTTAGTGCAGGATCTAGCATTAAATAACGGGAAATACAGCAAAATTTGTCAACGAAATATGATGGCAGATTGATGACAGAAATCAGAGATGGCAGACTTTGATATACTTGCTACATAGACGTCGATTGGAAAGTAGTAGAATTTATCAGAGATATACAGGCATTTTAATAACAAATTGACGAACAAAAATCAGCTATCAGCATCAAATGATGTCAACAGGCTCTATTGGTAAAATTTAATGTGGGTATCAAACACATTTGCTAGCAATTTTTGATCGAATTCGTTGCCAATCCGCTGGCAATCCTTACTGGAAAGGTAATTGAAGCCTAGTCGAAGTCACCGTGTATGTCGATTTCGTGTAAAAGCGTTTTGCGCGGTTTTTTTACACAGTTGTAATAATTTTGAAATTGCAGTTTGAGCGACTCGGCTTGTTTCCGGACTTAAATGAACGAAGCGGCAAGTAGAAGGATGCTCAGGAGATCGCGTTTCCGTGTTTATCGTCGTGGATAGATGATACACACCGACGATTTGCTGAATTTCATAACGCCGCGCGAACCACGGTGACGCGAAGTGTCCTAAATTGCAAGAAAGCGAGATAAGCGGCTATCTATTACTCCGAATTGCTGAATAAGCGAATCACGCACGATCATGCGAATATCTAAACATCACCTTCTATAAATCTATGATAACCCGGTTAGTTTTACAGTCAAACAGAAGCTTCAGCACTTTCTCCGGAAGTGCCGGTTAATCCTCCAAATCTGACGCGTTAAAAAGCGACACGCTAGTAAAATGTAAATTAACAAATTGATGAATCCATTGATAAGAATAATTCGAGCTCACACATAACTTATATTTTTGCCGCTTAAAATAAGGAATATTGCTGTATTGATTATTGAAGCTAACAATTTTTATTCTAGATGGTGTAATTTTTTGTAAAGTCTATTCTCGGCGCGTTATTTAAGAGGTACCAAAAACACGTCGATTCACAAACCTGTTCGATTTTTCGAACACACCGCGGACCTCGTATTTCAATTATTGCGTGACAAAAAGTGGATGATTTCCTCGCTCGCGAGAGAAATGGAAAACTTACGTGGTACCTCGCGAGTGTCGTGCTCGCGAGGAAGATCAGGACGATGAGGCACGGTCGCATGGCTCGAACCTTCTGTGAGATTTCTACGACTGACGCGAACCGACGTCTCGATGTTCTAGCCTGAAACAGATTCCCACCGATTCTACTCACTTCTTCCGCTGCGTCTCTTCGGTCCCGTCGTAGTTGGTTCCACGAAGCGTCGTTGGAATCGTAAGGATCCAGCGTGGCGGGAGTAGGAATCACTGGACGAAATTCTGGGAATGTGCGTCGTGATGTAAGTGCGTACAGACTCTCGTGTGTATCACGTTATCTCATTTGGTCTCGTCTTGTCGCCGCAGATCTCGTTACCGAAAGATATGCGTCCATGGCTGTCACTAACTTGGAAGACACCTCATGTTGCAGTTAGAAAGAAACTGATTCTGTCTCTATCGTCTGTATTGTTTATTTAGACAACAATCCAAAATAGCCCGAACCTGTAAACGAATTTTTTTCTAAGGCCAAACTCATCGAGATTTAAAATTTCCTTTAACAAAATTTTCATCACAATTTTATACATTTTATTATTAATCTTTATTTATTTTGTATTATATATACGTATTATATATATATGTATAGTGTATTATTTTATTATGTTTATATTTTTTACAACAAATATTCCTGAAACAAATTATGTTTCAGGACTTAAAACATAAATGAATAGCCTCAGTTGTATTATTGATAAAAATTAATTTATAATATTTATAATATTTAATTCACGAATTCTTTCCCATTTTAAGTCGCGTAAATATTAATCACAAGCGACATTGAGTTAACTTAACTTATCGGGTTAGTCACTTTCGTTGACCTAATTATTGAAGTCCAATCTATTTGTTAAACACAGTTAGTCGCTGTTTATCCTACTACCAAGCGTAGCTAATGATCGCATGGTTCATCGACGCGATAATGAGTTCAATAAATAAAAAGGCAAAGCGAGAGAGTATTGAACGGGAAGCTTTATACGCTGTTGCAATCCGATAGGCGTAGAATTCAATTATTTAACACTTTTATAATTTCTCATCACGCAACGGAGATGAGGAAGGATTAAAAGAACTGAAAAACTGAACGGGAGAGATAAAAAAAGTTAATTCGAACATGTCTGAACGTATACATATCACTTCGTGTATTATTCTTTCGATAGACAAGACTTTTACAATTCGTAAAAAAGATGTAGGTAAATGTTTTGCATAGGCACTCCGGTGTACAAATAGGATATAATACAACGGTTGTAATAAATCGCTATCTAAAAACGGCTACGTCCAATGTCTCTTTCACGCGCGCGACTAAAATCTAATACGTAAAAGTGGGAATGCTATTTACAACATGTGGTCAACGCGACTACGTGCTTAATCGCTAGATCGGGATCCCTATTCTCGTCCATGGGCGATCTATCGAATGACTAGGACGCACGTGTGTTAGAATCGCTCGTCAATTAATTACAATTACTCACGAGCGGATTCCTTGGCAAATCGCGGCGATCGTTCTTATAACGCGCGACACATTATTATATCTACACGAAATCTTTATCATAGCCGTCGCCACTCGTACAATCCGCGTGATCTTGTCCATTGAATCCTTGAAAAAGGGAAATATCGTCAATCGAGATCATGTCTGTCGTGACGATAAATTAACAGCAAGATTTCTCATGACAGCAGATTGTCTTCACGATGACGAAAACGGATTCGACTAGTTCGACACTCTAATCGGACACCAATCTCTGGCACCGTAAACGAATAAGAGAACTTATTTATCGCCGCTATTAAATAATTCGCTGGAGAACGCTGTTGGCAACTTACAGTACTGCGCTAGACTGGATAACGTTAGACGTTACACGATATTCTAATTGTACAGAATTAATACAGCAAAATTCATCACATAACAGGTGGGTACACTAGTAAACGACCACTGAAACTAAACTTATTTCTATGATATAAAATATATAATATTATATATATATATTTTTTTATTTCTATTATATTTTTGGCAGATGATCGCGTTGCCTGCAGCCAACTTTTTGCGGCAATTCCGGTTGCGCAATTCCGAATCACAGATACATGTCTTCGTTTTTTAAAATATCCTGATGCAACTTGTATCTCGACGCGCAGTCAAAATTCTTTTTCGAAGGCAACGACAAATCGCGCCGAATGCTGCATCGCTCTCTTCGCCAATTTACGATCGTGAACATAGAAACTTCCCACTCGGTCATGTAGGACAAAGATATTTTCATGTCCTCGAATTTTGGGGGTTTGCTATATTTCGCACACCTGTCACATTCGTACGTATTTACATCTTACAAGGTTTGGTAGCTGCCTCGAAGAGCCTCGGAGAATCTCATTTAATCCTAAAATAATAACACGATGGCACTGTAATTCAGTCCGTGTCGATGATCAATCTCACGGCTGAACACCGCGATAGCGACGCTACGCCTTTAAATAGATAAGGTCACGAGGCGTTTGGCGTTTAATAGACGCTCTTGAAAATTTCTTTCCATGCGTTCATCCGCACACGCCAATTCTGCCGGGGCTATATGTCGCCGTATCGAGTCGCGCGCTAAAACACGTTTGATACTTATGTAAGGCACGACTTTACATCAACGTGATTCGCGCTAAATCAAACATGTGCTTATAAATTTAACTTTATTATGACTAATGCTAGATGGTCCCTGATTCGGAAGATATTTGGAATAATATCTGTCATACGCAATACTCTGTGGATCGTTTGCTAATTCGCAATGTTATCCAGCATTATCAGAAGTAGCCTTTGATTGTTTAGAGTTAAACATTAATGCGATAAAGAAAAACTGACAATTATACAGTCACACAATTCTTAATAACGTCTGCGAAAATGTCGAAATCCATATTCACTAGCAACCGCATAGACTGATGAAAAAATTAATCTTTAATTAATTTTCATCAAATTGTCAATGAAAAAAATCCACGTTTTAAATTAAAAAAGCTTATGATTTTAAAAATGTAAAAATGTTTGTGACATCTTGTACAATCACTATAACAATCCAAATCTTCTTCAATTTCTCAGGCCAATCTTTTGATAGTGTAATCTTGTCAAGAAACGAGATATCTATAATTATTTGTTTCGATCGACAATATTTCAATGAAAAATTGTCGATCGAAACGAATAATTTCTAAATTTGCTTTAATATCCTATAAAAAAACGAAATGTTTTAAGTTCTAGGATACCTGGAATCCCCATCTAATTGAAATTTTCAATTAAGTCTTGTAAATCTTGAGAGAATTACTTGTCGTAAAAATTCGTGTTAAAGTAAGTACGAAGCCAAATGAGTTTTCTTCATTAATTGACCAACTTGATTTATCACTCGACTGATTTTCAAGCGATGGCCAGAGTCATCGTGGCGGGTCTCGAGAAGGACGAAGATCTCGTCGGGTCGGGATAATCGAATGTAGTCGAGGAATTCTTAATGTCATTTTCGAAACGGAGATGCAAATGCTCCGGATTTGGTGATATCACCGACGTTCTGATAACCATTCTGGACTCATATTCCTTGGTCACCAAATCGAGACTGTCTGGATCGTTCGAGGGTGTCTTCTCTCTGCAGAGTCGTTTCGACGGTGCCGCCGCGTCTGACGTCCTGGTGTGCTTGATGATCGCGGAAAACGCCGACGACGAATCTTTCTGGTTACGGTCAAGCCCCAATCGAGGAACTATGACGCTGGTAGGCGACGCTGTGACGCACGACGTCGTTTGTGATTTGTTCAAGGACGACAATAATGGAACACTCGGTTTCACCGACGATGATGTTCTTTGCTGCTCTATCTGATCGGGTTTATCAATGGATGGTCGGTGATGGGCACGCATGCAGGACGATTCCTCGTGTTTGTAGAGATACGATTTCAGCGCGAAAGCCTTGCCACAGCGACCGCACACATGGGGTTTAGTGTTCGAGTGCGTTTGTATATGAGCTCGTAAGTTCGACTTGTCAGCAAAGGCTTTGTTGCAAATGGTGCATTTGAAAGGTTTCTCACCTGGAATAATGGTAATAATTATTTAAAATATCAATCTTTTTGTGTGTATGGTTTAGATTCATCAAAATGCTTTTAAATAGCAATTATTGAAGGTAAACAAATTTAAATGCTCTTTGAAAACAAAAATATAATATATGCAAATGAATATAAGATAATTGTTTAAGAATATGTATATAAAAGATGAAGATAGAAAATAGAATAATATATTTTACATTTTTTCATCTGCTCTTTCTCGGTTGAACATCTCAATTAATCACTCTTAATGTACTACTCAGTACACTGAAGGAAGGAAGAAGTAAATATATTGTTATGTGCCGATCGATTTCACCGTTGCTATATCTGTAATTTGCAGTCGAAAATACTCTCATCTTCAAGCGTGCCAAAATTACACATCGTGAACGATTAATTCAAATTCATCTTCATTGAAAGCCCGTTAAACTCACCGTACTCACTTCAAAAATAGTTTTCCTTAGTTTATTTACGTAACATCTATTATTATAAGAGAACGCAATCGGTCTTGGACAAAAAGCGATTCCGAAAAGTCGAATGATTTTATCATATTAAACTGGTAGTGAGAGTTATTAATTTTTCATATTTTCAGATACCTGATTATACAGCTACGGTAAATTATATAATTGTTTATGATCAAAGTTATGAAGAAAAGCATTAAAAAGCATAAAGCGTTTTTGGACAACGATATCAAGAGCAATACCTGTATGCGTGCGTATGTGTCCCTGAAGCAACCACGGCCTGGAGAAACACTTGCCGCAATAGTGGCACTTGCATCCCTGATTGTGGGTCCTCACGTGCATGCTGAATGCCGGCATGCTAACGTAGACTTTGTCGCAGTGCGGGCATCTCCTGGCCTTTTTATCGCCCAGCGACCTATGCGTCTGACGATGTCTGGCTAGATTCGAGGAGGTCGAGTATTTTTTGCCGCAGTCAGGACATTCATGATCCTCGTTGTCCTCTTGTTTGGGGTCCACAGCGGTTGCTCTGCGACTTTGGATTGATGCGGTCGAAGGTACGGATACCGAATCGACTTCGATATCGGAGACAACTTTCGAATGACATGATTCCTCCTGCGAGGAGCAAGAAGGATGTCGCGGTGAGAGACGAATCTCTAAGGCAGCGTTGGACTCCTTGGAACGAGTCTCCAGAATCTCTCTCTCGCTCTCAATACGCTCGAAGAAAAGCCTCGTCCGTTCGCCTAGGACTTGATCTTGATTTCCCATTACTTGGACGGTAGGTCGAGATCCAAGGGTCCTTGTAGGATACTGAACGATATTGGGTGACATCGGTCGTTGATAGATAACATTGTTGTGATGAATTAAGGTGCCCGCCGCCGCTGCCAAGCTCACTTCCGCCAGTTTCGTCAAGTTGTACAGTTCTTCGGGGCATTCGGACGACGTCTCGCTACCGCACTCGCTGGCGCCATCGGAAGTTGGTTGACCGCCGCTGTAATCGGCCAGTCTCACGCTTCTCTCGGGACTGAAATCTGTATGAAAACAAAAAAGGGATTTTAATTAATATCGAAATCTATTTTGATTAACAATTTTTTATTTAATCGGCAATTATATCTGATATTATATTATCTATTTTCGTGAAAGTAAATTTAAAAAAGCGTATTATTTGATTACGTTTTTCAGCATAGTACGGAACATGATTTCAAAAATGCAACATCTCTAATATATCCTGAAGAACAGAGAATCCGGCGTTGACTCATAAAACATCATCGAGAGCAGGGTTTCGCTCGCTACTCCGTTTTTGGGGAGAACGGAAATAGAGTAACTACACCACCAACCCCCGCCTGCCCGTCGTTCCCTAGCGCGCAACTCGTTTATTCTATGTATTTCATAGTACGTGGTCGTACACGCGTTTCGCGTAAGGAAGCTCGCCTGCTCGCGGTGGGGTTCACGGCATCGTGGCGGTATGCGTCTCGATGGGTCCTGGCATATGACGCATCTAGGGTCTCCTATTCTTAAATCCGCGCGACACACCACCTTGATCGCGACGACCAGTAGATTTCCCCGCTTAAATTTAAAGAAAAGGCGACTTTGATTGTCGCGTTTAAACAATTGAGACAATTTTGGTATCGCGATTTTTATTTTTCTGTGAAAAATATCGATTTGAATTTCATAGTTTTAATAGATGACTCAAACATTGGGATACAATTTATTTTGCTGATGCAACAAAGATATCTGTGACATTATCACTGCCATTAATATAATATAATATGCTAAATAGGAATTTTTAAGCTTAAATTTGCATTATACTTCACGTTATAATATATTTTTTTAAGTGTTTGGATCTTATGTTCTTTTATTGCATGTGAAAATTATTCAAGAAAGTGAAAGATTAATAACTTAATAATAACAGTATATATCTGAGAAAATGATATATCAATTAAAATTAATAAACAATTAAATTCAAATATCGTGATTTTTTTGTAAGAATTCAATTTCAAATTATCCAATATAATTAAGAATTGTATTGTCATCTGTAGAAAAAGTAACAAAATATTAATTTTGAATTTAAAATTAATTTATGAGAATATATAAAATTGAATATGAAATGCATTTAAAATTGCATATTCTCAAATAAACTTAAGTAATCAATAACTAGGAAATTATAGTAAATCAAAAATAAATTCGTAACAATAGGCTAAAAGACAAGTAATCGATTTTACATCAAAACAAATTTAATATCAACATCACATGATATTAAATATTTTGACTCTCTCTCTCTCTCTCTCTCTCTCTCTCTCTCTCTCTCTCTCTCCCTTCACATAAATTTTAATATACCCAATATGAATATATGTATTATATAAATATGTATATATAAATGCAATATATATATATATATATTGTATATATGTATATAATATATATATATATATATATATATATATATTATATATATTCATCAATAATACAAAAAATATATATATTGTATATACATGTGTAATAACAAAACCAGTAAACAATATACTTTTTGAACAATGCATAAGAAACAATAAGAAACCATGTCAAACCGTGATTCTTCCGTTGTATTCCTTAGAACTGAATTCGAATTCTACTTAAAACAAAAATTTGATTACTAAATTTAAAATACTCTTTCTTATAAATTTTTGTTTTATCATAAATATCGTGATTTATTTTATCTTTCAATAAACTAATTTGATTTACCATAATCTATATAAAATAATTTTATGGACAAATCTATACCATTTTCACCCACTAACGATGATCGTTAAATTAACAACATACCTCTTTCAGATTCTGGGATTTCTTCTTCAACACCGTTGTACCTGCGATGCGTGATCAGGAACGCTCGCGGCATCTTCCTCGTCTCCTCGATTTTTTTCCTCAAAGCACACAAGTCATGCTTATCAACTCAAGACTCACAAACTAACACACTCGCACCGACTATTACCTATAATAAAAAGGAGTGACAACGCGAAGACTGGATAGAACCGATGAACACGATATCAAGAGGAAGGATTACGATTCGTCTTGGAAGTGTGTACGTTGAGTGACGCACGAGGGTTGCGTTCGCTTCGACAATTTCGGGCGTAATAGTTGCCCCGGCTAAGATTCGGGGCTACATATAGCAGCGCAACCTCCCTCGCCCTCCACTTCCGCCGCTGCCACCATCGCCGCCGCCGCGGCGCTTTTCGTCGTCGTCGTCGTCTTCTTGTTCTTCTTCTTCTTCTTCATCTTCAGCTGCACGCGCCTTAGAAGCGTGCCCGCCCGGTTCTCTCCCGCGCATGTGGTGGTCCCATTGGTGTGTCGGCAATGTGCGACACGCGTGGCGAGTGCATTCGACCCGCGGAGAAGGGAACGGGTGAAAGACTGCGCGGGAGGAACACACAGCCGGCCCCCGCGGTTCACGCAGGGTGGTTGCTAACTACCCTTATCTTCTCTCGACAAGTTGCCCCATCTCATTATCGCTATTATTAGACCCCCTAAGGAGTAATCATTGAATCAAACGCAATTGACGAAATTAATTGTGTGAGTACACTACCGTTTTGTGATTGCGTGGTAATTCGTTTTATACTTTACTATGAAACTAGGTAAAACTAGGTAAAAGAGTGATAAGAGACATATATATGTATATATAACATATATATGTATATATAAGTATATAGTTGTTTTATCTTAAAATAGTACACATATGATTTTCATTTATTAGTCCAAAAGATCTGAGTTAAAGAACAAGGATTTGTTTTCCACGGATGAAATGTTAAACCGCTTTTTATAAATTCTTGTAATTCGTGGAATTTTTAATTTTGATTGATATATGTTTGTTGCAGTGATAGATGCAGTGTGTGCAAAATGAATTCGATCATCGTTCTGTTTATGATTGTTGAAGTTTGAAACTTCTTTATCCTAATCTTCTGATGATTTCACATCAAAACAAAAATGTTTGCGAAAGAGCGAAAAATTGAAAAACAACAGAAAAGCATGTGAATCTTCAGACGTGTATTCAACAAGTTCGACAGCACCGACATTGCTCATCGATTTATCTGGATCGTTATTTAAACAAAGGACGATAGTGAACAGATATGATAACGGCGCCATTTCGTCGGCGGTTACAGGGTAGAAGCACAGGTTGGTGCGCTGGGTGGTTCTTCTGGCGTGACGCCAGGCGTCCGCCGAATTTAGCACCGCGGTGCTGACTAACTCGCGTGGCATTCATTCAATCGTCGACTAAAAAGCCCCGCTGCCTGCATAGTATCTTGCTCTTTGCGCGAAATGCATGTCCTAGAACAATTAGGAGAAAAAGAAATCAGGTTCCTAGGCTTCTTCCTGAAGCTTATTCGAGTTTAATTGCAAATGCTGTATTTTGTAATGCTAATTCTTGTCGCTTTAAAAAATTAATTATTATTTTTACTTGCAATTATATTAATAAACGGTATTATTAAAAAAAATTTAATACTTTGCGTGATGAATAAATTAGAAATATATATTTTAAACTTTATTCTCTTTCTCGCTCTCTCTAAAATAAGAGAATATTTGAAAATTTTATTAATTTATATTTAGAGACAGATAATTATTTTATTATTAATTAAATCATTCTTTTATTAATAAAAGAGTGATTTCACGAGAGATTAACTTTTTCCATACATTCGCTCCAATTTGTGAGACTTGGGAATCGCATAAAGTTTCCATTTAAAATTTTATTAATCTATATTTATGTATTACAAACGGCAAAAGCTCGTTTTTCAAGAATATCTACGATTTCTGTGATTTAGAAAATTTATTATTCACAGTCGACTATTTACCTCTGTTCGATATATTTATTCTGTCCCGTCATTTCCTCATGCTATATAAAAAGAAATGCTTGGAATTTTTCAGGACAAAAAAGAAACGAGAACTTGAAGCGTTCCACTATCAATTGTCAATGTTAAGACGAGATATTCATGAGCTTTTGGATAAAATATGCGATCGAGAGAGATCTCTAGATGGGAGTTGCGGAACAGGTGTCTCGGTGGCAGTATCGTAAATCGTCGACGGTATCGTCGTCGAATGGCCAAAAATAAAGTCACGAGTTCTCAGCACATCGAGCGAACGAGTGAGCGAGTAAGAGCATCTTCAACCACTGACGCAATTCGACTGCAGATCATCCATTAATGTAACCGACACCAATAATGCTAGTACCTCGTGGCTTTCTACGTGCTTTATCCATCGGCGCATCCTACAGGTGCCCAAAGGTATTCCGTCCGCCCACCAGCGCGATTCGCGTATTTTCGGCGCTCTTGGACTGCTCCCAGATGCGGAGGAGGAGGAAATACGTCGACGAGAACGATAGCGAGGAAGGAGATCTTGATGGATATATTGCGACTGCAGTCACGTGCGATTCTACTGAAAGAATACTTGGCGATGCGAAGGAACGAGATTTGTTTAAGGTTCGATTGTAACAAGGTGGAATGTCGATGAGATCTGAACAAATTTCGATGATGGTCTTCAGAATGACTACATGGATGGTAATAAATTACATTGAATGATTTATACAAGTTTACTAAATCTCGGGACAAGTTTGGAAGAAGGAAATTTCCAATTTTAGGTAATTTCTCGCTTGAGAAAGATGGATAAGTACAAGGGCGGACATAGTTTTTGCGTCGACAAGGATACCGAGTCATTAGGAGTGATTTTACGAGGGCGGTGAGATCGTTTAGGACGAGAAAGCGTGACTGTATCGTGTCGTCCTGTAAAGTATCCGGATACGCACGGTTCCTCCTGTAAATCAGCAGCCTTCCGTGCCACCCTCTTTTCCTCGTGCCGAAAGTACTTTCCGCGTGCCGGAAAAAAGGGAAAAGCACGCGATCGCTATTTAAAAGGCTCGTAGATCGACGGCTTTCCTAGCGGTCGGAGTATGTACGAAGGCGGTGCGAGGAGAGAGAAAGAGAGAGGACTTCGACTTCGCCGTTCCTCCGGCGGCCTCGGCATGGGGTTGTCGTGCTATTTTCAGACCCCGCTGGCTCGATGCAGCTGTCGTGGTCTTCGGGTAAACCACCTCTCTTCTATTCCACGGCCATCTTCGAGGCGCGACAAGGTAAGCGAGATCGGAATCTAGAATCTCGCGACGAGATTTGTCCGTTGGCGATTTTTTTTCTAACTCGTTCGTTTCTCAAAGATCGACACTTGCTAAATTTGCCTCTCGGTGATGAGAAAAATCGAGAGAACTCTTCAACTTTGTCAACATTTTTATTATATATTTGTATACTAGGAAAACAATTATAATAATCACGAATTATAATAATCAAAAGTCGAGTTAAAATTCTTTGGCACAATGCAATATCTCTATAAAATATTATAAACTCGATATAGTTTTGTGACAAATCGTTTCGAAATCTTGTAAAGTTGTTGTGACCTGTCCTGTCTTGCAAAATGTATAAAGGAGCGAATCTGGAATATTAAAAAATAAATACTTTATTAACTCATATAACATAATATTGCACAGAAGTCTTTTCAAGCCGAAACATCCCATGTGATTATATGAGTTAATAAACTATTTATTTTGGAATTTTTTATAGTCCTTGATCTTTACACATTACTTAGCACACATATGCTTGAATAATTTTATTAAATGTATAGTCTTATAATTTTATTTTTTTGTGATTTAAATTTAATAAATCTATACTAGAATAGAATTGCAGCGAGATTAACAAAAATTAAATATTGCCATCAGATGGTTGCTGGAAAAGTGCTTCTGCACAATCACAAACATTTACAGAAACACAGACATCACGAAATAATAATCAGTCCTCCGAAAGAGAAGTCTTTAGAGCTAAACATTCGTGCGTCTAGAATTCGTAATCAGATGAATCCATTAAACTGCTCAGATTCCAAGAATAGCAATACGATGATGAGGACGCGCTTCCGCGAAATGGTGCGTCGTGTCGGCGGGAAAGCGGAATAAAAGTCCGTGGGCTGCCTATTTCGCGGAGAAGCGCCTGGAGGAATGAGGGATGAAGACGAGGCTGAAGATAAGCCGAGGCGAAGACCTGGCCAAGCGCCAAGACGTCAGATTTTCAGCCGTTTACGTGTACTTCCAACTTTTCCGTCTGCGCTTTCCTTCGACTCCCCTATGCGTCCTCTAGGATCTAGGGTGCAATGACACCAGCGCAGCTTAATGACTATTCTCTATTCACGGTACGTGAATCATTATGCGGGAATAGGCGTTGCACGCGCCTCGATTATATTCCGCATTGTTGCTGTTTTTAGGCACGTGAGTGAAAAGAGAAGACAATATACTGTGCTAGATAGATGATTTTGATCTAAATCAAATTTCATGTGATGGACAACTATTCAGGCGGCAAGAATTACATGTTTATTGAAAATGCAAACGATGTGAGTAAACAGTAGTAAATACTTAATCAGACACTTCCATGAAACATGTCGATTAATTAATTTTGGTGTATTAATTTTAAATACCACACAATCCTAAATATTACTTTATTTGTAATTGAAAAAGACAAATAAAAGTGAAAATTAAAGAAATTGAGTATGTATACAGAGTGAAAGCTGTAACAGACAGATATCTTGGGAATATAGGCCTGAAATATTTGGACATGGCGAAGAAATATAACGGGTTGATACTTTTGATGGATCAAGCAGGGTTTGGAAAGAAAAAAGATTCGAGGAGTGCCGGTGGCAAAAAACGTCGACCGGAACGACTCTTAATTTAGTTCTGGATGCAAGAGGTTAACGCTGGGTGGAGACGTCCGTGGAAGCGCCTCCCCTTTAGGGGAGAGACACGTTGGCTCGTGTTCGGAGGAATGTCCTCGAGGATAAAGGGAGACAGTTCCTTCCGGAGACAGCGATCAGCCGCCTGTTTTATCCCTCTTCTCTTCGATCGTGTTGCTATTCTTACATCGCCATCGGTGTACGAATTCAGCTACTTGTCCTTCACTTCGGTATCGCTGGAGTGCTCCCCTTCGAAGGGAAGCTGTCCAAATGGTCATTTGATATTATTCGATAAAATTCTACACTCTGATTGCCATGCAATATTATATATTTATACCATGTTGGAAATAATGAGTTCTCTTGTCATTTGCTATTATGCTGTTTTATTTATTACGATCATTTAATTTGATTGATAAAAATGATTGATATCGTTATCTTTAGTTATCATTCTTACTTCCGTATCATAGTTTAATATCAATATGACAAATTGATCACTTTGAATTTATATATTATTTTTATATTTTTAAATAAAATTCTCCCTTTATTTTGTGTATTTCAAAGATAGATTACAATACTTTGACGTAATCCAAAGGCAAGATCTCTTTTCAAGACACTATTACACCCTCCTCTTTTTATTCGCGTGTCTATTTTATTTATCTATTCATCTCTAAACTCAGTTCCTGACGCTTCGATCGCGATCGCAGACGCCTCGTTCTCCAGCTAGTGTAGGGTTTCGTCATGAAATTCGTAAATGAGCCCCCGTGACTCGTGCTTTTGAATGGAAACCGACAGGGCCGACGGTTTTTACGAAAGCTGCCACAGGATGCGGGTGTGCGCAACGGAGAAGGGGTGGCGACGCTCATTTTCGTTCTTTTTGGCGTTTTTTTTTCTGACTCGCCTCTCCCTCGGTCTTGCAAAGATCGGAGAGAAAAGGGAGAAATACCGCCAGCTGATCGCTAACGTCGCCGCCGCCACCGCGCCGTTTCTGAAAAGAAGGCCTCTCGCAAAATGCGAGCACGTGCTCGTATGCGTGCGCCCTCCTTCGATTTTGCATGCCTGCTTGCCACCTGCGAAGACACAGTCTGACCTGGTCGCAATTAATCTCGGTACTCCACTTTTTGCAGCTTCTTTTGTCCCAGAATCGTGTGGCTCAATAGACGATCAGAAAGATCTAATTCGAAGATTCGTTATTTAGAAGATTTTTTAAATTAGAATATCTTCTGGTTCAGAGAGAGATAGTAGGTATTTTTATATCTAAATATTTAAGTAATTTAGGAAACAAAATATAATAAATCTTGATATTAAAAATAGTTAATATTTAAAAAATCGTGTAAATAATTTTTTATGAATAATTTTTATGCAGGATACAAATTTCAACGTTACATGCAGTTACATGCAGATATCAATGTGATTTGGATATCGTCAAGAAAACGAGATTACTAACGATCTAAACATGATAGCAGTATCTCAGTGACAACAGAATTATTCATCCGAAATGTTGGGAATGTTGATGACTTCCGTTCTCGCTTGCATTCTTGGAAACTCGTGATCTTCATCAACTAATAACAGACAACTCTCTCGCTAAAAAGAGTATTCTTATAGCAAACACTTTTGATTCTATAAAATATCGGAGTTAGAAGAGAAAGATGAATCAAACTGTCTGGTCAAGGTTGTACATTCGCATATCCAGCATATTCATTCTCCTTCTTTCATCGTTATTGCCCAGGCGGTCTTTATGGAGCGTAGTGACAGGAAAAGGAAATGAACTAGACAGTGAACGACTAAGGTCATGGTCTCAAACGATACAGTGACAAATTTAAGCAAGTATCGTCAACTTAATAAATTAACAAATTATTAGTACGTCTACATATATATTATATATATCAGAAAACATAAATTTTCATGGTAGTTGTATTTTGATTGAAAAAGTCCGACCAAATATCAAATTTATTTTCTCGTAGGTATCTCAAATTCAATTTCTCCTCTATCTTACATCAAACGTCTCCGTCATTTATCATGTTGATGAAGAAGAGTCTCATCGATCTATTAAATCTCCTCGTGATTTTACTCGATACATGTGTCGACGGTTGATCTTCATCGCCAGCGGAAACGCTATTGTCTGAGAACATCTCCTTGTCAGATCCGTTGGAAAAACGTCGAGGAGGGCGGTTAAAGGGACCCGAGAGGGTCGCAGATATACAACCGAGTCACCGGTGGCACGCGACCGACACGCGCCTACTCTCTCCATCTCTCTCTCCGTCGTCTCATCTCCGGGCTCGAATTCCCTTTTCCACCGCCTTCCCTTTAACACGCGTGCATCTACAAGACGCATGCGACCCACACACGCGATCATCTCGGGGCTTTATGCCCATATGGGATCTCAAAACATCGATAACAATAATTTGTTTCACCAGGACGATTTAATTTTTTTCATGATTATTAGAGTGTAAAAAATCACTTGTATACATGTTTCTTAAAATTTTCTTTTAATTTTAAACAAGATATAAATATTTAATCGCACTCTCTTCTTTTTCCAAATTTGATGATATAAATGGTAAATAAATGTTTTATAATTATTAAATATTAACATATTACGAATTTGATTAAAAGATATATATATAAAAACAAGACTAAAATATTTAAAATACATAATTATGCAACAGGACAAGAATAATTTGACGAATTGTTATAATAGCGTGTAAAAATTTATGAGTACTGGTAAGAGTTGAAAATTAATTTTGTTTTTCTTAATATTTTGTTTCAGACATAATTATTTCGAGATGTACCTTGACGCAAAAGAGTTGGAAATAATTTGTATAAACATCGCGTGCGTCACGATGTGCCTTGTGCAGTATAATATTAGACACCCGGTGGACGCGCATCTCGCATTCGTTGATATCGCTTCGTTATAAGATCCACGGGAATATCGCGCTGTATATGCGTGTGCGTTTCGGATGCGTGTGCGTGCCCATTCAGAAACTCTTCTTTCTAGTGGCCCATTGAAGAATCCAGTCGCGGTCGGTGCGTTTGCTAAGCCATGTCATCTTAACACTTTGAGGCCCGAAGATACTAGATTTATACCTTGTCATCTTGCTTCCGAAACTTATGAAATATACAAATTAGACAACATTATATTTTAAACAAATCAACAATGATTTGTGTTAAAAACAGCATAAATCTAGTCTCTCAGATTTGGTCAAAATTATCAAAATCTTATTTAAATCCAAATTGATATTGATTAACTTAAAATTTGACATTTATATTCGACTTATGTGTTTGCAGAATATGAATTTTTTAAAATAAATGTGAATAATTATAGGGATGCATCTCTAGACATTACGTGGGACATACTTAACGATCGAAGCTAGTAAAAGGATGATTAAGGTCGATGAAGACGAAAATGCGATCTGTCGTAACGAGGAAAATCGGACATCTCTAAGTTTAGCTCCTATTTGCATGCAGATCAGGGACAGATTCGAGTTGCCAAGGCGCCATAACATATAAGAATCGATAGATTTTTTTAAATGGAGAGATTTGAAAAAGTTATATAAAATACTTAAATGGTAAATTGTTTTCGTGTTGTTTTAATCCAACATGTTACTCAACGTTTACGATTTTCAAGGCTCTCTAAAAAATATTGAATTCTTTAAAAATTATTTAAAAATTTTGAAGGTCACGAATTATGCGAGTTCTTTGAACGTATTTTAACTGTTAATCAGATAATCGTGTAAAATTATTTTGATATAATTGAATTGACGCGCTTCTTAAATTAACCGATTGTAACTTTTATCGTTCGATCTGACGCTAATCTATCATTTGGCAAGCCTCTGTAAGAAATACCAATGTTGCACAATGATATTCCTTTACTACGATCTAGAAATACTAATTTTGGAATCGCATCCCACCAATTTATCTCTAGCCTATTGACGCACAGCGTGACAGGAAGCGCAGCTCTCGTAATGATTGTCAGTTTCCGGACAATTGCGTTTGCCTGACGATTGTTATAAATCAACTTTCATCTATTAAAAAATAAAGCGATTAGGCAACATTAACTGAACGATAAAACGAAAGTAGTATACTTACAAAGAAAACACGATAAAACAACAATGTGAGCCAAGATATAAAACAGATTTTTACATTTATTCTGCAAATAATTTATGAATTTATATATAATAGAATTTCCATTTATATGTATCAAATTTGCTAAAGAAGTACATGTAGAAGTTACATATATATATTAGTTACATGTATATGTTAGTTATACATTTGTGTAAGTTATTTATGCAACTCTTATGTAAAATTGCAAGCGGCATTTGCCTAATTTCATGCTTCTAACATCGTAATTAAAAACATCTTGCGCAGGTGTGTCTAGCCTTTAATAGAAATAGAACGATCACACATCGTAGAACGTTGAAAAATCTAATTAACTGGAAGGTATACCAGTAGACTAGCATTTCAGTCCTGAATTGAAATATCGCACGATTGCAACGAGTTTAGAGACAAGTTTTGGCTGATTACCAATGATTAAACGATACCTACAGACAACGACGATGATAGCAAGCGCTTGGCATGGTGTGGATAGCGCTTATGTATCGTAACTCGATTTAACTACCGCCGTTTATATTATGTCCATGTCTACCTGTCGTCGGCAGCGCAAGAATCCGTGGATCCGGCTGATGCCAATGATCGAAAAATAGATACGAGCGCAACCTGTTCGAAATAGCCGAAGAGAAACCTATGACACGCAGAGCGCGTGGCTCTTTCAAGCTGCCGTAACATTGTGTCCAAACCTATGGATAGTTAATTAATCAGTGATAAAATTAATATAAAAATATATAAAATTTTAATGAAAAGACGGCTCTATTATATTTTCTGAATTTAGAGCGGAGGAATAAACTTGATTGAGATATGCAATATTTATTTAGTTATAGAGTCGTGTATATACTGATATTAATATCAATTTTTAAGATTGAAACATTTCAATATTCTTCTAATTTCCCTCTTTCTTCTTCGCAGGTCAAGAGATCACTCGCGGCCGCGAAGGTGTCTAAGACCAAAAGGAGGAAGGAAATCTAATTATAGAAGTCGTTGTACCGCGTGCTCAGCGGAGAACCATGGAGGGTGTGAGTGCGGGTGCACGAATAAGAATCGGTTGTACATTGGGCGGCCATAAAATGCAGTCTGCATCCGCTCGACGCAGATGTACTGCGGAACGGGGTTCGTTCCTCCTACGAGAAGTAGAAGTCCGCAAAGGATCTCTCGTTTCGATGTTAGGCGACCTACCGAGATGTATCCGGTACAATGAACTAGAATGGAGATCCGCGAAACACGATTAATCGAACCGCGCGCAAGAGATTCATAACTCTCTTTGAGTCGGATCATCTTACTCTTCGGATATCATCTTGATATTGGTTAAATGATTCAAAATTAAAGTCCGGATTTGAGTACATTGCATTTATTGCAATTTTCGCATACACACATTTAATATGACATATATATTTAATTTATTTTATTTATATCGGAATTATATGTAAATGAAAAGAAAAAGTGAAATAATTTAAGTCGCTCATACATAAAGAGAGTATCTTTGTACATGAATAATTATTTATCTAATATAACAATATTATAACAATATTAATTTATTTATAATAATGATATATTTAAACTATTTTAAAACAAATCTAACATTTGAAATGGATCAAAGACATTTTCAAGAATTGATTCAATTGATCGATCATGGAAATAATGAAAATTAATTAAGTATATATTATCTCATGACCTTGATGATAATTGATTGAGTTTTTTGAGAACTTTTCTAGCATATTAAGGCATTATCTTAAATTATGGTATAACTTTGTTCATTACGCCATTCATTCATTCAGGGAGCCATGTGGTACATTGCTAATCCGTGCGGCACTTCCTGTCTTGTACAGTGATAAAAAAGAGATTCTAGTACTTTGTACCGAGTTTTATATTGGAAAAAATCATAAGAATAGTTTAAAGTCATGTAAGCATATATAAAATTTAATTTAAAAAATTATTTCAAATATGCTAAATGTATCTATATGCAATTTTGCGTTTGACATATTTGATTCTTTAATTAACTTGCATATACTATATTGATATCAATTTAGTTTTTTAATTTTATATATATATAATTTATATATATATATATATTTATATATATAAATATTATTTATATATATTATATATATCTGTGATATCACATGCGGAGATGCAAACCAAAGAAAATTTTTGTACATTGATCTCTAAAGAGATAGAATCTTTATTTTTTTTTGTTACTACGATTTCGCAATGTAAGTTTTCTTTCAATTTCGTTAATGTAAACTTTCGCGGATTGTTCCTGGAGCAAGGTCCGATCGCAAGGCACCATATGACGAGTCCCAGCTGCTAGATCTCGCGCGTGATCAACTCGTGCCGGGCAGGCTGTGATTATTATTGTTTCTCTTTTTCTCTCCTCTCTTTCTCTATAACGCTCTATCTCTCTCGCTTTCGAAGTAGCCGAGTGTATGCCCGTGACGTGGCCATGTAAGGGCTAGGCGGGGGTGCCATGCCGGGGCCGCTAATTTTAGATCGACTCCCGTGCTTCCAGGAGTCGACTCGACGAATCGGCAGCTGGTGATTCGACGAGCTGCCTCGCGTGTGCACGTGGGTCCGGTATACAATGCGTGTCGCGCAACGTCCACCGGTCATCCCCCTTCTCTCGTCTTGGAGAAGGCCGACGTGTCCGATCGTCCTGGTCCAGATGTATTTCGCGACCCCTCTCTCTTCAAGACATGCGGCCACAATCGATCAAAGAAAGTCTTTTCGTTGCATCGTCGTGAAGAAATTGCGTTGAGTGTCAAATTTCAATGTTTCCTGCTTCTGTAAATTAAATAACGGTAACTATACATATATAAGTATACAAATAATAATTATATCTGTTGTATGTTTTTATTAGGTCTATATTTTTTAATATTATTATATTAATGTATATTAATTAAATGCAGGCCGCAGAGTAGAACACGAGTCAGCGAGAAGAACCGGAAACGGAGCGGAGACTTTAAAAAGCGTCAGAAAGAAAAAACCACGGATAGAAGCGCATCCGAGATGCATCCTTTCGCTTCCGACGTGGAAAGGGGAAGTGAACGTGTACATGAGCGTTCCTTTGAGCGCGAACTGAGGCGGCAGGGGGTAAACGAGAGATCTGGTGGCGGCTGGTGCAGCGGATGTTTGAAGCTGAAGAAAGCGAGACGGTGGTTCCTGTCGTGGCTTCCCTCGCGCTTCGTCTCCGCCACCGCTGCCTCTCGCGGTCCCTCGCGATCCTCCTTTTCTCGGTCAGCGTAGGAGGCACACATTTCGGCGGATGTGATGTTTAGGACAAGAACCACCCCACAACTGACAAAAAGCCCAACGCCATATAAATACCGGTGGTTGTTGCTATCGCAGTCGGCGGTCGTAAACTGATATCTCGTGCTTTGACCCACATAACTCGGATTGATTGTTTGTGAAACGACGAGCGATCGGTCTTTTTCCCATTTGGAGAATGAGTCAACGGAAGGAAAGAGTCGTGTCAGTCGCGGGATTCGTTAAACTTCACTTACAAGTCGAATCTACGCGAATCTTTCATCATACACACATGTTACATATATTACGCGTATATTACATAAATTTTAAAAAATTTAAATAGAACGTTAATGAAATACAGTCTGACACACTTTTTAATTAATTAATGCTTGACTGTTTATGTAATTTTTCATACTATTTATTTTCACAATTCGCCATTAAGAAATTAGATAAAAGTAGTTCTCTTTTTTTTACATGCTCCTTTTTGATTTTATCATAGCAACCCAACAAACCCCAATTAGTAATGTAACATCAATGTTATATTACTAATAGTAATAATAAAGTCAAAATGTTTGCCATGTTATTTAACTTAAATTGATAAACAAATTATTTAATTATTTATTAGCCATTCAACAATTTAATCTTTAATAGGTATTGTATCTTGGCCATTGTTATCTTAATAATTTAAATCTAATTATGACACACACACACACAAAATCAAATACTCCAGAATATCGAAAGATAAAATGTCAGAATTTTTAAATTTCTTTGGATACGTAAGAAAAGAAATTAAATCGATATTGTTAAAAACACAATCACATGTTTTGACATATCCGACACGTGGCCTGTCGCCTCTTCTCTTCGTCGGCTCCTGCTGAGACATTGAGAGACCTCCCGGTGTCGTTCGGCCCGCATGTGCACAAGTGAGGGTCCTCTCTGGTTTTCGAATTGTTTCATCCATTCGGATGAGATAGTCTTATTATCCAAAGCTGAGAATGCATAAAAGAAGGGTCAAAATCAGGTCCAGGGACCAACGCAGGGCTCACACCTCCTCGATGTCCTCCATGGGGTTGTAGATTCTTTTTGTGGTCGCGCGCGCGCGGCTACGTGCATCAACTTCGTGGGAGAGAATAAATGAGACCAAACAATATACTTATTGATATTTATCTTAGATCTTCAATGTTAGCAGAGTAAAAGTATCATCTATAAATGAAAATATTAATCTATTTTATATATAGAAAATTTATAATATGTATAAATATAATAATAGATATATATTTTTATAATAATATATAATTTCCATAAATAATTAAGCGATTAATAATATGTATAACAAAAAATGAAGAAATTTTACGTATATAAATATGTTAACATTTTTATTAAGAAATTATATACACTCACACACACACAATAAATTGATTCAGTAAATTTTCTAATTTTACGTTTTATTGTTTCATTTCTGCAGCTGTAGACAAGGAAATGCTGTCAATGCTGTAACAATTGACATTAATGATTTAATGCAAAAGTCGTAAATGCGATTGGGAATGGCAGTGCGCGATGCGTACTCTCTTACAGAGGTATCACCTGCTTGTATTGTTTAACCGAGCGAAATGAAACGGCGTCCGGTGTTGGACCAGATTGCGGCCGGCGCGTGCCCGATTCGTGGAAATCCGACACTCTTACTTTTACGACATTTTGCACGGCAAAGTGTGCGCGCTTAAAAATCTGCCCTGGAAAGCTGCAGCCGTTCTACAGTGCGATGTGGAGAAATCGTGCTTGCATTTCGATTATACAGGAAATGTTTGAGATATATCACGTTTTCATTGTTATCACTTATAAATGTAATTAGCATGTATAAATTCTTATTATTAGTCACACAAATAAAATTTTTTTACAATTCTACAATTTTAAGAGAAAATACAGCTTTTTTCAGAAGAGAAATAGTATTTTTATTATTAAATAAAAATATTACTTACTGGTAAATTTTCATAGAAGAGATATCTTAAAACGTGAAAGTTTTGAATAGCATCGTCTTCATGTCAAGAATGTCGTAAAGCCACTTCGGTTTAAAGACTACGTCTAACCGATGCACAAACTGATGTCCTTCGAATACATATGTGACCTAAATTAAATTAAACAGTTATTCACGTTTACGGAAACATGTTTAAAATCTTTAATTTAACACACAGGGCTATTTATGTGTGAACTCTGGCTAGTATTATAGACTTCAGATTCAAGTTCATGTAAATGTAATGATATATATAGTACGATATACTTCAATATTTTAAATATTTATATTATGTCACATTCAAACTATGATAAAACATACTGAAAGTGATTCCCGATATTACCCAGATCTGCTCGATCTCGCCGAGCGATGTGTAGTCAACATGCGCGCAAAAAAGAGAGGAAGAGAAAGAAAGACAGAAAGAGCAAGGGGAAAGAGCTGAAAATATACATAACAAACTAACGTCGACTGGAAAGTGCGGCGGCTGCACGCGACTCGCCGCGATGCAGAAGAATACACTGACAGTCACATATGGCTCCGGATATGCCGGTGTCGGTATGCTCCACAGAACCTGATACATGTAGAATTCGGTGGTCCCTTCTCTGTTAAGGCCGATAAACTTTACATGGAACATCCAATTTTTCAGAGCCTGCAAGAAAAACCAATAAAACGCGTATTTCGTTTTCCCCTCCTCTTGGCAATCGACCTCTTTTTCAATTGTACCGATAACTGGTTCCATCTGAGCATCTCCTCTTTCACACATCGCAGACCGTTTCGCGCATTCATATTTCCACACGTAGGCCATTTATAGTTGAGCGAGGACTGATGGTCCTAACAATTAAAAGCGATCGATACAAGTAACAATTATTTAAAAGCCATCAATATGGACAATTGTTACATATACACATACACATGAAATACTGTTTCAGTAATATATATAAAAATGTGTATGTAGGAATTATTCAGATATACCGACACAAGTAATCGACACAAAGGAGCTCAACGAACCATGACAGCGGCAATTTTTATCGCGGCGATAACTGCGGAATCGACGAATCTTCTCATGAAACGCGTCACATCTTGGCAAGATTCAACCTGATGCTCTTCCGCAGGTCGTGTATTATACACTGACCGTCTCTTTCGCATAATCATACTGCTTAAATGTCCTACAAAGATTGCGTGTGAATTTCAAAACATCATCTTCGAGATTTCGACGATTTATTTTACCAAATTTACAATCGATAGCGATTCGTTACAGTCTTCGCATTAAAAAAAAAAAACCAAAAAAAAACAGAACGACGGATCTAAGAACCTTTCTCGTGATATATGTGATATATATATATACATTTACCTACCATAGTATACAAGACATCTACATACGTATGTACGACAATTAAATATATATATTATGTCGACTTAAATCTATACGAGAACGTTTCGTAACTATGTGATTAAAGCTTATATTAACAATCGTTTTTTGAGTGGTTAGAATCATGCTGATTGCGCGCAGCCTTCGTAGACGCTTCCAATCCTGTCACGGCCGCCAGTACCTCGAACAAACTTTCCATTAGTCTGCCAAATATTTCTGACATCTCGTCGTCCTTCCTTGTCACTACAAATATATCTAAAACATAATATGCAAAATCATTTCATGTATTGCTATGTGCAAATGTGTAAATCATGCAAATATTCTAAGAATAAATAAAAACGATAGGTGCATCATACAAGATTGAGATCTCATAGTATATTTGATTAGATTAGTTTATTAGAACTTTAACATACTTTTCTCATTTTTATCTTCTTTCTCTGAATCAAAAATATTTGATGCAGTATAAAAATATATGTATAACTGCATTTAAATATTATTGATTATCTATTAAACTCACCCGATCTATCTTGACCTATGTATTTGCAGTACATATTAACGGCAGTTGTTACATCATCGTCATCATGAAAAGGGTCTCCGGGCCATTGTGCTCTGTGTAATCTCACAGCTTCAAGTGCTGGACACCATCGGGCGTTTCTCAGAAGTTCGGCGACTCTGGCGACTTCTTCCACAGCTCCAGAACCAGGGAGAGGACTAGGACTGGGTGTCGGAGTGGGTGTCCCTCGTTCGCTCTCGGTGCTTTCTTCGAGTGCTCTACTTAATGCTATCTTCATATTGGCGATCTCGATAGATAGATCTTGCAAAGGAATCTGTACGTTTCTAGCGGCGTTCATTAGCGCCCCTAGCATTTTGTTCGACGCTTCGATTAACAGAAGCAACTGGAAGTGCAGTTTGTAGAGCGCTCTGCCGAGGTCCAACAACATCTCTTCAACGCCTGCTTCCGTGGTGTGACTGCCGCCTAACGCCTGAAGTTTAACAGTTGCTTTAGCTGCTTCCAAGCACTGAAAAAAAGCAAATATCATGGCTGTTTGTCTTAAACAGTCGTTGTCGAGTATCTCGATGAAACTTACTTCCGTAGCATGATCTTTTCTATCGAGAAATGTCTCCAAATGTTCCTGTATCTCCAACATTCCAAAGCGTAACGTCTCATTTAGCCGCTGATTCGCGAATATAGCTACCGAGAACCATACCAGAGGTGGTTCGGCTTTTGAACTAAGTAGCTCGGCATGACCAGATAAATGGCAACCCAAGTGAGCTGAAGCGGAGCTGCCATTACAAAGCAAAGCACTTGCCTCGCGTGTAAGACCGACGGACTTACTGCTCACATCCTATAAAATACAATTTTTTATTAACTTTCCTAGATAGAAGAAAAAGTGACAATCCATCTTTTATAAAATTTTTTAAACAGTATTTAATTTTTAATAAAATAAATTATATATTGTATATTTTTTAAAGTAATATTTACCCTCAAGATCTTGCTCAATAATTGGAAGAAGCTCAAAGTGTTGTACGGAGCTTGAGTAATAAGACTTTGAATTTGTTGCCTCCAGATCTCTTCGGCATCGTCTCGTACGACCTGTCGGAAAGGCATCAATGCAGACAGGTTGGGTGACGCGTTGCAAGGTGTCACGTCTCCGAGATCTCCCGCACTCGAGCCACTATAGGTGAAAGATCCAAAATGAAACGATTAGTATACGATTTCCAAGGATCTTTATACAGAAACTTACGATGTATCAGACCTTGTGGATGAATCGTGACGCGTGCGACTAGGTATCAATGAAAGAGAAGATGGCGGGAACATTCCTGGGATGCTGTTTGCCTCCTGTCCCGTTCCGGATCCCCCTGGTACTTCGTCCAAGGGTGATTCTGATCCTGCCTCGTCGTCCGATGATTCTTCGGCGACACCACGCTACGTACATCCGAAATTTTATTAATACAAATAATTTAAAACAGGCAAAAAATATAAATTGTATATAGTAAAATTTAATTTTTTACATATTTACCCGTGTTGTGTGTTTGCTGGACGACGGCGTTTTCTCACTTAAACTTTCCTCGAACTGTCGTAAACTAGGTTCTCGTTCCTCTCCTTCGCTAAGAGGACGACGTCGAACTCCCCAGTTAAAGTTGTCCGTACTCTCGCCCTGTAAAGTTTAATGAATTGGAATGGAAAAGAATCGGAATTAATATTCTCTATTTAGAAGACAAAATGTGGGTTTACCTCAACGCTTTCGCTTTCATATTCAAGGAAATCGAAGTCCTTAAATACGCCAAACTGTTCGTCGTCTCGTCTGGATCCTCCGCTCAAATCATTATTCGCGCCGGAAACTTCTTCCGTTGAAGAAGCCATGGATGATTGTCTTTCCATCAAGTCCGAACTTTGACTGAATATGACCTGAATTTAAAAAAGTGATTAATAATGTAAAATATATATTATATATATGTAAATACAAAGAAACTGGAGAGATAGAAGCAAACGTACATAAGTGACAATTTCACAAATATGAAGTCAATAACTATGGCATCTCGTATCTTTTGAATAGAAAAAAAAAACTATGACACTAATCATAATAATATTCAATATTGTAGAATACACTTATATTTCGCTGGTTCTTAATTAAATCTCTCGATTGATAATTCAATATATCTTAATTCCAACTGAATACATGAATTTGCTTAAAATATTCAACACTTGTGCATACACAATTGGAGCTATCACAATTTCTTTCAGATTCTATTAAATTGATTCATTACATTAATATCAAAGAATAATAACTTTAATGTCACAAATAAAAAAATAATGTGTCAAATTTGATAATGTTGAAAGGTAGATAGCAATATGATGCTCTATTATCAAATTGTTAAAAAATTCAATGCAACAATGTGACAAGGAGTCACATAATATAATTATGTGACTCCTATAATTACGTATTAATAAAGAACAATGATTATTATATATTAAATCAACTGATAGTATATCGTCAGATTATAGAATGTATCCTGCGATCGTCAAGACTATGTAAAAATATTTTCTATCACATACAATAGATGACAAAACAATAGATTTCAGATGTGCTACAAAATTATACTACTACCACTTTATAAAATCCTATATAAATGTTTTATTACTCCTGTAATAATGTGCGTGTGAAGACACCTTTATAAAGCTGACTGAAGCGTGGATATACGAATCATAGAACATTGCAATTAATTACGAGTACAAGTACTTGCGCTATTACGAATTACAGCAGATGTGCAGATTGCATTTGTAAGTAACCTTTACCTTGCTATACAATGTCATTGAACTAATGTGCTCATCCTAAAAAGGGATGATACATAATGAATCAGTTGTTTTTTGTATGATGTACAGGATGATTTTTAATTATATATAAATACTTCAGGCAGTGACTCCAGAGCCTCAAAAATGTCAAATGAACATTAGTCATTTAGATTTTATTTTCTGAAGTGGTAATAAATTAAGAATGTTCGAAAAATGTGCCCGCCTTTCGCTGTGAAGCATGCTACGGCATCATTCTGATGCGACCAGATGTTTACTATATTTACGTACATACATATGTATATATTACACAATTACATTTTATTTTACGTAACATTTTAAAATATCTATATTTATGTAAATTTATCTCTTAAGAGAAGAATTTACAAAATATAAAATTTCAAAATATAATTTAAAATAAAATCACGTATATAATTGCATATAAATGTACGTAACTGTAGTGTTCACATAGAATAAGGACGTATTTAAACTACTCGAATTAATAATTGGAAAACATATCGCAAATAAAAACGCACCGATGGACTCTTTGGTAAACCAACTCTTTGTCCACATGTCGTCAACAGATTTACCAAGCACTCCCTGACCCGGCCCTGTTGAAAAAACCAACATACATCTTAAATGCATAATTTGTACACGATATTAAACTTTCCACATAAATTTTGTCAAAATTTCTGATCAAATCTTTATGTTAATTTAATTTAATTTTACTTTACATCATGATAAATTCTTGCTTGAATTTTTTAATGACTATACCTGTGACATCCATGGTCTCTTCCATCCGGCAATGGCGCTATTATCAGCCGGCGATAGAGATAATGAGCAACGTGGAGAACCGAACGCTTTTTCTTCGGTGCCTTGACGTATCAGCCAACGTCGACCAATCACTGGTGTTTGAGACAGATCAAACGTGAAGTCCATTGTTCTTCCTATTCATAAAAATAAAACAAAATATTAAAATATTAAAAGACACGATTAATGAAAGTTGTGTCTATATTTCTACGTGATAATAATAAAACACGACGTTTACTATATTTTGTAAAGTATTATAGCTGAAAAGCTTCCATTGTATTTTAAAATACATATCTTAAGATATTCAAATAATTGTGGGAGCATAAGTGATACATATCTAAGAAAACATAACATAATTTTAAGTATGTTGGGCTTAGGAAAATTTTATTTTAGAAAAACATTATCTATCACTATTATTATTCTTATCGCAACCTGTTGTGTTGTGCGATAAATCATCCGTGCCATGCATGCATGCCGCAAATAAAGGAGAAATAAAATCGATAATATACATTCAGGAAAAATAAATAGGTATTAATTAATTTAAACAGAGATGTCGATTTACCCGGTAGCTCTTTCTTGGTAAATATCTCTGTGTCTGTGAAGCTAGGATGTGGTGATGCTAGCGAAGAATCCCAAGATGAACCGTGCATCGAGGTCGGCGGCGCCACAAGTGTCGAAGATCTTGTTACTACAAGCTTTAAGATTTTCAATGCTTCTTTCCATTGAGTGCCCTGAAACGTCAGTTTGTTTATTAGAAAAACAAAATTACATTCAATTGCATACTATGTTCCTGTGATCATCGAATTAATATTTGATTAGGAAATTTATTATTAAATACTATTTTAAAATATTATTATTAAATATTTTACCTCGACGTATTTAGAGATCACTCTCAACAGTTCAGTATTGATTGGTTGTGCAGCTGGGGACGCCAGATCCACGTAATGCAACATGCAATGTATAATACTGAGTACTGGCAATGCCACACTGCTCGGACCTTTCTCCAGTACTTCCACGAGGAAAGCAAGCATATTGAAACTAAGATGAGCGTAGGAATCGTAAAGATACTTCACTACGCATTTAGTCCATTGGAAGCTTTCCTTGCTGAAAGTACGCCGGCTGTACAACGTCATGACTGTACCAAGATTCTCCAATTTTTTTCCCTTTTCTGCGCTTACCTACAAAAGAAATTGAAAAAAAAAGAAGTTAATAAATAAGTGCGTTGCAACAAATAAATTGATAATTGCATGCAATGCTTTTCATTTGTTAACGTAAAAAAGTAAATAAATGAAAAGCGTCTTACTTGTGCAATGTTTTCGGCGCTTCTGATGCAGAGTTCGTTGGCATCTTCGTAATTTAACAGCATATAAGGTAGCAACGATACTACATTCATCGGGAATGCGAGACTTTGCGTGGGATCAACCACTGGCAGATCTAGCAAGGGAGTAAATTGAGATAGCAGTGTAACAACTGGTTCGTACGTATTCGGACTGGTGCATCCTTTTAATAACAGCGCATGTACACCAGGAAACGAGGTCCATCGCAGTTGCTGTTGTAGTTTCTCAACTTTGTCCCGAGCGTCTGGTCGATCGAGCGGTAGTCTATGCAACACGCGACTGAGTAGTCGCAGTGCCAGGAGGAATTCGTGCTCGTAATCCGATTCCAGTAGGGATACTGATAGCCAGAACAGTTGCGCTAGTATCGTCATCTTGTCGTCCTGTGTAGCGGAGTCACCTAATAACTTCAAAGACTGTGCCGATCTTGATCTAGATAGATTCGAGTTAGGATACTTGTTTCCAGTTCTGTTCTCCAGTTCTACGGACAAAAATTCTCATTAAAAAATTGAAGAATTGAAATTAAAATTTAATTTATACATATATATAGAGAGAGAGAGAAAAAAAAGAAAGAGACAGAGAGAGGGGGAGGGAGGGAAAGAGAGTTTATACTAGAGTATAAAAAGCATCAAATGTAATAATGACCTTTTATATCGCTAGTCGCAGAATTTCCACCGCTGGACCTTTTCATACAGTAACTGACCGAATAGCTAGTACTTCTCGTATGTCCTCCTTGATTCAAGTGAGAGAACATATGTGGCCCAGCTGGATAACCATTTCCACCTCCTGGACTACGCTTTCCTCCAATAATATTTCCCGATACAGGATCCTTGTTATTCAAATTAGGCGTCGATTTGAAGATTTCTTTCATGAAGTCGAGCGGTCTAAAATCTGACTCGAGCGAATCGACAGCCGCTTCCAAAGTTAGCAACAACTCTGTTACATATCCCTGATGGAAATCATAATGTAATCATATAAAATATTGTCAATTGGAATGTCGATCAATTTAAAACTCTTTAAAAATTTTTTTTCTTAAAATCATTATCAACTGTATTGTTTTAAGTAAAAGCAATTGTGCGAATAAGAAAGCTGTTAAACCTGCATGTCTTCGCCTTGTTCAGCAACTGTCTCCACCAGCCTAGATAAGATATCAGATAGCATTCTGGACGTTATAGGAACGCGCAACGCTCGAAAAACTTGTAACGATCTCCCTGCGTAGTGTCTGGATGAGCAAGACAGTCCTAATTGCAGCGCCGTTTGCGCCCATCTCTGGCTGACTAACGCGTGGGGCAAGGAGTCTCTAAAGACACGTAATACGTGTCGCAATAATATTGTGAGTTGCTCGGCGCTACGCACCCACCATACTTTGGCAGTCATATCTTCGTAATTCCACAGTGGTTGATTTGTCCTATCATGAAAGATAATATTAAATTAAAAATCTTATTCCCCCGAATATATAATTAATGTACATACCTGGAGGCTAAGAAATTGATCAAAGACTTAATGACGTCTTGTATCGGCATGTTAGGACCCGGTTGAGGACCGGTCCAATTATGCGTGTCCTCTGGCGTTACAATAACAGGCGGCACCGTGTTTGTCGCCGTTCCACCTGAGGTCGGCCAGTTATTGCACACCGCTGATTCTGTAAAATTGTTTTTATCTTTGTAAAATTTTTTATAAATACAAAGTAAAACAAATTTATATCAGTGTGTCTTCTTCTTTGCCAGTGATGGGAAACAAATTTATATCGTACATTTAGATTTCTTACCGTACGAGTGAGAGTTCCCATAATCCTTACTATCATCCGTCGCCGACTGATTCGAGTGATTCATCGACATCGGCGGGGTTGACGTCGAATTTGACAAAGACGAGTGAGTAGGTGTACCATTCGCAACTGAGGAAGATGGTAATGGTGGAGGAGGAGGCGGCGGCGGTGGTGGTGGAGGTGCTGGCGGAGATGTTGAGGAATCAGAAGGCATAGGTGGTGGTGGTGGCGGTGGTGGAGGAGGTGGCGGAGGCGGCGGCGAAGATGGTGGAGGTGGCGAAGATGACGGTGGCGGTGTCGTCGGCGGTGGAACTGCGGGAGGACCGTACAGATAACTGTCGAATTCCGGGTCCATCTCCGTAAAATTGTGTTCCAGCACTGGCAGAGTCGGTGTGGACAGACCCAATCCCAATTGTTCCGTCTTCGAGGCGAGCAGCACACGCGCCACGCCGAGATGATCGCGATGATCGCCAAGCACGACCAGCAAGTTCAGCAGCAAGCAACGACAGTGATCTCGCACCAATGGTCTCGAGTGATCCAAACCGAGAAAGACTATGTGTAGCATCAAAGGGACGTGTATGGCCCAATCGAGCTGAATTCCGTCGATGACAACGTCGGTGAGTAACATCACAGCGATGTTGCACCTAAGAGATTACAGCAATATTGGGTTACTACTATACTGTTCAAAATGAAATGGATGGAATACCATAACTTGCAATAACCTGTGAAACCCGCTTATCGGCTGAGAGCTATCGGGCAGGTATTCAGTCAGAGGAGCGAAATATCCGCCGTATTCCGGCATCGGCAAGGGATGCGGTTGAGGAATATCGAACTTCTCGTCGACGCACGGCATCTTTCCATTCACCCCAACGGGCCCGTTACGAGCGGCGTAACACGATTCATCGGTAGTTAACTAAAAATTAATATTAATTACTTTCAATTGAACTGTTCTGTTCAGATGCATTACGTGCTTTCTTCATATATTTTTATTCATTGCCTTGTCGTAGCAAAACCTTTCAATCATATAATAAATTTATGAACTTTTCATGACGATAAATCAAGTTTCAATAGAGTAACGTACCTCGGCTTCCGTCGTCGGAGTTGATAGATCGTCTGGAAGAACTGGCGGACCGCTCGCAGTCCTCGTCTTTTCTGCCCTTGGAGTTTGAAACCCCGCGAGTGCTCGGAGCGCGGTATCGGATTTCGAGCTGCAAAAAAAAGAATCTAAGTGTTTTGAAGTAAATTCTAATTGCAATATTATTATTAATTAAAGTGATCAAATTTATAAAATTATAAAATTATCTTTAGATACTCCTTTATGTTTTCAAAAAATAAAGAGATTCGATAAAACCTTGGAATTTCGACTAAATAATATAAATATATTTTTTATTTATTTTTAAATAATAAACAGCAATAAGTATTTCTCACCCGGTTTTGACGGGATCTTCGCCAGAGTGTCTTTTCGTATGAATGGTGCCTTTTTCAACGCCAAGATCGCGAGGAGGGTTGGCAGGGTCGGCGGCGGGCGCATCGCTATGCGATGAGGCTTTTCTCATGCTAGTAAGCCGATAGAAGGGTGGCGTTTCCGTTCGCTCGATCAAACAATTCAGGGTCTCGACCGTCTCCAATTCTGTCATCATTTCATCAACAAGACGATCCGGGCGGGCTCGCGCCAGATACAATACCACACGTTTTGCCTAATGATTGAATATTTTTATTTACCCTTGCCGTTTGTAAAAGCTGTGCTAAAAGTTTCACTCACGTATGGTAGCAGTTCTTGCGGTGCCATTCCCGAAACGATAATCAAATAGCGGATTATGACTTTGAGATTGTTTGGCCAACAACCACACAGAGTTGCCCAAAGTTCTTCCGTTTCTTTAGGATGCTCGTCCGAAAACTTCGCTGTGATGTAGAAGAGATTGTTGAGCACCATCTCCGTTGCTTCTGCGCTGCCCCAGCCTTCTCTGCGCGTTCCTCCGCGTGTCACATCGCTCGTGTAATACTATAAAAAAATTAATTAATCAAAAAATACTGTAATAAGAAATGTAAAAAAATATCTTCTATAAATGTCCAGACAAATAATATCTTTTCGAGGGAATATTGCAAAAAAGGACACAGCATAAAATTTCTTGATTAAAGATCTTAAAATACTATCCTTCCTTTTTTAATATAATTTATAGGAAATACCATTTTGAAAAAAGAGAATATATCCACAATTAAATTTAAAGGGATTTAATTAGCAAGCATTAAAATAGATTCTATCAATCAGCTTTGTTGAGGATAAAAATGCTACTTCACCAAAAAATGTTAGTTAACTTTGATGATCACCCTAAGTTTACAAAACAGGAAAAACTAACAAGATAACGATCAGTCACGATATCGTTACTACTGACAATTGTAAGGATGTTGAAACAAAGGCGTGGGTATATTGGAAATCGATCGACAGTATTGTTTGCATGCCAAGCATAAAGCCTCTCGATATAACTACTTGAATTACAATTCTCTCATCCATCCATCCATCCATCGAGGTGATCTAGATTATTACCATCGTCGATAATTGAGCAGCATTTTCATTCGATAGAAGAGAAACGTAATGGGCGTTATGCTCTTTCTGTATTAAATGGATTTTCTTCTCGGTGGTCTGACGTACCACTCTAACCAATTATTTCAATTACGACGATCAGATCGAATTGGTTCAAGAGACCCCTTATGATGACGAACAATAAGCCAATTATCAAAAAAAATATCTCAGGCGGCGGTATTGATCTCGGCACTTCGCACGAATGCGATGGTCCTACCTATGATAAGACAATTACGATCTTTGATAATCGTTAGATAATCGCGCGATATGAAAGAGGGGAAAGAGATCTTAATCTTCATCAACTTATAATTTCCACAGGCTGAATTCTGATCAGATTATATAACATTAAAGCTTGTCTTTCATTTTTAATGGGATTAAGAAAATTATTACGATCTTCGACAGTCGCGCAACATGCCGAAATAATCAACCTTGAAGATTTACGTCGGTCTTTTCTGTGCCAAAATTTTATCATTAGTATTTCTGTCGAAGTTGTTTGTATATGTTTTTGGTGAAATTTCGTGTCGTGCGTCTTTTCTGCGAATTCTTCATCTCAATGAGAATTTTAAATGTTGTATTTCATCATATATCGATTTCATATTTTTAAGAAATACTATTATATATTGTATTGTATTTTACGATGTATTAATATTCACAACTTCATTGAAACTACATTGTGCATATTCTATTGTGAATATCAATATTCTTATCAAAATTCTATTTTATCAATAAATACTCTTCGCAAAAGAGTCAACCACGCTTGCCGCGTTTTATAATTGAGTTTTCGCGTTGCACGTGCAATTAATACGTTGCGATTGCCACATTGATGTATTTGCAAGTCCATTGAAATCGGTACAATTCAGTATTGTAAAATTGTTTGCAAACCCTGCCAATATCTATTTCAATAAGAATTATTTAGAATTCATTCACGACATTTCCAATTTTCCTGAATTACAAAGCGAAATCGATTATTTTTATGTAAAATCGATGAGAATGTCTCCGACAGTGAGACAACGTGTTTATCTTTGCGCGTACTTTTGCATCTTTGCATCTTTACTAGAATGTTCAAAGACGAAATTTTTATTTATTATGCTACTCAAAGGTAGGTTGTTCACAATTTCCAAGGCTAATGATGAAGATCAAGTATATTACAGAAACGTAGCTCGTTCGTTTCGCACAAACGTTGAGGTAAGTGCTGAGGTTTGTGCAACTTTTTCCTGAAAGTAGATCATAATTGTGATCCAAAGTGATCCTGCCAGTGAACCAGATCACAAGGGGGCGTAGCTCAGATGGTAGAGCGCTCGCTTAGCATGCGAGAGGTACCGGGATCGATACCCGGCGCCTCCAGGATCACTTTTTGCTTCCTTTTACCAAAAGTGGATCATGATCGTGATCCAAAGTGATCCTGCCAGCAAACCAGATCACAAGGGGGCGTAGCTCAGATGGTAGAGCGCTCGCTTAGCATGCGAGAGGTACCGGGATCGATACCCGGCGCCTCCAGGATCACTTTTTGCTTCCTTTTACCAAAAGTGGATCATGATCGTGATCCAAAATAATTCTGCCAGCAAATCAGATCACAAGGGGGCGTAGCTCAGATGGTAGAGCGCTCGCTTAGCATGCGAGAGGTACCGGGATCGATACCCGGCGCCTCCAACATCTTTTTTTTGGCTCCTTTCACTAAAAGTAGATCACTTTTCTGAACGCAATTGATCTTGCTACAGGATTACATTACACGGGGGCGTAGCTCAGATGGTAGAGCGCTCGCTTAGCATGCGAGAGGTACCGGGATCGATACCCGGCGCCTCCAACATCATTTTCTTTTTGACTCCTTTCGACAAAAGTAGATCACTTTTCTGAGCTCGATTGATCTTGTTACAGAATTGCATTATAAGGGGGCGTAGCTCAGATGGTAGAGCGCTCGCTTAGCATGCGAGAGGTACCGGGAACGATACCCGGCGCCTCCAAGTTCTTTTTTTTGTTCTTTTGCAGACAATAAATCATTTGATGTCCAAGAACGTATTGAAAGTGTCGTATAACGTAAAATTATGAATCGGATTAAGCTCATTTAGTATGCGAGAATGTCAAAAGAAATTTCTATTATCTTTATAATACTATATTACTATGCAAAATGCATGTATTACTTTCTTCAAAGCAATTTTTTTTATTAAGTAAAAAAACTATGTTCGTTGTGCATCAAAGATACATACAGTTATATGACAATTACAATAAAACGTTCAAGTAAAAGTTTCAAAACTCAATTATCTCGTCAACTTTCTGACAAACATACTAAATATATATCTGTGAAAGTTGTTAACTTTTGAATGATGAAAAAAATCACTTTCGATTACACACTTATTGCCTCTTTTCTTAAGATTTCTTATATTTATATATATTTCCATATATTTCCAATATAATATTTCCATTATTCTTTTTATTAAACATTAACTATGTATATCCAAAAAGCAAAAAAAGACACATACAGAATTCCAGAATTCCCAAAGCAAAATGCAATTTTATGCAGTGCTGCTATGTATTCCAAACCTAATCACGATAATGAGGTTTTTACCTGATAATAACTCAGCGGATTGGATGGCGGTGGTACATTAGGATCTACCAATTCCATGTTATGCAACCAGGGTAACAAATATTGCAGTAGTAATTGCCGAACTTCTCTACGAGCTGTTTGAAACCGATGCGTAATTTCTGAAACATATAAATTGAGTATGAATTCTACGAATTACTACGTCAAATTATATTAACCCCTTAAGGTCTATTCCCGTAATATTATACGTTTGTCATCCATTCATTTAAAATTTCACCTCCGTAATATGACATTCAACGATAAAAAATGTGATCTGTTCTTTTGTACTATTTACGTATTTAATATATGGCATATTGGTATATGGAAAAGATTAGATATAAAAGTACATATACGTAGTCAGATATTTTCTTTTGACACATTTCCTTAAAATTTAGTGAGCTCTAAGGGATTAACCTTGAGATAATAACTGTATTTATTGATACATTTCTTCATATTAGACATTTATTCGTTTCGTTAGAAACACTCATTTTATCAAACTTTAATTTGTATATTTTGTACATTATAGTATTGTATAGTATTATAAATAACGTGGTAGAATTATATCAAAGAAAATGTGCACAAGTATCGTTTTTCGAGTAATCCATTTCCATGTGAATAATAAAAAAAAAACAATACCTATTATATTACAATACCTATTATAGAATACAATACCCATTACCTGTTATAAATTTTTTAAATCTATGAATGAATGATATCATATTACCAAGTTATTTCTCTCATTTCTTTTATTAATATAATTCTCCGAATTATCATCATATGTCTCCAATTATTTCTCTCGTTTCTTTTATTAATATGATTCTCCAAATTATCATCATATATCTCAAATTATTTCTCTCGTTTCTTTTATTATATAATTCTCCAACAATATGTAGGAGTACATCTCTTTTCTAGTCAAGCTCATCCAGCTTCTCTCAAATATACAAAATTTAAATTTCCGTAACACGTTTCACACACGTTTAATACATCTAGTATCTCATCGTTCGTCTCGTTTCTCAATCTGGAAATATTTAAATACCGGTCGTTTTGTAACCTGAATGAATTTAATGCATTGAGTACATTACTGTTCCCTCTCCCTTTCTTCCACACGCTGCATTCCCATTTAATTACTTCATACATGGTCGAACGCATTCTCAATATTGCTTTATGCGTAATAGTAATTTAACGTGCCAGTTTAAAGGGCATTCGATATTTTCATCGAAATTCACAAATAGCTCTCATTTCGCACGTGCAAAATTATATGACAAAATCAGTTATTTTCACCTGCAATTATCTACATTTACCTTGACTACGCGTCATGTTTTAATCTGAATTTCAAAGATGGTGAACGTGTCAAATGTCACGATCAATTATCACAAAACACTTTATTCTCCTTTGTATTATTATTATCTCCCCCTTTGTGTAACATCATTTTCAATGTACAAAATTATTTATTCAGTTGATGCTACCTAAAATCCTTATAAAGTAGCATACTAAATCACAAAATTGACTGCAATCTAGTAAATTCATCTGTTAGATTGTCTCTAAACGTAGGATTATATGGCTCGGCGAGCTTTGTGGTTTGCTTATTTTTTTCGCCTGCGATTCTTTCTCCTTTTAATTTGTAATTCACCGACTCGTAGGCTCACTAAGCGTCGTATAATTCCAGCTTAAAAAGTCTAATTTGCTGTAAGCGGATGAGCTTATGTTTAATACAGACTCTTGTTTTAAACAACTTCGACACTTGTGAGCTATACGTCCTTTTATTATTATTAGTGTATTTTATTTTTGGTATTAATCAACTTAAAATTTTATCCTATAAATTTATATGTATAAATAAAATCCATGTATAATGTTATATATTTTATTAGAGTAAAATAATCTCTTTTCCTTTAAAGCTGATAACTTTCAATTTCTCTGGAAAACGTAAACTTTAAAAATTTTAAAAGGACATTGTTATGTGAAGAGAGCATTCGAGTCTTAAATTTTTTCTAATTATGAAAGAGTATAACTATCAGATTCGACTTGCACTTGGAGTTAAAATGGATTTTTTCTTCTTCTTCATGCTATTGAGTGCAATATCACGCACAGAGAAGTTTCATGAGATAAAACTGTAGTTTCATGTTACAGTCGGAAGCAAAATGTTCGCCGCTTCGACTATGTCAAAGTGAACGGATATAAGCTAATTAGCCGGAAACGTGCAAGATAGTAATTCGCGCAATCGAATTATTTCCTATCGTTAAATTTTTTTCGTCGTGCCACAGTCCTCCATTCCTTTTAAACGTTCGCCCCTTTAACATGGTCCATGACACTGGCAGAACGTCAAGCATGCGTCACGAAGTTAAAACGGAGGGCAGCGATTCATTATGCAATCGAAACGAGGCTGCAGTTTTATGCGTCTTGCGGTTCATTAACAATAGCGATTGTAATTTAAAAGTTAAATTCTTAAACAGACAGGTCACGGTCAACCTTCCATCAGTCTACATTATTCCTGGGTTTACTAAAAAAAAATGGGTTAACTAAAAACAATCAAATTCTGCGAACAATGTGATGTTTATAGTTCAAAAGCTTTGCAAGTTTTTAATTTTTAATATCAATTTTTACATAACCAGAGTTTTAAAGATTAATTTTTATTTTACATTTTTAATTTTTACTTTATTTTCTCAAGTCTTCTTAAGAAAATTAATTAAATTTGCTTCATTGAGCTCTTCAATCCGCGTCACTTTATAACATTATAATTAACTGAATAAAGCAAGCCCCCTTTTCTAATGAAATTTAATATCATTATTTAATATCATTATTAAATCATTATTTTTTTCTATCGTGATACACATACGAATCTCTGTATTTGATTCATAGCATTGATAATTTAATATTCCTGCATTCAAGTAAATATGTATACGTGGATACATGTGTAATCGATTCCACCAATATAAAAACTTTATTATTTGTCACTCGATATTTCTCTGATATTAAATTATTTATAATAAAAGTCTGTTCGATTAGTTAAAACAAATATGTAATATTTATTTATTATCGCGATAGCGACGGGACGCCTCTGAAATAATTGATAATAATTGATGAAAACAGGAACGCTGATGATTGTTGTAGACAGCATCCCTCTAGAGTAATGGATTATTTATACGAAACATTTGCGATAACTCTGTTAAATTCCACTGATGCTCTGCATGCTGATAATGATAAAAAGAAAACAACACCCTTGTAATATTTTCTTTCCTTTAATATAACTCTACATATTATTTGCAACGTAAAACTAATATAGAAATTTAATAAAGTTTTTCCATACGTCTAAGCTTGTGAAAAATATAAAAACAAATTTTTTTTACAGCGAGCTATGTAAATTTAAGTTTTGTAAAAAAGTCGATATTCACTGCGCAGTAGAGTTCAAATTCGTTTAACATAATTATTTAATAACATCATTATTATTATAAATACATGAGAAAACTTTTTGCCTTATTAACAGTTATTGAAGCAGAAAAAATTCTATACATTAAAAGATGTTAAAAGTGTTGCTTGTAAAAGAGATTTTTTTTCAGTGTTTTTTTAATTCTTAAAGTTCTAAATAAAGTATAGATGCATAATAAATATATTAGTTAGTTATAGAAACAGCATAAGCTTTGAAGAGAAAATGTTTTTCACACATGGAATGTTTTTAATAACTTACGGTTAATATTTTCTATATTATATTTTTTGAGTTTTTATTTTGAAATATGTTTCCATATTAAATTGCAGGAAACATATGCTGTCATATATATTAAATAAAGTTAATTAGATATTTTATTTTAATTATAAAAAAGAAATGAAGTTTCAATTAAAGGGAATAATTTTATTCTAAACAATGTTCTCTATAATTAAACTGCAAAAGTTATTAATTGTGCTATCATATACCTCCTCTCATTTCCCCAAATTAATTATTAACACATCAATATCATAATAATAAAACATGTTAAATGTCACGATATTATAATTAGAATAATTACAAAATACAGTATTTTTAATCAATTACATGTTGCGTTAGAATAATTGCTTTAAAATATTGAAACATAAAACTTTATGTTGACATTTAAAGTTGGACTAATTTTCTTAACAATCTCGTTGGCATGTCGAGTTCTGAGACAACATAACATTCCAAGCTTGAAAGTGTTAATAAAAATGTAAAAAAACCTATTTACCGCTGAACATCGGCATCGTAAGTTCCGGATGTAGTTGAGCCAGTTGACGGGAAAGGTACATTTGACTGCGGCAATAAGTGGTTGACAGGAGGACATCCAGTGTGCCACCTCTGATTGTGCCGCCGGAGGAAATTTCACCTGCAGGATTACTTTGTTGACCCGGCCCGGAAGTCACGGTGGCAGCAGAACTTGCAAGAGGATCGTTGTGTCCTGCAATCCAGACAAGAAGTATTGAAAATTACATTACTGAATCAATGAGAAAATTAATCACTTCCCTTAATCACTTCACTTGCTCAAAGTTACTACAATTTCATTATGGGACAAAGAAAACTTATTGTTAGTTCAAATTTCACAGTACATTTAATAAAAGAAAATTCTATTTATTTATGTCTATTGTAATGCTAAAAAATCAGAAAACGCAAAACAAAAATTTTTAATTTACATAATAGTTGAATTACTAAAGGACGCTCGTTACAGATTGGAGAATTGGTCCAGATTCAAACCTTAACTTGTGGATATTTTCGCAATAAACTCTTTACAAGTATTTAAAGGACTTTTAACATCAAAAAGTTAAGTTTTGATTATCGAATTTAAATATGTTGAATTTACTTCCAACGAAAAACTGTGTTTCAAGATCGACAAATCGGCACGCAATTTGATTGGAAAAAGTACATAAATTTACTACATAAAAAAATTAAGCTACAAAGATCCAACTCAATCGAAGGCATATCTCTATTTATTGATAACAATTTTTTAATTAATTTCTGTTAAAGAATAAATTTGCTTGAAAATTCATAACTGATAAGAGACTTTATAAATGAAAGCCATTTAATTAACGAACCGTAAAGGAAATACAAGCGCAAAATAATAGCGCGAAATAACATAATCAATACTTATTTTTTGTCTAATTATTACTACCGTTATCGATATCGATGATATTTAACAATAAAACATGTTGGACGCCTTAAAAGTCAATATAATTATTTTCAGTAATAATTAATTAAACCAATATGATTTGACATTTATCACGTATATTAACATTACGATTCCTTATAATAATAATCATCTTGATCATACAGAAAGTGTACTTTACAGAAAAAATACATTTCATACTTGTACATGTACATGTACACTTTCCGACAAATTAATATTTTCTCTTAAAAGGAATAATAAATCTCATGCTACATTCCCTTTGTATTCATGAAACCGTACGTCTGCGTTGGACGGATGCTTCTCAAATAAAATTTCAAGCATGACATGTCAAAAGACGTGCATAATCTTTCTTTTATAAGAAAATTATAATTTGTTTCTTTGAACTAGTGTTTCAATTCAAACGTCATCAACAGTAATTCAATCCTTCCAATGTCATTAAAATTTAAAAGTTGTAATAAATGAACAGTGCAAAAAACTTATATACTTCTTAATATATTACAATAAGTCATTGTAATAATTACAATCTGTTTACGATTATTAATTATAATTTTGTATTAGTTATACGATGGTAAAAACAAATTCACGTGCTATTTTCATACTCATAATGAAAAAATTCTTGCAGATAAAAAAATGTTTAGTAAAATATAACATTATACTTTTCACGTACAATTTATATTGTATTGTACATGAATTTATTAAAAAATTTTGTGTGTGTGTGTGTGTGTGAAACTCTCTCTTTAACATAAACTTTGATATTATTCTCGTAACATTGTAGAAATATGCAAAAATAACTAATGGATAAATGTGTAAATCACGGAAATATGAATGTCTGTCTCGTGATATGACACACTGACGTGCGCTATGAAGAGGCGGGAATTTGTACATTACTTTGATGCGCAGAAGCCGGAATACTGGATGCACCGAGCTTTATCAGGAATGGATGCGTCAGGCAATCCAGCAGAAATAGCTGAGACGGCATTCGAATATATTCTCCAAAAGTGTTACGTTAGTGTCTCGAAAACTAAGTGTATCAAACATCAAATTCAAATTATTCTTTATTAAATACGCTCATTACTTCTCTGTCTCTTTAAAAAAAAAAAAATTCTATTAACGTGATTGATACTAATGCCAGATCTACTGAGACCTAATCAATCTGCATTTATTAATAAGTCGCGCCATTAAAAGTGTCTTAAATGAAAAAGTCATTAAACAATATTAAGAGCGGCTGACGAAAGGATTATATCTCGCACCGGTACTGCCGTACCATCTAAAAGCCGGTCATCATATATTTACAAAACATTAAGATCGTTGATGTGTGATATATGTATATGTATATGAATAGACCACGGTTAAAAGGAGCTCTCAGCACCGTGTCATAAAATCATTTAGAATCTGGATGGCAGTCCAATAAATGGCTTCTGCACGTTATAAGTAAAACATGCTGCTCCATTTACTGAAACTCAATAAACAGGTACGCATTAATTAATATTCAAGACATGTGTGTGTGTGTGTTCGAGTTTTTTTCTCACAATTCTAATTTATATAAGAATAAACTAAGGATTGTTTACGTCTTTCAAAAATATAAAATGTAAGAGAAGACTATTTTCCCCTTCTTTCTCTGAAGAGATATATTTTCCCCTTCTTTCTCTAAAAGATATTTAATGTATCTCTAGTTATATTCTATTATAATATTTTTTAATAGATGTGCGTATAATCCTTTTTTCATAAACAAAGTACAATATAATTTATTTCTTTGAACTGATGACTTTCAATTCAAACGATATGTCAACAGTAAAACGATATGTCAACATTAAATATCTTTCCAATCTTATTGAAATTTAAAAGCTGTAATAAACAGTGCAAAAAACTTATTTAAAAATATTTACTTATATATTTACGTAATATTTTATTTTTTCCTGTAATTATTCCAGCACAATAGAAAACATTTTATCACCTTTTGTGTAAAGAGATTTTTATTCTTCGTTAAAGAAATGATTAAAAAATGATATATCGATATCCCAAAGCAATTTTATTTTTATCAATTTACATTGCTTTTGATCAACAATTCATAAATCATTTAAATTAAAATTATTATAGTGCCATAGAAGTTGAAAGATATATAGATATATATACCCGAAAGATATATAGATATAGTAGCAATCTAGAGAGAAACATAAAGTTTTCCGCCAACAGTTTCTAATGTGTACCGTTCAAAAGTGTAAATATGAAGTTTCGTCATAAACCAAAGATACGAAATTATATCAATAAAATCTATCTCTCACGAACATATCAACAATAATTATTTACATTTAGAAAATGATTGTTATTGTTACAGTTATTTTATGAAAAAAAACATTCGTCGAGATTGCAAACTTGCATTTTTCACGATAACATAGAAAAGATAAGAAGTTTTCCTAGTTTGCAGTTATTGTTATCATTATAAACTGGTTCTCAATTTTATAATAAAGTAAATATTTGTGAAAATGCGTGTCGAAAAAACAATTTATCGAATTTATATTTTAATTTGTACCTTATTTTAACAGTAATAAAATTTTTTAGACAGTGTATAACGAATAATATAATTTGAACCAATAGTTGCGCAATAATGATTTGTTAACGTTCTACAAAGGATTTCCTGCGCGTGATAAGCACCATGTTTCCCCGGAACTTTTTTTCATTTCGTAATACACAGAGAGACTATTTTGTGATGTATGATAAGAATGCAAAGTGACTGTGTTCAATCAAGCGACAAAATAACTGAGAAATATGTATGAAAATATCACTTGTTACATTCTGTCTTTTCGACGATATCAACGACTAGAAATTGTGACGATATCAACGATTAGAAATTGCGTAAATTAATTTTATCAAAATTTAAAAGTAGAATTTAAACTTAATTCGCTAAAAAAAATTCTAATTTTTTAATGTTAAATAACTTCGTAATTGTTTGACTCTTCGAATATCAAATGATCATTGTTGATTTTGCTTCAGCTTCTAAATTCAGTCCTCGTGTCGATAATCCAAAGGAAACGTTTAGTATATCCTCCTCTTTCTCCTTCCTCCCCTCTATTTCTTTTTCTTCTTCTATATAGGATACACTAATACTTTTCCAGGTTATCATACATGACGCAAGCTGTTATGCTGTCTATGCTCAACGTGGTTGTACTGCCTTCCGCTTTTCTTCTCATTGACGACAGCTTGAGATCAACACGTGAAGATGGTCGCTGAGAATAGTAGCAACATTACAAACAAATTCTATCATGACGACGATTTCTTACAGGACATCCAACGGTATTATACGCCGATTCTTGTGTTCCTGGGCTTGCTAGGCAACTGTTTGTCCATGTGCGTATTCTTCGGTACGAAGCTGCGTTATTCCTCATCTAGTATTTACTTGGGAGCATTAGCAATAAGTGATAGTGGCTTCCTAGTGATAGTCTTCGTACCATGGCTAAGAATGGTATTCGTGGATCTATTCAATCGTCAGGGTTTCTGCCAATTCTTCACCTACCTCGGCACTCTTTGTAGCTTCCTCAGCGTGTGGCTTGTAATAGCTTTTACTGTTGAGCGATATGTGGCAGTCAGATGGCCACTTCGTCGCCAGTTCTTGTGCACGGTAGCCCGAGCAAAAACGATAGTGATGGGACTAACAGTATTAGCGATTCTGCTGTGCAGCCCGGTGCTCTTATTTTCCCAAATTATCGAAACAAAGTCGAATCAAACTATTTGTGGTTTGAACGAGGACTGGGAGTTCTGGGCAAACGCCTACAATACCTTTGATACTGTTATGACATTCGCCGTGCCCCTGACCATGATAGTGATCTTTAATACACTGATAGCGCGCAACATCTACAAGCTCGATCACATCCGAAGAACTTTGACTATAGAATCCGATGTTTCCAACGAGAGGGCTCATACTCCACGGGACAGAATGCCGCAGACTAAAGTCACGAAAATGCTTCTGCTCGTTTCGAGCGCATTCTTCTGCCTCAACATGCCTGCATTCGTTCTCAGGGTGGTCGCTTTCCTCGTACGTATCGATATTTAGCATTAAACTTAAATACTTTTGCTCTAAAAATAGTATTGTTAATTAAACTTTTTCTGAAATTCATACATTTTCTTATAATTTTCGATATTTAATCAAATCTAATTTAATATACTCTCGCACTGTAAAGTACTTTAGTAAAATCAGATGATTAAACAGTTGCAGTTGTATTATTTCTTATTGTTAATATTTTATTGACATTGATATTACTATCTAGTTATATTTTAATATACTAAAGAAATGATATGTGTTATATAATGTTAATCAGGATAAGAGTAAATCGATAGTATGGCTCGTTTCGGCGCAACAAATGTGTCAATTATTATTCAACACGAGTTTTGGGATAAACTTCATTCTTTATTGCGCGAGCGGACAGAATTTTCGCAGAGAGATGGTTCGCATGTGTGCGAAACGTTCAAGTACTAAGAGAAGTGGAACTCTCATGCAGATGGCGAGTAATGGAAAACAGTGTGGTAAGCACTTGATTAAACAATATTTCTTATAATAATAAGATAACATAACGACAAAATATGTGAGCAGATATCGCTTGATCAAAAAATTCATTAATATTTTTATCCTGGGTTAAATTAATAAAAAGCAAGAAAACACGATCAAATTTGATTTAATAAAATCTTGCGTTTCTTCTCAGTTTCAGAATTCACGCGCAAGTACAGCTCAACAAAGCGACTGCACTTTGTCGACAATGAACAAAAAAACAATTCTCAGGAAACGCAAAAGTTTCCAGTGAATAAAGAATCATGATACAGTAAAACATCAATTTCAAATAACTGAATAAATACATGTTAGAAGGAGACAATCAGAGAATGATGATGAATCATGTAATGTACCGATATAATATTACAATGCACAGGTATGGAAACATGGATTATAAGCCTTACCTGCTTCGAGTTCCGTAGCTGGAAGTGGGCCGACATTTCCGAAGAAGCGTTGATCCAACAGTTGAAGAAGTTGAAGAGCCGCATCGTGGACCGGAGCACGGGGACATCCTGTATTCATTAATGTTACGTTGATAACACTCGTGTAATGATCGCAAGGATACTCCCTAAAACAAAAATAAAACGTATTCACGATTATCATACTGTTTATTAATTTTGTTATTCTATCTGCAGTTTTGTTGAAAAATATGTATCTCGTAGTCTTTACTCACTATGTGTATATATCGTATTTTCTCTTACTATTTTCAATAAATGTTTTTGCATGAAATATTTATTTTATATTTACTTTTTTGATCCTTGCGTGCTTACCTGGCGCTGAAAATTGTTGCCAATGCGAGAAAACAGCCATCAGCCACTTGTGGTGCGCCAGTATAACATCGATCGACCACCCAATCCAAAAGTGTACCAATATCGGGATTTCCCTCGAGCAATAACACGACAGTTTCGCGTGCAAGGGTATAAATCTGAAACAATATGACATAGATAAAAATATATAAAATAAAATACATATAATGTATTAACATTAATATTTAATGTATCTAACATATGATAGATTATTAATATACAGTCTTGCGTGTAATCTTGAATGCTAATAACGCACGCGTTTTACAGATAAAATCTTATACGAGACAATATATAAAACTTACCTTTTCATCTTTACTAGCCAGTAACAAGTCTAGCCATTGATATAAAATCGCACCCTCTTCCGAAAGCGATTGCGGATTGAAGCACGATCCGCAACAAAGTAAGCCGCTCATAGCTTGCAAAGCTGAGAGCTGCAACTCTGTGCAAGACTTTTCTTCCTCTTGCATGGACGACGTGCTCGTGAGTGGCCTGCCATAAACACCAGCCCAACTAGCGAAGAGCATGAATAGATTTCTTCTTAAATCTCTCTTTAACAAAGTATAGCATATCTCCACTAGAAAAGAAAAAAGATAATTAATAAATCTTTTAAAGCACATTACACATTTCGAATTTGGAATTATCGGAACAAAATCACTTACATGAAAAACTCTTGATCATCTTCCTGATAAAATTACAGAAGTGTAATTTGATATCTCGTACAGCGGGTGCCTCCTTGTCGGTCTCGTTTTCTAGGTAAATTCGCGCACCATCTATGTACTCGACGAATGTTGGATGTAAAGATTGTGTCTCGCGATCTAATACCGCTGAGCTAAGAGAAATGAATTTTTTAAAATCCAGTTTGAGTGAAAAAATAAGGAGAAGTGCAAAATAATGTATAAACTAACCAGATACCAAATGTTCCATACTCGGCGATTAATTCCAGTACTCTTACTAGCTGCAGTCTCAGAGCGTCGCGTCTTCTTCGCCGTCTCATATTCTCCTGCTTCCGATCGACTGCTTCCCGGATATAAAGTACCAGTTCCTCCATCAAGTCTCTATATCAAGAGGAGAAGTTTCTTAATTTAATCTATTTTTCATTTTCATACAATCTTTTAGATAGTAATGCACTTACTTTAGAGCATCGGCGTTTACTTTTCCAATCGCCTGCACCGCAGCATCCCTGACGTCGACAGCTTCACATCTCAGCAAAGGTACAGTCAGCTTGTATAAGGCCGCGGGACTCGCGTTTGTGCCCGGTGATTTGTTGTCGCCACGTTCCGCGGATAGACTGTCAGGCGAGGAGCTGTGGAAACGAGACTGTTGCGTTTCACCATGTTTGGTTCACAGTTATGTTATTAAAGCTCGTAAATTAATAATTGTGTGCTCTAGAATATCCGGTCGCAGCAAAAGAAGCGATCGGGAACGGTCGTAAGGCTAGGCAAGGGTAGTATACGCAAGTACGCGCAAAAAGAACTTGTTAGGGTGGGGAAGTTCGAAGCTGAAAGTTCAGTGAAGAAAAAGGGATACCAAAAACTGTGCTACGTTAGAAAATAGAAAGAGACAAAGAGATTCAATAGAGATTAATATATATTAGAAATTAACATTATATAAAAGGTACGAAGTGCGAATTACCAACGACCGTTTAAATCCCGGGTGACATCGAAGGAAGCGTGGTCGTTTGTTCGCTATTGTTAATCTCAGGCTCACCTGGTACGCTTGTGCCGGGTGTAGATGCCGGAAATGGACGGTACAGAAAACCGACCCGGCAGGGTCTGCGCCCCACCGAGATTCTCCAGGCTCTGACTCAACTCCTTACTCATGCACAACACACCAAACTCCACCGTATGCTGACCACTAGAGTATGCAATACAGTGTACCACCAATGCTCCTTGTATCAGACATTATTTACTGCTCAGAAACTACTACTCTAATATCCAGAAAGAGAAAAAGAGCGAGAGAGAGAGAAAGATGTACATGTACGAGACACAGTACGATAGGATACAGCATGCGAGAGATGTAGGTGTGGAAAATAAAGCGAAGTATGTATATGCATAGAAGAAAGGACAGAGCAAGTATGGATCCCGCTCCCGAATGCAAAGCGTGAATATGGTACGAATTGGTGCCAGTCCATATGACGGAAGATTGTCATTGCTGGATGTGGGCAACATCAAATAGAGAATATCGTGAGTATATAATGTTAGATATTTTGTAAAAAAAAAACATCACGAGATTATAATTCAATAACTGTGTAGAATTAACAATTAAAAAATATTTTAACAACTTTACAATTCTGCAAAATATCTAACGATTCTTTATTGACATTTCACAAAACGAGTAAAACATTTCTGTATGCAATAGTAGACATTAACAAACATGACCCAACACCAATTAATACCAAGTTGATTATTGATCTTATTCCATGACTCACTTTTCATATAGACACTTAAAGCTTTAATATATTATTTTGCTAAATATGTGAACTTTTAATTATTCAAAGTTTTATCGAGATATTATCAGACTAAATATAATTAATGTAAACATAAATCGTGTGTATACGTTCTCTCGAATGCAAATATTTAAACGAGGTACTTTGCTGCTCGCATTTTATTCAAACTATGTGGATTGTAAACAGCTTGTAAAGCTTGTAGATTGTATCTACAGCGAATATAGTGATGCACGCGATTATATTTTATTAAATAATAATAAGCATGAATATTATATTAAGAATTAAATCTATCGAGAAAATTAAATAATATATATAAGATGATACAATATGATACTCAAACTTCCGCTGTAAATTCATATGACTAACTTACCTGAGACTGAGATCCGGACTGGCGCATCGAACAACTGGATTTGGTACTGGTGGCACGACTCTGTATCCAAAGGTCAGATAATTTTTCCAGATGTGCATATAAACATCTCTCTCGTTTACTGGTTTTCTCACAGTCGTCGAACTTCGCAATAATGAAGCTCGGTTATCATTTACCGGCCTGTATAAATATAAAGAATTGTTACTGCAAGGCTTAAATAATAATATACAAATTGATTAGAGAGAGTTAAACTTACGTGGGATCTACTACTGAGAACAAAGAGTTTATGCGAGTGAAGACAATGGGCCAAGAATGAGCGACAGCGTTTGGACACAGTGTAAGCACTCTGTCCTTTTCCAAAAAGGCAAATAGACAACTAGCCCACGGATCGGCTCCATTTAAATTGAGCGATGAAGAACTCTTGGTACTATTTTCGTCGTGGAATCCTGCAACGTAAAACAAACGAATGTGTGTAACATATGTACGATATAACGTATCGGATTTACATATCAAAAACATGGCAAATAAAATACTACCAGCTGTCCAAACACAACTACTTCTATCGGCTATCCATTGCAAATCCACGTTAGACGTAGACGCGGCGGCTGCTTTTTCTGCTGGCGGTAACATAGGATAACATTTTTCCAAGACAGCGGGACAGCAAGCATCAATCACATCAATAACTGGTTGATCATCTTCAGGTCCTCCTAAAAAGATGATGTATATGAAACATACATTGTGATGGATTGCATATATAATATATATTGCATATATAATATATACGTGCAAATATAATTACCTAAAGTCTTCAATAAAAGTTTAATTTCCCGGAGTATATGAACAGCCAATCGTCGAGGATAAAGACGACAATTGCAGAGCATAACCAAGGCGAATCCTTCTACTAGATAGAATATGTTCGACACGGGTTCTACTTTCTGTAAATGAGAAATAAATTTTATGTTGCATTTTATGGGTTGTCTGCAAATTCCAATATAATAAAAATTAATGCAAACCTGGCCCGTTTCGCATTTCTTAATGCCAACGTCCACTCGTATGTTCACCCTTGTATTATCTACTGATTGTTCTTTAGATCTTATATTGGGACTCGTCAGAGCATTCTTCCAACTGGTCAGTAATTGCAACAGCATTCTTAGACCATTATCAATAAGCTGCGGAAACGTATCTTGCACGTCCCTGGCTAGAAACTGTGTAAATCCAAGCACAACGTCCTGTCGCCAATCGGGAAAATCTAATACGAGAGTTTGTAAGCTTTGATATGCCAATGCACGCAGTTCCTCATCCATGTGTACTGTTAAACGAGACAATAAGTCGACCAATTCTGCACCGGTCATTCCATCGGGAATCAATCGCGGAACAGCGGCGACGCAAGTTCGGAAGAGGTCTATTCGAGGCTTGCGTTCTCCGGTGATCATCTCGTCCGGCTCCTTGTTCATATTCTGAGTGCTGGTCATCATGAGAGGTCTGCCATAGTGAACGTCTAACGCACGCAGAATATCCACAAACACTCGGCGTACATGCGGAAAATATGAAGACATTCCTATGCTTCGCGCGGTATCTTCTGTTAGCATCTAAATCATAAAAACACATTCATAAAAATGCCACTTAATATATTCATATTAATTATATACATCTAATACATACCTTATTCAAATATGTCTTTTTAACACGCATGGTATTCCCACTCGGCAAGACACCCATAGTGCGCGGCATAGGTGGTTCTCCTTCTTTCTGTTGTAAGCTATCAGCTACAACGAGGAATGCTCGGAGGCCGATACTCATACGTTCGGGAGTTAAAATTATCTTTACCGGTCGACCAACCGACAGCAAGTCAAATACTATCTCACGCATCGCAAAGTCCAGTCTCTCTTGCGCAATAAATTGAATAATCTTTACAAAAATATTCAACGGCGTATCCCGTGGCACTACCGCTTTCGATCCCTTAGGAAATAAAGAATTCACTATGCTCTGCAGTCTGCTTTGCGTGGCAGAATTGCTTTCGCATTTAATTCGTATCATGTAAACCCAGAGTAAACGGTATAGGGCCTCTGTAATACAATAGATATAAAAGATTATACATATTACATTATTTTTATAATTCCCCTTTACAAAAATATTACGTATACAAAGTTTGAAATTTAATCATACCTAACGCAACTCGACACATCTTTGGATCACGAGTTTTCAAATTGGACAGACACATGGCTAAAAAGTAATGCCAGTTTTGTAAAAAGAACGTTTTCTGGCTAACGCAAAGCAAGCAGGTTACTAATGGGAAAAGCGCCAGTCTATGTTTAGATTTTGTACACATGTCTAATGTTGTTGAATACAACATTTCTACAAAATTTTTCAAACACGGCACGTTCACTTCATTTTTCACAGCCTAGAATAGAAAGTACAATAGTATCATAAATACAATATTATTTGATGATACATAAATTACAACTTGCAGAATACTTACAGCGGCAACAGGGACGAGTATTTCAACAAAAAGACCAGCTAAAGCATGCTTAACATCTTTGTCTTTCACTTCTAAGAAATATTGAGCGCATTCCTGCATAAATTGAAATGATGCCTCAAATTCTTCTATTGGTACCATCTGAAAATTTACATGTAAGCATTACTTAAAAGTGTTTAGAAAAATATAATGCACAATTCAAAATAATATACACATTAAATATTATGTTGATGGAATATGATAATTACTTTAACTCGGAAAAATTTCATTCCCATTAATAAGGAAATAATACTCTGTGTAGTATGAGGTCCTGGCTCTTTAGCTCGTAATTCTTTCAGTTCTACCATAAAACGCTTTCTCACTGACATAAATCTAGACTGTGCCAAAACTCCTATCACCTCAGCATAAAGATCAGCAATAATGTGAATATTAGCTGCATTTGGTTCGTTTTGTATACTAAAAATATATGTAAATATTGATTAGATTAATTTTTTTTAATCCTTATTGCATATATCAGTTCTTACCCTTCTCTGTATTTAAAATGTTTAAAAGCAATATTTTCTATATATGTCACTAAATCCTCATGCCCAGGATGAAATGGTAATTGACGTAAAACTTCAATCAGCATTAAACAAAATATAAATTCGACAGCAAGATCTCTACGCTCCTGCAAGAGATCTGCTTCGCTTCTTTCCACTGTTTCGACACTTCCTGATACTATTGTATACATGATACTGAAATAATATGTTTGTTATTAACGTTTGTTACTAGTTTACGAGATTATTGTTTACTAATTTATTATCTTAATACCTTTTCCCTTTTTGATCTTCCTTTCCAGGGGCAGGTTTCTTTTGATCACCACCTTGTTCAATAAGCTGACGTTCGTACCAATTAAAAAGGGCTTTCAATATTGATGGTAAACAATGTTCGGCGACAGAACCAAAAGCCGATAACAGTTGATCGAATTGTAGATCCTCTCCTCTTTGTAACACTTTCGATAGTTGTTTCTCCTGAAAATAACACATTCAAACAATGTTGTTGCAACAACAATCGCTTTCAATAGTCGCTTACATGTTCCGTCATGACAGCCTCCATCTTTTTCTCCGCTTGCGAAGTAAATTCAGCAAAGAGAATACGCATCACGTATTCTCCCGGTCTCAAATCCATATCTCCTATTTGCTGTGGCTTCACCGTCTCTTTTTGAGCACCCCAAGGCAACACTACAGTTATCGCACTGACTCTACTTGAACTTGATTCTTAAAAAATGATATAAACATTTATATGTATACATGTATTTTGATATTATTATTAGAATTTGTAAACTTACCATTACCAGACACCGAAGTACTGGCAGTATAAATACTGACAGCATCGCTGCTCTCTCCCTGCGTAGCTCCATGAACTGTAAGAAGCTCTTGCATAGGTTCAAGAGCAGCTTGCGATGATGTTTCCCCTGCTCCCTCATGTAATGCTTCGCTATGCGTTGCCCTTGGTTCTAAGGCTTCTGTAAAAGCACAACATAAACTTATAATTTCTGTCTGTTGGAAATATATTTCTTATTGACAAATTACATCTTTATATACATTTTAAACTACTTTTGACATATTGTGATGTGCGAAGCATAACACAATGTGTTTTTAATATTTCTTTTGTCAATATCAATCAATATAAATCTCATTAAGCTGCTAGATATTTTATCTGATCAGGTGTCATCAATATTTATTTAAATAATTTAATAGTCCAAAAGTTTGTCTTTAATTGAACAACACAATAGTAGGACATGATGAAAGAAACTGACAAATGAAGCCATATTCTGTCATGTAACAGATGCTTATAAGGGATACTAACTCAATTATATCTTGTAGCATTTAACTTTATATATTAAGAAACGCATACACATACACAAACATATAAATTATCAATGAAACAACCACTTACCTGTCTGGGGCTCATTCCCCGCATTTGGCTGAGTCTCTGCACCTGTCACAGAAATGTAAACACATTAGTTCCTAAATACATTGTCGCATAAAACTCAAATAACCAACCTTCAGTCATGTTGCTGACTCTTGCCTCCTCTTTTAGCAACATTTATATGCCGGATATCATTATAGTACAATTACATCTACAACAGTTAAATTTATCAACATAAAGATTTGACATTACAAAGCAGGGAATATTGATGTCACAAACTCTACACAGAAATTGATCCTCTATTCCCTTTAACTCCCTAAAAATAGAAACAAAGACATACCAATTTCGTCTTACTCATCATCGAACTATCAATATTTTCCACGTAAACAGAACATGTCTTATCTAACGGATAAACGTGTACATGTATGTACTTGTGTGGATTTAGTTAATTAAATAAACTGAAATAAACCGTGGAAATCCCTAATTAGAGTACTTGAGAGCGATTTGTAGACCGTGTAACCATGACGTTTGAATGACGAGCGAGAGAGAGAGCTGTGCAAGCTATATCCGGGATAATTTACGCAACTCGGTCGTCCGATGAATTAATGCGCCGCGATGAAGACACGGAACCGTGGTTACCCGGTCGTTGACGGCACACATCGAGCAGTCACGAATCGTCGGCGATGATCGACGAGGGATACTCACTGTCGGACGAACGTCTCGCGCTGTCGATTTCACCGACCTCGTCGAAGACGGAGATGATCCGTCGTGAAGGACACGGCTCAGCGCATCGCTCGAATATTCCGGCTCAATCTCGGCGCGTATCTCTTCCGTATCAACTCCGCTCCTCTCGTCCTCCCGCCGGAGTTTACACGGTCTCACTCTCTCTCTTTCTCTCTTCTTTCGTGCTCTTTCCTTAAGGGTGTCATTACATGAAGCGCGGAGGCGCGGAAAGAATAGTAACTAGATTCCGCGTTTCCATTCCATTTGAGCGAAACAGCGGAATTTGTGTATGTTGTGTGTGTGCCAAGGTGTGCTATAAAAGAAGTGTAAAACGTTTATAATGGAAAAAAAATAGGTCGTATATGTAAGGCTCCGTCTAGATTTGTTTATGGTTCCCTTTTATTCCTTTCCTGTCACCGAAGACTGCTTTATCAATTTATCATCACCAAGCGTCATTAGAAAGAGACACACTGCTCTGTCTAAGCATACTATCTCTTTTGAATATTGAACGCCTCCTCGGTCGAACACGCGGTCTATATATTATACGTCTATGGCTGAACCACAGATTTCTATAGGCTGCGTTCAGTTTCACGCATGATGCGCGCATGATCTATAGTATACGTAACGTGTACTATAGATAAATGCGCGCATATGCGTGAAACGGAACGCACCCATATACTACCCTAGATCGCTAACACACTATAGTTTGGTATAAGCTGAAGTGAAGCCAAATATAAGAAGTCCACATGTACACTGGCGGACATCGATTTGTTCCGTGACCCCTTGCCGCGGGGCAAGGGGAATATGGATATGACAAATCAGGAGCGGTAAGGGCTATCACACACAAAATACATAGCGTAGCATAAACATAACATAAGACCGCTGGACCAATAAACACCTAGAAAAAAGTCGCCATATTGATTTACATAAGATGCGCATTGGTCCAGCGGTCTTATGTTATGCGTATGCTCTGTTATGCATTTCGTGTGCGATGGGCTTTAAACAGGGCCGCCGCTGGGTGGCGCCACAGATATTCTCCATCTTCTCCATATTCCCCTTGCCCCGCGGAAAGGGGTCTCGGAACAAATCGATGTCCGCCAGTGTACATACATACATACAGTGCCTCGTAGAGACGTGTTAGTGTGATAATTAGTCAGTGCTATAGTTTGGTGGAACCGTTATACAAATATTTCCCAAATAATTCAACGTCGATTAAAAAAAAAAAAAATTTTTTTTAATTTTTTCTGCTATTTAGAACGTCGAACTTATTTTTATTAACTGTAAATAAACTATTATTTTCCAAATTATGAGAATTTTTTTTTAACTTATAATAATTTCCAAACGAATGGAATAATAAAAAATGCAAAATATTAAATTTGTCTGCTAACTATATTGAGGTCACGTATGCTATAGTACTTCTAGTATTATAGTACACCCGAGTGGAAAATCTGAACGCAACCTATTATAGGACTCTAGTTGTAGATAGTTAACAAACAGACTCAAACTCTAATTGCAATTGGTCACTTTACTTTGAGAGGGGAGACAACGATGCTGAGATCTGGGTATCAATCATGTAATTTTTCACGTGAAAAGTTTCATATGAACTCAACGATTTCAACCAATGAAATCAATGAGTTGCCCCAGTGAGTCTAATTTCTATATAGGAACGCTCCTGAGGCACAGCGTCACAGGAGTGATGCACGGTAGTGGGGGAGCGCTAGGCAGCTACTTTCCCGCCGCTTCGGAATCGGGCCGAAATGTGCAAAGTTCCGAGTACTGCTTTATACACGTGGTGATTATGCGAGCAGTGATAACGCGGAGAGACTCGTTTGGCGAGAGATCGAGACTGCGTTCGAAAATCGCGTACTCACAGGTGCAGGTGATCAACGCAGATCATATCGAACCGCGAACATTTCTAAAAGACGCCGGTAGTGTAGTGCTCGAGCACGTGCAAGACGCCATTAAAAAATACAATAGTGTGAAAGTGAATACTGTATTCAATGGGAAATTTATGACTGGTGATAAACGTGCCAATAAAAGCATCAATATAAGAAACTGCGAACTCTACCAAATATCGAATCTGCAAGAGTGGTACGAGCGACGCATCATCAAACCTAACTTGGCATCCCTCGAAGAATTTCAGAAACGGGATAGCGGATGGGCATTGTCACGGATACTCAATTTGATCATTAATGTGAACAAGCATAATCCTTTGCAAGAAAAAAAATTGAAGAGAGCAATAATCAACGTGCAATCGAAGGATGATGCATGCTTCGCATGGTCAGTAGTCGCCGCTTTAGTAGTCCCAGTCAGAAAAATGCGGATAGATGCACCTCGTATCCCCACTATTCGACAAAGTTGAATCTTCAGGATATAGAGTTTCCAATGACTCTAAAAAACATCACTAAATTTGAACGTCTAAATAACGTATCAATCAACGTATATTGAGGACCAGAATAAGACGCTAAATATTCTTCCGCTACGGACCGCTTACCGGCGATAAAAAAGAAAGGCATATCAATTTGTTGTATGTGGAGGATCCGCGAGACAACAACAACGTGGGACATTTCGCATGGATCAAGAATTCATCCCGCCTTGTGAACTCGCAACTCAGCGGAAAAGATCATAAAAAATATTTTTGCGATCGGTAAGTGTACATCATAATAAAATTTATTAAAATAATTGTTACTACTTAAAAGATATATAAAAAATATATATTATTTTTCAGATGTCTACACTTTCCACATTTCCACACAAAGGAGAAATTGGAAGCCCACATCATCGATTGCGGAAGGATGAATGACTGCGCCATCAGATTACCGAGCGAGGATGACAAGTGGCTCAGCTTCGGCAATTGCAGCAAGGAACGAGTTCCGTTCGTCGTGTACGCCGACCTCGAATGTGTCCTGGAGACGACGGACAAGAATTCGACCACAACTACGTACACGTACACGTACCAGTACCACCAGGTATTCAGCGTAGGATACTACGTGCGGTGTTACAACGACTCGTTATCATTGTATTGGTTTCGTCGCGATAAACATTGCATCGCGTGGTTCGCCGGCGAAAACCTAGCGCATCGTGTAAAACGGATCTTATTCACATCCAATATCCCCATGGAAACTGTTTCCAACGAACAGCGGGAGGGGTAGCGCGGCACATAGTCATATTTGTGAGAAACCGTTCACGGAAGACGAAGATCGAACCCGATCATTGCCAGCTGATCGGGCGTTATAGAGATCCCGCGCATTCATATTGTAATTTAAATTATAAAAACTCATATACCATTCCCATAGTTTTTCATAATTTATCCGGTTACGATTTACACTTCGTCATTAAAGAAATAGCTACCGTGTTCAAAAGCACGGTTGATCTTTTGCCGATAACGAATAAAAGTATATTTCGTACAAAAAATGTCACAGATACCGTCGAAAGATCAAAATCACAAAATTGCGTAAAATTGTGATTCATCGATTCATACAAATTTCTGAGTAGTAGTCTCGATTAACTTGCATCTTTTCTGAGTAAAGATAAGTTAAAAATTTCGTGCTCCAAATTTTCAAAATTATCGATTGAGGATTTTGATCTTTTGACGAGAAAAGGTGTGTTTCCGTACGAGTACATTGATTGCATCGATAAATTGGACCTCTGTTTACCGCTGCGCGAATCATTTTACAGTTCTTTAACCGGCGACACCGTATCCGAGAGTGAATACGCGCACGCTGCGAACGTGTGGCAGCGATTCTCTATCCGAACCTTGGGCAAATACAGCGATTTGTATTTGAAAACGGATGTCTTGTTATTGGCTGACATTTTTGAAAATTTCCGCGACAGTAGCATGGCGAGTTATGGACTGGATCCCGTTTATTATTACACTCTACCCGGTTTCACATGGGACGCTATGTTAAAACATACGCGTGTAAAATTTGAGCTGTTCACGGGCATTGACATTGTTATGTTTATCGAACGCGGTATACGCAGCCTCAGTCAATGTTCCGGCAGACACGCGCGAGCCAATAACAAGTACATGCAGTCGTACGATCCATCGAAACCTTCCTTGTATTTAATGTGACTTACTTTGACGTTAATAATCTGTACGGCTGGGCAATGTGTCAACCACTGCCTTATGCGAATTTTCGGTGGGTCGAAGACATCTCGAACTTTGACGCGAGCGCGATCGCTTCGGATTCGCAGGTTACATTCTCGAAGTCGATCTCGAGTACCTGCAATGTATACACGACGCGCACTCTGACCATTCTGTCCGACGCGCGATAAACCACCCGGTAAGCGACAGGAAAAACTTTTAGCGAATGTATATGATAAGAAGCGTTACGTCATTCACTACTGTAACCTGAAGCAATGCACGCGTCATGGTCTTCGCGTCACAAAAATACACCACGTGTCAGAATTTTCATAATCTCCATGGCTTCGCGATTATATCAAACTCAATACTCAATTTAAAACTCACGCGATAAATGATTTCGAGAAAAATTTATATTAACTGATGAACAACGCGGTATTTGATAAGACCATGGAGAATGTTCGAAATCACGTCGACGTCAAACGCGATGAAACGGACGGTACGGCGCCGAGGCGATGATCGGGAAACCAAATTTCCACAGTCGAAGCGTCTTCTCCGAAAACTTAATCACGATCGAAAACTCGAGGTAAAACTTAACAAACCGATATACATAGGTATGTGCATTCTCGACATATCGAAAGTCTGTTTGTATGAATTTCACCACGAGTATATGATACGTTGTATCGCGACGATTGTAAAATAATGTACACGGATACCGACAGTCTCATATACCACATCGAGTGCGACGATGTTTACGAGATGATAAAACGCGATATTGCGAGATTCGACACGAGCGATTATCCAATTATCCTTTGAAAATAACGAAGCGATCATGACGGAATTCGTCGGGCTCAGGGCGAAGATGTATGCGTTGAGGGTGGATGGGAAAAAAGACACGAAAAAAGCGAAAGGTGTTAAGAATAACGTCGTAGCGCGGACTATAACGTTTGACGATTACACGCGGTGTTTAAATGAAGAAATTGAAATGACTCGTCGCCAGTCTTGTATAAGATCAAAATTACACAAAGTGTATACGGTATCCTAAACGAAAATCGCCCTGAGTCCGTACGACGACAAGCGGTATATTGTACCAGATTCATATAATACTTTGCCGTGGGGACATTACAGAATACCATCATAAAATATATTCTTAAAAAAATGTATCAATGTTTTATAGGAAGAAATATTAATAAAGATTTTTGTATACATGTATTTCATATATTTTTTAATGTATTGTATACATCTTTCATATTATATGTTTGAAATAAAAAAAGTTTATATTAAATCATATTGTCCTTGTGTATCCATGAATTGTGCGATCCATTGAATCCCAACCACTTCACGTAAACTTTGTCATCTTTTTTGCGCAGTACTTTCTCCACGAGATACACGTCCGGGTGAGTCGCGCGATGCAACTCGTGTTCGTAGAACGCTCCAACAACGGATTTTCCTCAATAATTTTCCAGTAGATACGTTACGGGATTAGTACGTTGTACTTTAACGATTTTAAACATCTCGGTAGTCCAATTTGGCGTGTAGCCTTTCTCGAAGACGGTCTGTACTTGCTAACGCGTACCGGATCGTCCACTTTGAACTTTGCCGGACCTGCGATCTTTATCAGGAAAAACAGCAAGCATCCTGGTTGACACCAAATCATCACGGATTACAATGGGAGGACGGAATGATTCCGTACAACAAGGCTAGAACTTTGATTACAACGGCGGTGATGGGTGCGACGGAGAGCGAGGTATCGCCCGTCGTGTACGTCAAGGGACACGAAAAACGAGAATGGCTTCACTTTATATCACCGATTTCATAGTACTTTCAAAAAAATATTTCTATTAGAGTGGGTGTATGCGCGCACGTGTAAATTATTTTATAAAACTCATTATTTCATCTTTTTATTACTTATCTCTAATCTTATTCCTTGCTAATGCAGACGACAAGCAATTTTGTAATAAAAATTGAGGGGCAAAATATTTATGTCCACAAAATTATCCTACAGTGTCGTTCCTCATATTTCAAAGATTATTTCTAACCTCCCCAACAACAATTTGAAAATATTGAAAAGTAAGCACTGTGTGTTTGTGTGAAAGGTCTAATATTATTATTAAAAATATTTTGATTCTCATATACTTTTCTCGGTTCTAGTATCATCTTGGATAAATTTCCGTATGCCATATATTACGTCTATTTTAAGTATTTATATAGTGGTGTAATCGATGTATTTTTAGAAAAGAAATTTGGTAAGCGAGTTATAAATATAACCACCGTTGTCGCTAATTTATGACTAAAATCATTGCATTGCAGATCTCCTGAAATTGGCTTACGTGTACAACAAAGAGAAACTCAAGGAGAGTTGTTATCAGGCGATTAAAAAAGAAATAACTGCAACAAACATATTCTCTACTTACAAAACAGCTGAAACATCAGAATGGAACTAGCAGGTAACTAGTAGTATTATTTTTTTTTCTTCTGTATTATGGATTTCTGCCTCCCTCCCTTCCTTCTCTCCCTCCCTTTTTCCTTTCTCTCTTTTGGAAAAAATAGTTGATCAGTGATTAAATTGATGTATTAATTGAGGTTTGTTTTTAACCGTTTCTCATCTCAGTAGATTTTTCTGCTATCTTTAAGCTAACTGACGCTTCTCAATATTGCTTTCAATGTTAAAAGGCATTATCTGCAAAAAGTATCTTTATTCTGTGTATACTTTTATTTATTTTTATTTCACATTATTTTCAGAAACTCATCGACTACTGTTTTGACTTCTTTGAGAAAAATGCGGTAAATTTAATGAAAATGGAGATTTATATAGAGTTGGATGAAAAGACAAAAAACATATTTTTGTCTAGAGCAGGTTTTAACACTAATTATCATAATCATCATCACAAAACTCTACACAAAAATTGATCCTCTATTCCCTTCAACTCCCTAAAAATAGAAACAAAGAGAGACCAATTTCGTCCTACTCGTCATCGAACTACTAATATTTTCCACGTAAACAGAACATGTCTTATCTAACGGATAAACGTGTGCGTATGTGTGTGCATGTTCAGATTTAGTTAATCAAATAAACTGAACCATGGAAACCTCTTTAATTAGAGTGCTTGAGAGCGATTTGTAGACCGTGTAACCATGACGTTTGAATGATGAGCGAGAGAGAGAGAGAGAGAGGGAGAGCCGTGCAAGCTATATCCGAGATAATTACGCAGCTCGGTCGTCCAACGAATTAATGCGCCGCGATGAAGATACGGAACCATAGTTACCCGGTCATCGACGGCACACATCGAGCAGTCGCGAATTGTCGGCGACGATCGACGAGGGATATTGTCGGACGAACGTGTCACGCTGTCGATTTCACCAACCTCGTCAAAGACGGAGATGATCTGTCGTGAAGGACACGGCTCAGCGCATCGCTCGAATATTCCGGTTCAATCCCGGCGCATATCTCTTCCGTATCAACTCCGTTCCTCTCGTCCTCCCGCCGGAGTTTACACGGTTTCTCTCTCTCTCTTTTTCTCTCGTGCTCTTTCCTTACTTCCTCGTTCGCTAACCCGTTGTGGTTGGTGCTATCACTAGATGGCGTTGAGTCTGCACGTTTTAAATGTTCTAAACTGTCAAACGTACCAATGGAGCTTCTCGCGCCTCGATTTGAATAGCCGGAGGACTGTACCGACTATTAATAATTGACAGTGGAACTGTTATAATAGGGACGTATTTTTCCCTGTAAAAATTCTTGATATTAAAATGTACTTATCATGAGCATTTAAATTGCGATTATATTACCTCTCATACGGAACAGAATAATTCAGTAACATTGCGGTAACATTGCAGCAATGTTACCGCAATGTTGCTGGAATATTCTGTGCTATGTGGGCTGAAAATCGTCCTGCTGAAGATATACGCGTTATTATGTTATTTCGTGTCCCTCACTTATATGTTTCTACGAAAGATACGTGTAATACAGTTATTATACAGCTGCTTGTAAAATTTATTATATTGTAATAAATAAAATGTTGTGTTGAATATTTCCCAAGTATAATAAATTCGGTAAAGAGAGAGAATCCGCCGCTTAAAACGATTCGCCAAACGCTGGCTGGCACGTCACGTTTATTTCTGCGTGGATTTATTTTTATATATTGAATGCACACGAATGAATCGCTGTTTCCCGCAAACATCCTCGGAACGTAGTCTCTCTATTATTTTAATTGCATTTTTCTGCGTAAGAAATAAGTAAATGTTCACGCTATGTGACGCCACATGGTGAACTTCAACACGTAGAACCGCTCATAAAGTTCTCCGTGTCCGTAATCGGTGATACAAAATATCCCAACATTACATAAAGGACCGTTGCATTTGTGTGTATATTTCTATTTAGATATCGTGCGTATATACATCCTGATTTATCAAGGACAGCCAACAAAAGTCGATCACAAACATTCGTTCGATGTGAATCGATCTCTACAAATCCACAGATGTAAACTTTGATAAAGGTCATCTTATCAAGCATAACTCGCTAACAATGGGTGAAATTAATTAATTGAGAACGAATCTAACGGACAGATCCGTAAGTTAATTTTAATTTGATTCACGATCTTCGTAGCTTACGTAATAAAGATACGAGTTCGCCGTTTCGAAAGACGCGCAACGGCAGATAAATCACGAAATATCGCAACGCACGCAAGACTGTGTCAAAAGAAGCAAACGATCGCCCTCGATTACGCCTCGTATCACAGTTCACGATGATCGTTTTCCTCATTGCGTCACGTGTTGTCTAAGTGTCGAGACGGCGATCTCGCGTGCTTGAGATCTCAATCGGCAGGAAAGGGACGAGGGAGAGAGAGCTTCTCTCAGGTGTGTCGAAAGCTTCATCGAAAAGTCGCTTGAAGCGGCGATTACGCAGTCGCAGGTGGCGATTTAACATCAAGGTCGCCACTTAATCCAATATGCGAGTCCCCGTGTGCCACAGATCCGTTATTCGACGTGTCCGAGTTGGAGATAACGCCAGCGTTACCGTCGTCCGCAGTCTTACGGTCTGCGCGTGACTTACCTATCGCGGATGATTCGTCAGAATCGTCCTTATCACTCGTCAGTCTTATCTGATCGAAAACAGATCCATATCGCGTGCTATCATGAAGCTATCGGGAAGCATCTCCTGGGAATTCCTGATTGCATCGCACGAACAGCTTCCCTCCTTTGCTCCAAAGATACCGATAACTTTTCCCGGATGGGCGTTCTCCATATCTAGAATATTTTTTATAGAAAGCGTTAGTCCAACTCCGTCTTGGTTCCGAAAAGATGTGTCAAAACATACACGTTAATTCTCTTTGTCGGAGATATAAAAATACTTAAGAAATAGAATTGTCATTCTATTACGTAAAAGTAGATTATTCAGGCTCGTAATGAAGCGAATAATTGAGGCTTACATGATAATTAAAACGTATATGAGTACAAAATTACTTAGACACATACGTGTCTAAAAGACACGTAATTTTCTTCCCCAATCGTAATTTTTTTACTCTTTTTCTGTTTCCCATGTTTTTCGTTTCGATATGATTCCGCATGAATCTTCTGATTTTAATTACGAATACTGTCGTCGACCGCAAAGCGTCTGAGAATAAAAGCTGAAGACAAGTCATGTTTAACATGTGTATGTGATCACACTTTTATTCTGTTTCCTTGTCCAGTAGAACGTGGTGCTCATCCTTCAATATGATTACGAGTAGTTTGATGCTAGATCGAAAATGCAGGACATATGTCAACTAACGATTAGATAACGAAAGAAACAGAAATAGCACTCCACATAATAGATAGATAATGCTACATAATAGGTAGATAAATTAAACGCGAAAGAAATATTTCGACTTTATTTTAAATTTCGTCTGCAAATTGCCTTCCACTGAGAAACGTCGAATATTAGCGAGCCGCAACAAGCGACTTCTTCTGATCTCTCCCAATAATCGACGACTAAATTCCCAATTTCCAAAATTCATTTATTCGCTCGCAAGGAGTATCTGCTCTTCAGGTATTTTTTTTTTGTTTTCTCCAATGACGTCGCGTCTCTCTTTTCCTCCAAATACTCCCGCGAGGACAATGTCAAGTATAAATCGAATTGTATCAAGGTATCGAGTTCGAATCGGATCCAAGCTCGAGTCGAAAGGTCAAAGTAGACATGCTCGTCGTGATTCCTCAACGCACACACGCAGCAAGAAGATCGATCGCTGTCGGTGGCATGCACGCTCACGCGCGCGCACGCACACACGCAGCGCGATACGTGCAATTTAACGCCTGGTATCGACACACGAGCGTGTGTGGACGAGGGACAGCTGATTTTAGCATTGCTATTCTGCGCGCGCTCGCGCGCGTGACGTGTGCTCCTCTTGCTCTCTCTCTCTCTTTTTTCTTCTCCTTCTTTCTTTCGCAGATGTATAAATACATCCCGCTTTTGACGTTACTTCATTGAACTCCTCTGGCGCGGATCGTCCGCAACGCGGTGGGCCGCAAGCCAGGGTTACGCAAGCGATGCGCCCCGTTGACCTCCTTCCTCGGGGAGAAAATTGACCTTGCGATTCTCACTGTTGACAAGGAGCGGGCGAGCTCGTCTTGAAGTTAGCTGTCGTACCGGTGACCCGCCGTGAACGCAGCCGAGGATTCTCGCACGGCGAGGGAATTTCGCACAACTTCGCGCGGTCAGCGATCAGCCGCGATTTATAAACGATGAAACGGCAATGATGAAACGATAGGAATTCTTATCTCCCTTTTGGATCTTTATTGTAATATATATATATATATATATATATATATATATATATGTATATATATATATATATATATATGTATATATATATATATATACTTATTATTAAAATATGCTTAATTAATATATGGCTTAAATTAGGATGATCTATAATTCATCTAATTTGCTGCGTCTAAATAAAATTTTAACCGTTAAAATAATGTAAAGCTGTCTCGTAATAATCTAATAAATTTTATGGTCTTTTTATATTTTCCAAATGATTAGGATTCCGTTAACTTTCTCGCTTCTGTGATATTATAACGCCATCTGCAATATAATCCATCGAGAATTGTAGTGTAATAAATTGATATAGAAATCAATTTTTAAAGTCTTACTGGTTTTCATTGATATATTCATAATCCGTTCTTATTTTAAGATCATTTAAATAATATCTTAAAATGCTGGCTGTGATTGTTTTATAACATAAAATTGTTGTACTTAAGATCTTAAGCCTGATTTTTCATTCTGTGGTTACTATTACTGGAAGTTAGTCAATGTTTCTTCTTAGATCATAATATAGAAAAAAATAAAGAGTTGACCTTTGGTTAGCACACTACAGAATGAGAAATCGAGCATGAGAAATAAGAACGGATCATGAATACCACCTACACAGATCAAAATGAAACTTTCCGGTATACAACAACGATTACTCGACAAAACATTCTTTATTTCCTTCTGCAGAGGTAAACTCGCGTGAATCTCCAACCAACTTACGAAACAATCGAAAGTCTCATCTCAGCTCTCTTTCTTTTTCCCGCGCGCGTCCGTTCCCGCCGTTCGCGTTCGTAATTTTGAATCGCGCGACCGCGGGGTCGAACGATAGGCCAGCCGCGATCGGAAGCGACGTCCCGCGGCGGGAAATTCGATGGTTTTCGAACGCAAAAAGGTGGAATCGGTCACGATCGCGCGAGATGGCCGAGGCAGTGGAAGCGAAACGCAGCCAGAGAGAAACAGAAAGAGAAAGAAAAAGGTGAGAATTGGCTTGATCGTCGAGAGTGAAAGGTCGCGAATACCAGGCGGAAGGACAGAAGCTTCGATCGACATGTGTCACGATTCCTGACGGTCGGCGGCCGTGGCGCGACACGGCACATCAGCGACGTCGCTTCGTCCGTGGCTGCGCGAAGCGACACACGTGACCTGCGCGGCTATTCTTAGTCGCAGGAGGCAGCGAGCGTACGCTGCCTCGGCCATTCGTCGTCCGGCGCGCGTCCGAGACACTTAGGGCAACAGGGAGTCTCTCCTCTCTCTTTTTCTCCTTTACGTTACCCGTGCTCACCCATACACACACACGCGCACTCACCAACCTCTATCACGATGTCTGGACTCGCGGATCCCGTGGCGTTCGCCAAGGATTTTATTGCCGGCGGTGTGGCCGCGGCGATCTCCAAGACCACCGTCGCGCCCATCGAGCGCGTCAAGTTGTTGCTGCAGGTACAGCACATCTCCAAGCAAATCGCCGAGGATCAGCGTTACAAGGGTAAGTGTCCGCGCGAGTCCGGTCTACCCCGAATTATTGTCTCGCTATGTACCCTATCTCGCTCTTTCCGGATCTCGGGCTCGTGGGTAGCGCCCGGTGTCACGGCAAGGACGGACGCGGCCGCGATTCGTTCGCCGAGGGACAGAAATGTCGATTATCATCGAACGAACGACCGCGGAACATGTGACAGTAGCCAAGGTAGCCTCGAACGTGCCATTGTTCCTCGGGATGCGCGAACGCAACGCGAGTCGCTCCGATGCGAGCCGCGTGTCGCGGAGAGGAGAGAAAAAGAAAAAGAGACATGGCCGTTATGTAATGCATGCCGTCGGTGCCGCGCGCCGATGTCGCGCGTGCTCTGCGCGTGGAACGCGAGCGACGCGGAACGCGACGAACGGACGAACGAGGGAACGTACGCGCGCGCGCGCGAGCGAACGACGAATTTCGCGTTGCGTTTATGTAACGAAGGTCGGCCTGCAGTTTCGGCGGACTTACATAACGCCGGCCACGAGCCGATCGCGACGGGAAAGCTCTTCCACGATTCCCCCCCCCCCCCCCCCCCCCCCCGCGACGGGATCGATATTTCGTTGGAACGGCCACCCGTTTTCCCCAGAGCCAGATGGCAGCGCGTGGCTTCCTCGCCGAGACCCCCGATCGATGACGATGCGGTCCAAGATGGCCGCCCTTTCGTCCGGCCACGAGTCCGAATTCCTCTCCGACTCCTACTTCCACGCGTCACGGATTTCCCCCCGCCGTTCATTCAGGCCTCGTCGCTGATTCATCCACGAGCCGAGAGATGCGAAGGCGCGTTATCGGGCCGCGATCTTTTTGCTCGTTCGGCGCCTCGGAGGAATGTCATTGCCCGCGAAACTTGGGGAATTCAATGAATGCATTCGATGGTCTGTCTCGTGCCGATCATCGTCGAGTCACATTGCTCGTGACAGAGAGATTGAGAGAGATAACGGGAGATAGCTCGCGGCTTATCGTTTCGCCGTAATCGGTTTCAATTATTTCAGCACGTATAATACTTGTTTTAACGGATCGCTAGAAGAAATCTATGATATTAGCGATAACGTACAAGAAGCGAGACAATTTTCCACTTGAATTCATTCATTAACGCTACTCGATTGTTATGTACGTTCCAAACGACTATCGTTTATTTGTTTTTTTACATTATAATTCGGGATTATTTCAGTTTTTATCATTAACAAGAATTTAACCTGATATAATCCTTCGTAAGAAGCTTGAGATGCTTTTATTGTTATTAAATAACTATATATATATATATATATATATATATATATATATAAAGTATATAAAATATTTTACAGTTTTTAGCTACGTAGCTAAAAATTGTGTATCTGCCCACCAATTAACACTAATATGATGTTAATATTTCCCACTCAGCAATATAAATGTAATATAACGTGTGTGTTGTGTCACAGTTACATTGTTAAATGGGAAATTGTAACATTGATGTTACATTACTATTAGTTGATATTTGCTGAGTATTTCTAATTTAATAACAATTTGATATGTTAATTTGCAAAAAATTAAAGTAAGATATAAATTGAGATGCATAGATATTGTTTGTTCTTTCATATTATACATTTGCATTGTATGTCTTTTCCAGGTATGATCGATTGTTTCGTTCGTATCCCACGTGAACAAGGATTCCTCAGTTACTGGCGAGGTAACTTCGCCAACGTTATCAGATACTTCCCAACGCAAGCCTTGAACTTTGCTTTCAAGGACAAGTATAAGCAGGTTTTCCTCGGTGGCGTTGACAAGAACACTCAATTTATGCGTTATTTTCTTGGAAATCTCGCATCTGGTGGTGCTGCTGGAGCCACGTCTCTGTGCTTCGTCTACCCACTCGACTTTGCCAGAACCAGGTAAATTAACAGTTTACTTTATCCATGTGTTAACAATAGAAATTTATTTTATTCATGCGCTAATAATAGAAATTACCATTCAATTAACAATTAGTAATTGCAATTTAATTTAATCTGACTCTTGTAACTTTGTGATTCTGAAATAAAATTTAGTAATAAACATATTTATGTGAGATGTCTCTCTTATAAAAATATTAAAATGTCATATTAATTAATTGTTTATTATATAAAAATGTTTATTAAATATATTTTGCAGAAATAAATAATTTTGTAAATACTCAAATAATTAAAATTTTAAACTTATCACCGTGTTATTACATCCTTTCTTTATTTCGTTAGGTTGGCTGCCGATGTAGGCAAAGCTGGCGGTGAGCGTGAGTTCACAGGTTTAGGTAATTGTTTGGCGAAGATTTTCAAAACTGACGGTCTCGTCGGTCTTTACCGCGGGTTCGGCGTATCGGTACAGGGTATCATCATTTATCGTGCGTCTTACTTTGGTTTCTACGACACTGCCCGTGGTATGCTGCCAGATCCCAAAAAGACTCCATTCCTCGTTTCATGGGGTATCGCCCAGGTGAGAACACGACTTCATATATTTCTGCTGTCTAAGTTTGTGCGATCTCATTGAATTGTATTTCACTTATTTATCCGAATATGTTACAGGTCGTAACCACTGTCGCGGGTATTGTGTCCTATCCTTTCGATACAGTACGTAGGCGTATGATGATGCAGTCCGGCCGTGCTAAGTCTGACATCCTGTACAAAAACACTCTTCACTGCTGGTCCACCATTTACAAGTCGGAAGGTGGTAGTGCCTTCTTCAAGGGCGCGTTCTCTAACGTTCTCCGTGGTACAGGTGGTGCGCTCGTACTTGTGTTGTACGATGAAATCAAGAACATTCTTTAAAGCGCTAAAACGATCCTCGTCTCATTACTTTCACGATCACTGACATCGTCATTAATTATTCACACCATCCGATTTGATAGCGATTCCCATAGACCGACGGACATAAGAGACTTGCTGTCGGCGATATTAACAAGTAATTCAGGCTGAGGACGTTTGATGTAGCAGCTCGTAAAGTGCATGAAACTCGGCAAAAATTGCAAACATAAAGGAAACAAGCATAGAAGAGAATCTGCTTAATTTATTGCCGGATTCAGTATTTTCTCGCAGCGGTTGACATTACGTATTTTCGTATTCCATTGTAAAAACGTTGAAGAGGCAAGCACAATTCGCGAAAGTATCGCGAACACTTGTTACCTGGATAGCGTTCCACACTCGCTGAGTAAGTAGACCGGTCGGAATATCAAAGTACTTGAAAGTAATAAATTACTTGGAGAACCGAGTCAGCGCACGCAAAACTATCGAGAGAGAGGAGGACGCGCGACGAAGTGTCATCACGGCGATGGCGGGGTGCGTAGCTTGGGCCGCCCCCCGCCCTTATTCTCGGCCCGTTGTAGATAATTCATAATTCGTAATTAATAAACAATCATTTTAATGGTATCAGCCAGTCCGTTGATTTTTGATGGACGATAATTTAATTTCGCACTCCAGACGACCATGTAAGATTAAAAGCGTTACTCAGAATGTATGCATCTAATCTGTTCATGTTAGGATGCATGCAGGGAAAGCAGCAAATCAATAAAAACGATATAAAATTTCATACATTCGGTAATTTCTTTTCTTCCCTGAAAAAATTTGAGGAAAAAAAAGCATTTTTTTAAACCGCTTTTACGTAATAAATTTCAAGTTTAATTATTTCAAAAATTTAATTATAAAATTAAGAAAGATTGACAGAATTTAACAATTTAAGATTGTAGATATTGAATATTTTTTCATATTTAATATCTTCATATATATAACTTAAATGCTCAATATCCGATACATTTTTAAGTTAACATTTGTGGTCACAGATAGTCCGAAAATTTTTAAAAGAATTTTATATAAATTCGATACGTTCTTCATCTTTTGATTTTGAAATGTAAGACATATTGATAAATAATACACATTAAATACGTCCATTTATTATGTTATCTCAAAACATTCATTACTTGATTAGGAGAAGAGTACGTTTTTTGCCATTATTTGTTTACTGACAATGATTAGTACTTTAAGATAACGAAAATTTAATATTATTTTTTTATAAAAGAGTTTTATAAAAAAGTAATATTTTAATATTTGTAATCAAATGTACTCTTGACATAATCAGTACATATAAAAGTCATATATATAAATGGAAACATATAAATTGATTATTTTAGTCTTACCGATATTTTTCTTACACTGACTGACATAAGTAAATTATTCTTATATTTTTGTACAAAACTTGACAGCCGACATTCTCAAGCAGGAATGATACATAACGAATATGGAACATGGCATTTGACCGCTTTATATACAGTTTCCAAGCAAACAGGTGTGGATGTTTCTAATGTGTTGTATAGTATGTGTTATATCATACAGTTGTTCGATTAGAATCACCCGCTATTATGTCCAAAATGCGACTGATGCCAGGCATGTTCAGTAGAGTTCCCAGTATAGGTACTCTTCGTAAGAAGTTTATCGCTACTGGTAGAAAACCACTGAAACAAAGATGTATAATTAATTAAATTATCTTTGACAGGCCATATGTTAACTTTTCCATCAGGATGACACCAGATTATTGAAGACTTGATAAACTTAAGCTGTGTGTTTATTTAATACTAAAGATGCTTCAAAACACTTGTAGTATCAAGTGGACTGCAGTCTTATTTCACATGTAGCTTCATTTCAAGTACATTATAGCATGTTTTCTCATATTTCAATGTTTTCCTTGGAGGGTCACATTTGATCTGAGTCCACTGTGCTGAAGCATCCGTTTAAGGATTAAATCATAAGACACTTACCTGAAGAGTAACACAAAGCCATAGATTTCTAAGATCATTCCTACAAGGGGCCAACCTAAAAGTACTACAAAAACGCCTCCTAGAAACGAGGCGCTGCCTTTTATCTTATGCCTTTGAAAGAAGAAGTTTAACGTCCTCCATGGTCCGATAACACATGCCAGCCCCGATATAAACAGAAGCTGCAAGGAAAAAATTTGAAAGGTCAACATACATAAAGGATATAAGATTTAACCGATGTAAATAAATAACAAGAGTGCGGTCTTACGTTTCCGATGGCGAGTAGACCCTTATCAAAGAGCAGCAGCATGCCAAGGAATAGGAAGGAAATCCCAAATCCCGCCAGTCCCACTCCGATTTCTGGAACACATCGCGCATTGTAAAATCAATATCTCCCCGGCTTGACATAAAGGATTTGTCGGTATCGGTACGAGAGATTCTTGCACTCACTCTGCGTGTCGGTGATTTCGAACATTATTTACAAATTTGTCTGACGTTAGAAACGTGCCCGACACACCTGGCGGATTCGATTTGTTTGAGCGTGAACGAGAACCTAACCTATATCCACGTCATGGGTTATGATGCGGCACAAACCCACTATGCGTTACGGAACTTCGTCAGCTCTTCCGCGAAAGAGCGAGTGCCCTTTGTACGCGATTAAATTCATCGGAGGGACATTTCAATCCATTCCGCTCATCTGTCGTTTTTAGAATGGTAACAAAATTGTTTTTAAAAAAATCCGTAGAACGGCAAGAATCGCAATTGGCACTTCACAAGTTTCGAAATATCTGAATCGAACGTCCCGATTATTCCCGATTAGTCCCGATCGTCTTATCAGTGCAACAAATATACACGTGCCGTGTACACAATGCGCACACTTTTATCATGCATCTATGTATTTCTATTCAATCGACTTTTTAACGACATGAAACAGGAAGGAAGTCTTGAAATCTTTTTTTATTTTATAATGAATTTCTGCAATGATATTTTGCAAAAACGCGAATCATCAATTTGCGGATCAATCTCGATCTCAGTCTCTGCTGGATTATAATTAAGTATAATTATGCATACAAGGTGTCTAAAGAAATTCATATTATTTGACTGCCAAATTGATTTCGGCATGATTTGTCATTGATCTTTGGCAAACCTGAAGTCGAAAAGTGGCAGCTTAGAAAATATGCAGAATCAGATTTTTAAGTAAATCATAAAAATCATAAAAATAAATAAATAAATAAATAAATAATATATATATATATATATATATATATATATATGTATATATAATATATATATTATATAAATACCTAATGGATATAATATATTCTTGAACCGTTACAGATAGAGGAATGTGTGAATTTCATTTGTGTTAGATAATATGAAAATAGAGAAGCAGAACTTTGTTCCAAAATAAAATATGTTAAAATAAGAAATCCTGTAAGTTCCAAACTTTTCTTGTAAGATTTTTTTCTGTACAAATTGATTTAAATTATTCTTAATTAAAAATTTATTACATGCTTAAAACTTATTACATACATTTATCATTAACAATAAAAACTGAATGTAAAGCCATTTATATATATATATATATATATATATATATATATAAATTAAAATTATTTTATTAAAATTTTAATTTTAATTTTAATTTGATTAAAAATTTTAATGTTTATTAAATTAAAATTCAATAATATTTTACGAAATAAATCCTATTAATAATAATAATCAACTTTAATAATTTTTACCGATAAAATTCTTATTTTATTTTTTTTTTTTAAATAAATGTATAATTTAAGCAAGCTTTTATCGTTGTTGTAAGCATTGCAGAGATGTTCAATTATTTGTGCTGAAATTTTTCACAGCAATAGGATTTGTTCGATTACATGACGTAACTATAGCCACTGTGCAAATCGGATGGATAATCTGCCTTTTAAATATCGGCGCGTTCTAAAACTCATCGAAAAGAATGTTGTTAACCTTCTGTTCGAAAGTGCCTACATTTTACATTCTATAATTATAGATATAGATTTTGCAGAGAGTAAGAACCATTTTTTAAATCAAACTCCGATTAATTTAATTGTTGATTAACTCAACAGACCAACATGACACATGACATTTTATATTAGAGAGATAAAAAGAGAAAGATCGACACAAGCATCATTCTATCTTTTTTTAACATTCATAAATAACAAAGAGAGAATGACACTTGTGTCGCTAATGTTTATTTCTATCAATGTAGATTAATTTTTATCATGGTTTAAATTACCTTTCATCTTCTTCTAGTTCTAAGAGTTAGAAAAAGATAATGAGTAGGTTAAACCGAGATTAAAGTTAATCTAATCATTGGTAGAAAGGGACATAAATGGAAAGCACCAATAGCTTGCTGATATTGGCATCACTGGCAACGAGTCGAGCTTATTTTAGAACACGAGAACGCAGCGCACGACCGAATCGCGAACGTCTCGCATAGCACGCGAACTGGATCTGACGGTTTCCTCGTGGTTGCGCCAGGAAGCCCAACCGAGTGGAACGATTTACGGGACATTTATGTGAGAACGCAAACGAGCGAAGATGGTGTCGGTGATGCAGCCGTACATGGTGAGTTCGACGTTCGATCGGATTTGTGCGCGGGCCTCCGGTAAACGACCGTTTGACAACGGACCCTCTCTCACTGTTGCCCGTGTAATGCAAAATTACAACGTGATCTTCTCGCGATTTTCTTACAGGACATCGAGAGCTCCAGGAGCTACATTGATGAGCTATATTCCCCGGACGCCCAGAAATGCTTGGAAGCGATTATGTGAGTTTGAGAAAAAAAATCATCCTTAACCTTAAGGATAATGCTCCTGGGATACATTGAACGTTTCCAATGATTTTTTTACTGCAACTAATTAAGAAAAATCTGTGTTGATGTTTCATGGTTCTGGTCTCCCCCTCCCCCTCTCTCCCCCTCTCAGATGTCTCAAGAATTCAGTGATTGGCAGCAACAGACAAAAAGGTTCGGTTATAGCTCAGGGTGTGGTGCCTCGACTCTTGCAACTACTCGGCGACACGTCCGGTACCATCGGCGATCGTATAAGATTAGAATCGGCTGTAACGTTAGGTTCCTTAGCCAAGGGCACGGATCAGCATGTACTGGCACTTATAGACTTAGGTGTAGTTCCATTACTTCTTCAAGTCTTGCTTTCCTCGCCGACTCCCGAGATCGTTGCAGACTGCAAGATAAAGGTACTGGATCTGTTGCACGAGGCGTGTTTGCGGTGTCTGCGCACAGTATTCCAGCACGCGGCAGCGCCGGTTCACTCGATTTATCAGGATCCTGCATTAGTACCACGGTTGTTGTCCCTAGCGAGTCGATCGGTCACCTGTCAAGTCTGTGTTGCGACAATCTTAACTACAGCATGTAAGGTAAAGAGAGGTCTGAAACTCTTATGAAGTATGTAGATGTCTGTCGCAAGAAGAAACTAATCTGCAAATTGTTTGTCAGACGACAGAGGAGCAGAATGCTTTATCCAAAGGTGGAGCAGTAGAAACATTGGCGATGCAACTGGATTCACCCCTGTCTGACGTTCAGCTACCAGCCCTAGCTTGCTTAGCAAATATGTGTTACCAGAATCACATGGTATCGGCTATGGTCGCGTCAGCCAGCACAAGTAACACTATTCATGGTAGATTGGTGCCTGTTGCACTAGGCCAATTAATGGGACGTGAGAAGAGTTCGTTGATACAGCTCGAAGCAGCAAGGTGCATCGCATATATGCACAGGGCCGGTGCATTACCATCCACTGATCCACGAGTAGTATATCGCGCTTTACCCTGCCTTGTACGTTTGTGTCATCGTGATCGGCCGCCACGCGAGAGAGTTGCTGCGGCTGAGACACTTGCGTATCTGACGGAGGTCGATACAGATTTACAGCGTCTAGCTTCCATTAGTAATCATTTGATACCCACACTGGCGGAATTGTTGAGACCACACCCGCAAGTAAACAGAAATTACATTATGTACATTGTACAGTTTAAGTACAGTATCTATAAATTGTAGAATTGATTGAAGAAAAAGATAGTGTTATTAGATTGTATTGTATATACAATGGTGCTTAAGTAAAAATTGTGCATAATATTTTTTTCGTTCAGGTCCAAGATGCAACGTTAACGCAAGATATGCGACAAGCTGCATTCAGAGCATTCGCATCTCTTGGAGCGAATGACGAAGACATTCGAAAACGTATTATTGAAACGGAAAGTCTTATGGAACAAGTTGTCTCTGGTCTTCAGGATCCTGGTGGATCCCGTGTTCGTTTAGCTGCAGTTAGATGTTTGCACTCCCTCTCGAGGAGCGTGCAACAACTTCGCACTACATTTCAGGATCATGCAGTGTGGAGGCCGCTTATGCAGTTGTTACACGGAGCGGACAAGGGGTTGGAGGGTAAAATATGATAATACATTTACGATAAGCATTATAGAGATACGCTATGATAAACAATGAAGACGTGTATGTTGCATGCATATACATTGCATGTAAGATACAAAACACATATTTAGCTTCAAATTTCGAATTAATATCCTAATCAAAAAGAAAAAAAAGATGCAATACCGAAAAGAGGATTATTAATGTGCAATGTGAGTTATTCTTTTTTTATTCTATATAAGACAAGAATAAACTGTAGCTGAATTAAAATACACGCATCAAGAAAAGTTCGCAACCTTTTACATTTCCGTTAGTCATATTAACATTTCGCAAGAAAGATATGTAGATATTAAAATACGAATGTGACTTTAAAATAAGGGAACTGTTTTTTCATGCGTGTAGACAGAAATGAAGTACATCCCCTATTTTCTCTCTGTATTGTAAGATTATTTTTCAAAAAAAAAAAGAACAAGAATAAAGAGATCAGTGCTTGTAATTAACTGTTATTATTAGTATTCAATCGCCGATATGAGTTACTATTAACATTGTCATTATTGTACCATAGGTAGAGGCGAAGGTGAAGGTGATTTATTAACTGTTGCCTCGAGTACTTTATGTAATTTACTATTGGAGTTTAGTCCAAGCAAAGAACCAATTCTCGAGTCCGGCGGAGTAGAGTTATTGTGTTCTCTCACTAAACGGCCCGAATCGGCACTCCGACTGAACGGCATTTGGGCCCTAATGAACGTGGCCTTTCAAGCGGAGCAACGTGTAAAGTCGCAAATACTCTCGTGCTTGGGCACAGATCAGATCTTTCGTCTCTTGGCTGATCCTGAATTAGGCGTCTTGATGAAAACGCTGGGCCTGTTGCGAAATTTGCTTTCCACCAAAGCTCACATAGATCGTATAATGGGCGAGCACGCCACGCATGTTATGCAAGCGGTCATTCTAGTACTGGAAGACCCGGAACATCCGGCGGACGTCAAAGAGCAAGCACTTTGCATTTTAGCAAATGTAGCCGATGGCGACCGAGCTAGAGATCACATTATGGCTAATGACGATGTGCTTAAGAAACTCATGGATTACATGGTTCGTATAGTGTACAGTTATTATGAGTACTTCATTAATTGCATTCATTAATTCTAGACACATACAATTAACTCTGTTAATAGATAGGATAAAAGTTTTTAATTCTGTGCAAAAACAAGTCTTGTTGCTCGTACTTATGGAGCTGTTTTATTACATCAACAGAATAACAGCTTTACCATAAGTTTCAAGTGAAGTCTTAAGGATAGTAGTTTAAATCGATCAAGTATTTTTCAAATCCTATCTATTAATTTAATGGTGTCTCTTGAATAGCCAGCGATTATATGATTCGACGTTTTATTTAGATGCACAGCAACGTGAAACTGCAAGTCGCTGCTATTTTTTGTGTATGCAACCTAGTCTGGAGAGAGGAACCTGGCGCCGCGCAGCGGCAAGCACGTCTGCGGGAATTAGGAATTCATCGTATTTTGCAACAATTACGTCACACGAAAGACACTCAGCTATTTGAGAAGTACGAAAGATGAACGTTACGTGCTAAATTATTGTCATACGTCGTATTGAAAATTTTTGTATGACGGAGATCTCATTCGTCGTTTCTGTTTCAGAGTCAAGACTGCCCTATCGCAATTCTATGAACCTTGAACTTTGAACGTATCGCCGATGAAGATTAGGTTATGATTTCAAGTGTCTTTTTTATATTTGAAGTAAATTACGAGTTTAGCGTTAATATACTGTGATCACTTCGGTTGACAATGTATAATCGAAAGTTACAAACAAGAGAGACGAACAAGCTAATATTTCTGAGCCTATGCCTGTAATCTGTCTCTGTAGTATTTATTTAACTTAATAGAAGAAAGTAACGTGGATTACACGCGTGATTCGTTTACTCATGTCAAAGGAAATGTTTGATATATATTATATGCGACATCGGTTTACAAGCAGAGGCTTCAGATATGGATTGTCGTATGCAATAAAAAGAAATTTAAAAGGATAAGTGAAATCATGAAGAGAAATTGAAATAAATAGAAAACAAATACACTTATGCGGTATACTTCCATACCTTTAAATATATCCGTCAGAAATACAAAGAATTTCATTATTTATATTGAAGATCTTGTAATATCTTATGTGTATGTATGTATATATATATACCTACATACATATAACAATATATATCTATATATATTTGAAAGAAAATATAACTAGCGCATAATGTTTAATAAACATTACATTTTATATCTTTGGTATCTGTCTCTAGCTTTTATGAAAAATTATGTAATTCAAATAGTTTTGATTCTTGTGATGATTCTTATAACGATAAAAATAAATCTGGAATGTTAAATTTAAAAGTTTACATACTGATAATTACTGATATAAACATACGATGAAAATATATCGTGAATTATGCGCTCATCGTATTACTTATCGATAACTTGATCAGTTTTTCTTATGGTTATAAATATCAAGTAAAAGGGCAAATATTATTTAAATGCATTAAGCAGAAGCATTACTATCACCGGAAAGATTCTCCATTGGATTGTTAGCCAATGGATCCAATTCTGCGAATAAATCCAACCACGAGTTACCTTTCTGCTTTCCAGTCTTATTCTTTTTCTATGAAAAGAATATTGCGATATATTAATTGTGCGAGACACAATTCACAATATTGTTATTGAATGCAGTTGGTGAATACTTACTTTGTCGTCTGTATTACTAGTAGTACTCTTCTGTCCCATACCTAGCGTTGCATCCCCTAAACTCTGCTTCAAAATGCTCGGCGGTAGAAAAGTATCGTGTGATATACCTTCCCACTCATTATTCGTGCATTGCTGCTTATCGTTCAAGATTTCATCGAAAAGCGCCGCACTCTCGGAGGCTAATAAATTTAACGACTGCTGTTGTCGAGTCTCCGATGACAATGAGGACAAATCAGCCAAATTAAAATCGGTGCACTCCTCGAATATATCCATTACTGACTTTTGTTCTTCGGAGCTTTTATTGAATATAGTATGATTATTTTTCCCAGTTTTATTAATCGATTGTTCAATACTATTGGACGTATCTTTCTCTAGGATAAGATTTCCAAAAAATTCTTCGAGACTTTTATCATTCTCCGTATCTTTGGTACCGTGCACGATTCCGTTTCTCGAAGAATCCGTGCTCTCCAAATGTATTAATGTATCTTTCGGCTCATTTTCTATGTCCAAGAGCTTCTCATCTTCCTTATTTTTCTCCGATGTTCTTTCTGAGTTTGCAGCCTCTTGAGCTTCCTCGACATCGTCGTGATAATCCATGTCGAAAAATTGTAATCTGTAAAAATTGATATGACAAAAATGACAACACACGATGTTTGTTCTCATTTTATTTAACTCACTTATCCTTGGTCTCTGAATCATCGTCACCACCAGTTTCCTGCGCCAATTTACTGGAGGTTTCAGCCAGTTCTCGCACAACTGTGAAATCATAACGTTGATAGCCTTTGAAGCTGTTGGCTATTGTGGAATACGCTTGTACAGATTTCTTTGTGAAATTCAGAAGTGTAGTTTGATATAAAACTAAGGCATGACTGAACATGTTACATCTTGCCGCCGCTAACAAATCAACCTTCTGAAGACAGTCGAGGGCCAGATTGTCAAAAACTATTTTGCCCCTAAGTTAAAACAAATATATACGTAAAATATAAAATCCCCCGCAATATTTTATGTAATTAATTCAAATTTATTAGAATTAGTAACTAATCATAAACATAATTAAAATAAATTATATGCAATATATATAGTAAATATACAAAATGTAAAACTTACTGCTTAACACGTGCTTGAACTTTTTTATATTTTTCCAATTGTTTGGATGTATCTGGATCTAAATCATGAGAAATATTTTTCATCCAGGACAGAGCAGCTCGGTATTCCGTACGAGCCTTTTCCATCGCTTGTACATTTTGTAATGTATCTTCAATAGCTCTTTGCCTAAATGTTTCCACCTCCTGATACAAACGGCCCAAGGGAGCTCTCAATGCAAGCCTCTGCTGACCAGAGTAAGACAGGGATTTGCCAACTGCAGACATCATCTTGCCAGCGCGAGTTTTATCTTGTTTCCCCGCATCTTTCAAGAAACGTCCCATTCCATTTTCCTCTTGAGCTAAATCTAAACAAGCAAAATTGCAATATCTTGATACGATGATTAAATCCTTCTTAAAGAAACAAACATATATCTCTAGCAATCAATGCAATTATTTCATATTACAAATTATGTTAGAACGCACTGCATAATCTTTCTTGATATTTATCAATAACCCTTTGTAAGTAGGAACAGGAATCTTGGATACTGCGGAACAATTCCAGCTTTGCATCCAGCTCAGCATCCGAAGCGACTATACACTCATCCTCCTTCTTCCCTAATTTCTGGGACAAAGCCTGTTTTCTCACCCAGAATTGGTATTGCATCTTTATGATGGCAGAATCGTCATGCATAGACTTTTGAACCCAGCAATCAAAGGTATTCCCTGATACGCCTGGTGCATCTCTGTTACTGCATGCATGATATAAAGAAGTTTTGTAAGTCTCGTTAAACATGATAGTGACTGGCATAAGAGTTACATGCAAAAAACAAACAGCATACTTTTCTACTATTAATAAGTTAATCAAACAATTGTGTTAAAACGACACCTGGTTTTATTGATGTTAGCTTATCATTAGTTATTCCTCCTCAAATCCTACTAATGCAAATATGTGTACTTCCTTTTTCCAACTAGCAGAATGAAAAGAAGAAAGTGCAATTCCATAAACAATTTATCAATCAGGAAGAGGAAAGAACAAGACGATTCTTCTTTAACAAGAAGATGGGAAAGTTGGCTAACCAATTTTGATATCTATTAATGTAATATATGTATTTCTTTTTTCTGATCAACAGCTTCCGATGAAGAGAGGAAAAGTTGTGAGTTTAAGGTAACTTATCAGTTACACAGGATACCCAAGGAGATGTCATATTTATCAAATCATGACAAAAAACATGTTTTGGTTAGGATTTGATCACGAGTTGGACAATATGACATCAAATGACACGAAATTGTATTCCTTATCTTGACTTCCCGTTCTCCTTGGGTGATCAATCATTTTGCGCGTTATTCTATTAATAACAAGAGTTGTAAACTACCATATTGATTCAGTATAGTCGACTATTGAATCACTGGACTGAAAATGGTCACTTTTCGAATCCGATTTCGCTTTGTCGCGATTCGAGCCGCGACGGCGGGACGAGACTGGGGAAAGAACGAAGGAGATACTTACTAAGCATTCATAACGGAAGACCCGCTGGTATGCCACGGTATGTGCGCGTATGGGTTATGGCGTTAATGTTTACAAGCGCGGAGCGTAGGGCTCGAGGCCGCCGTGCATGCGTGCGTACACCGTTGCTCGACCGCGAATATATCACATAGTGCACGCGTGTATCGTTTCTCGCGCGATTGCATTCGTAGCGTACCGCGTCGACAATCGGGACGACGAAAATCGGAGCGCTCCTCTACATGATACAGCTCGAACAACGGCACGGGAAAGCCACGACGGCTAGTTCGTCGCATCTGGCGGGCGACCACCAATGGGCTGACGCGACGCTCGCGATTGGCTGTCAGACGTCTCGATAAGAAAGTGATAAATTAATCGATCGTTATTATCGCATGAAGTTGATAATTCGCGGCGAACGATACCTCGCAGTTTATCTCGATCGGACAATTCTATTATGATTTCAAGAGATAAGGTTGTATATTATCTTCTCTCTGATATTATTATGTGGATAAAATGTGGAATATTAAATACGGATTTTTATTATTATTATATATATATATATATATATATATATATATAAAATATATATGTGTGTGTATAATATATATATATATATAAATTAAATATAAAATTCAAATAAATTTTACTAATCAATGTATATTGTATCCATTAAAATCCATATTTAATATTCCACATTTTATCCACATAATAATATACAATCTTATCTCTTAAAATTATATTACTTGAAATTTTATATATATATATATACACACCAATATCGAATACGTCGATCGATTATGCGTCGATTGGTCGAATACTTGTCAATATTTTTGTCATTTTTCCTGATAAAAAAAATCACATATTTATTGCGAAAAATATTAATTACCCCAGCCAGGGATAATATATCTTTATCTTCTATATCTTATATAGATATATCTTATATATATCTTATAAAATTTACTGAAAGACAATAAAAATAATTTTATATATATTTAATATTATAATATTCACAATTGCTCAATTAATATAAAAAGAATTTTTATTATGATATAAAGTAAAAAATGACAAAAATATCGACAAGTATTTGACCATTCATCGACGCATAGACGTCGAATCGATGTCGATTCGACATTGGTGTTCCCACTGGGCATATAGTTTTTATTACGAATTTGTTGAAATCTAAGCAAAAACAAGTATCGAAAAAACGAAACTCGACAGCTCCAGTTCAAGCTTCGAGGAAACCTGGTTTCCCGTGGTTGCTGATAATTAAAGTTAATTTAAAGTTTGTCAGCCTTAGACGAGCTGAATCAACATTTTTAAATTATCTGACTTAAAAAATTAGTAATCTTTAACTGTGTTTTTTTACTGACAAGAAATTAGGTTTAATAAGCAATTAAAAATATCATCGAATTTGTGGTTATTTTATTTAGATGGCGTTGCTAAAGATTTCTATTAAGCGTTATCTTTGAGACAGCTATTTTTATCATGCATTCTTAAATTAGAATCGCTTGGAATATTTTACGACAGTCTTTAAATAGATTATGGTAATAGTTATTTCGTAATCCTTGCTAATCTTCCAACAGAGTTGAACCTGTCAAACGTCTCTTAAACAACGTATAAAAAATAAAAACTAATAATATTTCAAATATAAAGAATACACTTAAAAAATTCAATACATATTATTCTCTTCGTTCCTCGATGCAAAAACTATTTAATTGCATCTGAAGCGTAGTATTGTTTATCGTAACGTTCTTAAAATTCTCATTGCAGTGTCAAAAAAAATTCAACGAGCTAATAATAATCATAATAATATAGTTGTAACAAAATTCTGTTCCCAAGAAACACCAACTAAAGCCCATATCAGACTACAGATTAAGATTGAGATTGAATTGAAATTCAACCAATCAGAGCAAAGTTTACTAAACTCGAAATTAGTTTTCTTTATTATGATTGGTTAAGTTTCAATTCAATCTCAATCTTAATCTGTAGTCTGATATGGGCTTAACAATAACATTGCATCAATATTATAATTTCCCTTAACAATATAAAAGTGTAACACATATCAGGTGCGTTCGAGGAGAACGCTATTAGCGCTAAAAACGTCGTTCTATCTTCTTTTAACGTGCAATGAAACAAAGATAGCATGATGCTTTGAATAGAATTGTACGTAACAGTTATATTGTTGAGCAGGAAATTATAATATTGGTATAATGTTACTGTTAGTTGGTGCTTGCTGGGTCGTATATGCAATATTTAGTTACTTCTACTTTTCAAGGCAAATCGAGACACTGTTGAGATTGAAAATCGGAGAAATGAGAAGGATGGTCCATGGGACTAACGAAACTTCGCGTCGATAAATCTCGCGTCTCCTCGAATGCCCGAGACCTTTCCGCGCAAATACGCTCACATCAGTGTCGGAACAGTCGCGCATTCTCTAGAGAGTGCGCGAACAATCAACAGTTGTTCCCGTAGAGAGGACGATCCGCACGATCCTTTAGACCTAATGGAGGATTCACACTGCGTCCGATGTCCGATGTACGACGTCCGATATCCAATTTGATTGGTTCTTACCTTTAGTTCCTTATTGGATCTAAATGTATAAACCAATCATATTGGATATCGGACGTCGTACATCGGGTATCGGACTCGGTGTGAATTCTGCATAAACGACGTGTGGATCAAGTATTTTTATTCTTTCAATAAGTTCGCTTTACAATTTCTCTTTTTTTACTTGTCGACACGCATCTTTAGTTGGGTACTGCCTTTGCGCAGATTGTTGTTTGGCTATTAAAGACCCATGTTTGACCGTGTATATTTAAATCGGCGTTTTTAAATTTATTTCTCTTTTTTTAATTTGTTGATAGCCGAGCCACGTATCGTTTAAGTCCAGCTTAATGATCAATCTACTCGAATTCGACGCTGCAGCATCCACACACGCACACAAACATACATTTCGCAAAATTCACGAAATTGCTATCTTACTGACATTGCATGTCATCCGACTTCTGAGATTTTCTAATATACTTCTTTTTAGGGGTTCGAGAACGCCGTCGAGTTTTACTTCATACGACATACAATGTATAGGTTAGCCAGGGCCGTATCGGATTCATTCGGGAATCGAGTACATGCTACACTTGAAAGAAGAAAAAGCGAACGATTGTATATGCAATCAGGTCAAAAACAACGTCTTCGTTTCATAGACGTGCCGCGACGAAACGAGATTCGCGCGGAGCTAATTATAGTCACGAAGTTTCGAGAACAGACGCGACATTTCCAGCATCTACCCACGTTTCTTCTGTCTGTCCTTTTTTTTCTCGCGCGTCGCGCACGTATATCTCTCCTCTTCCTCCTACATTCGGCGTTCGACCAATGGGAGCAGTCCGAAGACTCACGAAATCGCACCCTGATTGGTCATCTGCGGAAGCTTCTCGAAGCGGGCGATTCGGTGTATAAAAGCGCGGCGCGCGACCGGCGTCATCAGTTTCACAACAAACGCGATCAAGTGTGAGTGCGATATAATCAGTGCGAGTTACTGAGCATTCGACTCGAATCTAATATCAAATTGCAAAGCAAATCGTTGACGTGTTAGAGAGACTATTGCAAGGTGAGGTTCAAATACAGTTATTTAGATAATTGTGCGTCGTTTCTCGAAAACTAATTGCGTCGAGATTTTCGCCGACATTACGGAGATAAGACGTAAATGCGCAAACATTTTTCTTCGATGTTACTTTTATTTTTCTTTCAATCTAATTGTAAATTCGTCGAAATCACGATGCTGTGAAGTGCAATAATCGTACAGAAGATAGAGATCTCTCGCATGTATTCGTCGCGACTTTCGGAGTAGACAAACGATACGTCAAGTTTCGAGGACCGTTTTGCACATTTTAAAACTTATCGACGTCTCGAAGGAGTGTCTCGCTTCACCTCTCGTGATAATTTCTCTCCGCGACAGAATTCCGTTTCGAGATACGCTTCTCGGAGAGGAGCGTTCAACAATCGATATCAAAGAAATCCGAGAAGCGTAACGTTATACGCTTTATTGTGTCGATGTTATTTCGAGCTCGCGGGGGCTCGCTCGAACTCGAGTTCGAGCAACTTCGATCGCTCGAGGCTCGTCATTTTTTTTTTAATTACGAATAACGTTTGTCACGTTGGTTTTCAGTGATCACTGCTGAGGAAACGAGAGTTGAACGATGTCGAAAGCACCGGCAGTCGGAATCGACCTGGGCACCACGTACTCGTGCGTGGGTGTCTTCCAGCATGGGAAGGTCGAGATCATCGCCAATGACCAGGGCAACCGGACCACGCCGAGCTACGTGGCCTTCACCGACACCGAGAGGCTGATCGGCGATGCCGCGAAGAACCAGGTTGCCATGAATCCCAGCAACACCATCTTCGGTAAGTTCGAGCTTCCGTTATGTCTCGTGAGACACAGAGAGCTTTTGCGTCGCAATTGCGAGTCCTGATAAGGTCGGATCTTTTGCGTCGTTTCTCTATCGATTTTAACTCACCTTCGCGCACCTCAGCATTGCGTTTCAATATTCAACTCTCGTGGAATTGTTTCGATATTTATTATAAATTGATGTCCCTTGCACTGGGATCGATATCGATTTAATTTCTTCGTAGAAATAAGTATGAGATTTTTACATGTTGAAATTTCTGGAAAGCCAATGCTAAAGAAAATTTACGAGAATGGATTGGATGATATTTGGATGATTAATGACGAGATAGAACTTACAGGTGTAATTTGGCAAGAGTAATGTGCGATAGTATTGTTAATGTAACATTGTGCGTTGTCGAGGTAATTTACGACGTTGTGAACTTCGTATTGATTTTTTTTTTTCAAGATAAAGATTGTACGTCGTTAAATTATATTCTTCGAGATCGATCGAACGTGAAACTTTCCGTGCCCGGAAGTCGAATTATCTTAATCGTATTTTGCTGCAGTTTTACTTGCAGTGACCTTGGCCGACGTGCTTGCCTCTCTGCGTTTTGTAGTATTCGTTCGTGATGCACGCAATTCCCTCTTTCCCCGATTGCCCATTCTTTTTTTTATCCTAGCCGAGCCGTTGGGCTGTCTATATACGTGGTTTTATGCAATTCTAATTTGTGTGCCAGCTACAATGTGCTATATGGATTTACGTTGAACCGTAAATCAAAGTGACTCACGCGACATGTTTGCCTCCCAATGTCAGATGCTTATTTAACTCTGGAGCATATGACGTAAACGTACGAATATACGTACGAATATTAATACAATCCAGATTTATAAATATATATTTAAAGATATATAATAAAGGAAAAAGTATGTATATTCTTATCATATATTTTAAAAATTTTATTATACATGTATAACGTAAATTTTATATTACAATATAATTTGCGGTAAGTGGACTATGATTCTTTTTTCTTATACGAAAGTATCTTTGTGCAAATTTTATTAAATTATTGGCAAATATTTCTGCTTTCCGGCTTGGCAGCAATTCAACATCCCGCAACCATTGCCTCGAAATCCAATTCAATCCATAGGATCCTTTTCTCCTCGCATTTCTCGCACCGTATGCTTTAAAAGCCGATTACTGAAGACAACTTATGAATCTTTTTTATTATTTTTCTCTAAAGATGCGAAGCGTTTGATCGGTCGTCGTTTCGACGATGCGACGGTTCAAAGCGACATGAAGCACTGGCCGTTCACGGTGGTCAACGATGGTGGAAAACCAAAGATCAAGGTATCTTACAAGGGCGAGATGAAGACATTCTTCCCCGAGGAGGTGTCCTCTATGGTCCTGACAAAGATGAAGGAGACTGCGGAGGCGTACCTGGGCAAGACTATAACAAACGCCGTCATTACTGTGCCAGCTTATTTTAATGACTCTCAGAGGCAGGCGACAAAGGATGCCGGCGCTATTGCTGGCCTGAATGTTCTCAGAATAATAAACGAACCCACGGCCGCCGCGATTGCCTATGGCCTTGATAAGAAGGCCGCGGGCGAGAAGAACGTTCTGATTTTCGACTTGGGCGGTGGTACCTTCGACGTGTCGATTCTAACGATCGAGGACGGCATCTTCGAGGTGAAATCCACGGCCGGCGACACGCATCTCGGTGGCGAAGACTTCGACAATCGAATGGTGAACCACTTCGTGCAAGAATTCAAGAGGAAGTACAAGAAGGACCTGAGCAGCAACAAGAGAGCCGTGCGACGCTTGAGGACCGCCTGCGAGAGGGCGAAGAGAACGTTGAGCTCGTCAACACAGGCGAGCATTGAGATCGACTCATTGTTCGAGGGTATCGACTTCTACACGTCGATCACCAGGGCCAGGTTCGAAGAACTTTGTGCCGATCTGTTCAGAAGCACTCTCGAACCTGTAGAGAAGGCTCTTAGGGACGCGAAGATGGACAAGGCTCAGGTTCACAGCATTGTTCTAGTCGGTGGCTCTACTAGGATACCGAAGATTCAAAAGCTACTTCAAGATTTCTTCAACGGCAAGGAACTGAACAAATCCATCAATCCGGACGAAGCCGTTGCCTATGGCGCGGCAGTTCAGGCGGCAATTCTGCACGGCGACAAATCCGAGGAGGTCCAAGATCTGCTTTTGTTGGACGTGACTCCGTTGTCGTTGGGTATCGAGACCGCTGGCGGCGTCATGACCACTTTGATTAAGAGGAACACAACAATACCAACGAAACAGACTCAAACGTTCACCACATACTCCGACAATCAACCGGGAGTACTTATCCAAGTCTACGAGGGAGAGAGAGCAATGACGAAAGATAACAACATCCTCGGCAAATTCGAGCTGACGGGTATACCTCCGGCGCCTAGGGGTGTACCGCAAATCGAAGTCACCTTCGATATCGACGCTAACGGTAAGTTGTAATGCTTCAAAACATTGCTATTAAAAAAAAAAACGAAAATATTCAATTATTCATTTATTATTTAATTACGTCTTTTATAATTCATCATTTTTGTTCTTGCAGGCATATTGAACGTCTCTGCGATCGAGAAGTCTACAGGTAAAGAAAATAAGATTACGATCACCAACGACAAGGGTCGCTTGTCGAAGGAGGACATAGAGAGGATGGTAAACGAGGCCGACCAGTATCGATCAGAGGATGAACAGCAGCGGGAGAGGATCTCCGCAAAGAACGCTCTCGAGTCATACTGCTTTAACATGAAGAGCACGATGGAGGATGATAAAATTAAGGATAAAGTCGATGCGTCTGATAAGGAGAAAGTCATTTCCAAGGTCAATGAGGTCATCTCCTGGTTGGATGCCAATCAATTAGCAGAGAAAGAAGAATTCGTTGATAAGCAGAAAGAACTAGAAGCCGTTTGCAATCCCATCGTCACGAAATTGTATCAAAGTGGCGGAGCACCTGGTGGTTTTCCTGGTGCTGGCGGAGCGGGACCTAATCCTGGTTCCGGTGGGGCTGGACCAACCATCGAGGAAGTCGATTAAATGGCGACTCTTATTTTTTTCTCATGTAACTTTGATGCCATTTCATTTCATTCAACAACACGTATTGTTAACTTAAGTTCAACAAGATTATTTTAGTTTATCTTTGTAAAAAAAGTGTTTTATTTTTTGAACATTTTACAAACTGTGTTAATGTATTGTATATAGTATAGATAAGTTTGTTATAATAAATATTTATTAAAATTTATTTAAGAAAACTATCGTATCTTTTTTTATCTTACCAAAATAATTTTCCACTTTAGCATCTCCCTTTAAATTACACATTTAGATTTTCGGGTTGGTAAAATTGTACGAGGATTATTAGATAAGTGGTGATTACTCCGACGAACTGAAAAATAAGTTCAATTGTTTCGAGCTGCTTTACATAGAAATTCGAAGGGAATTAATTTTATGTCAATTTTAATGAAATTAAATTTATGTACTCACACCACGGAGCAGAGCATTATTCATTTCAAAGAAATGGCAGGCCGTGAACGCTATTCGATGCTGTTGCAGCTGAATCGAAAAATCGTTGACTTCGTTTCTAACACGATCTCTGTCTAGATTTTTGCGCAAGAGATTTTCTATGACGATGTGGTTCAAGTTGTAACCGCTGCTCCGATTGGAATTTTGCTCGCCGTCCGGGCCTTCCAGCGGCGGTGGCACTTCTAGGCTTAATTGATTTCTCGCACTGTTTAGCTTACCAAGATTCGCAGGCTTGCAATTCAGTACCATCCCATATATAATTATCCCAGTTCTGTCGGATTCTTGACGTGCGAGCGTGCAAATCCAGCACATCAGGCCGAACTGCGCGGCATACAGAATCCAAAGGATATTATTTATCAATATGAATTCATACTTCTTTTCCACGACGCCCATGTAGATCCTGAATAGTGTAGCCACGACCATGGTGAAGCAGTTCGCCGAGCAGAGGAGGAGATGAAAGCCGTGAATGTCGTTTACCATGAAAACCAGATCACAGATACCTGTACAACGGAATTTAAACGTTTGACGTTTTGATATCATCACCGCAATTTCTTCACAGATTGTATCAAGTTACATCTCGAGCTACAAATATCTATACGTACTGTCGAATTACAATAGACTTACTGGTATGCAATTCTCTGATGCGCCTAATTTTGAGCGCGATCCATGGCGCACCAAAAGTTTCGTCCAACTGACCGATCAATTCATTTATCATCTGGAATCTGTGATACAGCACGTAGACGACAACGTCAAAGACGAAGCTGTTGATCAGCGACTGGGCTATCGTGTAGTAGAGCAGCAAGTCGGACGCGAAGATGTCTTCGGGATGTGTAAAGTAATAATACACGGCGTGCACGATCAGGGAGAAAGGTCCACAAGCGAATGTCGCGAGAATCGCCAGCGCTTCTACATTTTTCACGGGCCGGTCATTCATGGGGGTCTCCCTCCTGATCTTCTCATCCAGCTCTTTCATTCTGTCCATCAGCTCCGGCCATTTGTCGTACTGCCCGATCCCGTGATAAACGTAATAATACGCCGATACGTAGCACATCACCTTGTTCATGTAGTACATGATCTTGAATATGTCGCTCTTGAAGATGCTACCGAAGGTGAAGAAATCTATCGCGCCGTACGCCACGATAACGGAACATACGGCCAGGTGAACGATACGTAGGATTATTGTGACAACCTTGGGACACTTTCGCGGACGTGCAACGCCTACGCCCATGAGCCAGGAGGTGTACGATATCGGACGTAAGCTGTGTTCTATCGAGGGCGAGTTGTCTTCCACTTGCACATGGATTTCCTCCATTCTCGTATTTTCTTACTAATCGACAGGATTTGCAAGCGAGTATGGATGTAAATTTATTACATTGAAGCTTCGAAATATTTTGGAGAAAGGACAGTGAAGTTTTCTGGAAACAACGCGAGACACTCTGATGAGTGCCGTAAGTTCTCCTTGGTGTTTCACATAGAAGGACGATATATTACTTCTGCAATATTAACGAAGTTCAGATTGCGTGCCACTAGTTTGCCCCTCATATCTAACGCGACTTTAGTAAATTAAATGGATCTCCTTGGGCGAAGAAGAGAGAGAGGAACAGTGTATATTAATAGTGCATGAAATTTTGTGTAATGAAAATGCTGCGCTGCGACTTGTCGAGCTTCTTCGACTCTTCTTCAGCAATGTTTCAAGCCAAGAAGAAATAATCACACGTTTACATGTGTGCTTATATCGAAAAAACGAGCTTTATTTGTCCAACGACTATATTACAATCTTATGATACAGTAAACATTTAAAATCGGAATAAAACGATAACGTTGTACATCGATTTTTATAAATCAGGCAAGTCGAGTATTCAGTATCTCAGAGAAATGCGGGCTGTGTTATGTGATACAAGTTCATATTTTCCTTTCATCTCTTGCCTTAATGATAATAGATCAATCGACTGCAACCGAGCCTAATAACCAGATGCGATCGTCGCCGAACACAATACGTATAAGATAATCTTGCTTCTGTGTCACGTGTACATGAAATTTTGTGTGTAAGTACGTATGTATGCAACGTTTGAGAATATCCTTCAATGCTTTTTGTTCATCTCCTTTTTTTTGCATTTGTTATTTACTCGGAAAAGGCAGCGTAAATTATCCGAACACGAGATATACATTTTGCTATAATAATAGATTCAAGCCTCTCTTTCTCTCTGACGCGTCTCCGATTTTCGGTAAATCTTTATTACGAACGTGTGATCGCGTATATATATGTATATATATATATATATATATGATATATAACGTCTCTTAATGGTTTTACATTATTTATACGTTTTATATTTTACGAGTCTAGTATAACCAGAGATTGCATTTGAAAGGCTCGTGATACGATGTCGAAATGCATTGATTGATTACGTTGTTTACTTACGATTAATGAGATTATGTTTTCCAGCAAGATACAATTGCACAGTGCAGCGAATCATCATTTCATCTTTGTTTAATATTTCTTTATTTCTAATATCTTCTTTGCAAACAAGGAAATAATTTACTGTGTTGTATTGTATCAATTGTATCTCTTGTTGGAAGACATCCAATGTCTGCAAACTATTGTGGAATATGCGTAAACATACGATTACGTAAACTTAATTGAAAGGATCTCACAGTTTTATCGAGTCACCAAACAAATTTCTAGACACTGTGAGAGAAGATATCATGAAATTCCTGTCACTTCGATCTAAAAATATACATTTTGTGTGGAAATGTGATCCAATTAATTTAGTCAACTTGTAAGTAATAATTAACAAAATGGAAATTCACATACAATCGAGTTCTTTCGTTTGTAATGATCAATAAAGCGTATAAACGAAGAGAGAGATGGTAGTGATTCAATCGCAACAGATTTACTATAATATATCGTAATATCTACGTAGATATTTTGCTGCACTTGTCTATAGGTATAAAAGGTACTCGCACCGTGTATACACATTTGACGAATGAATAAGTCATTTTTTTTGGTCATATCTAAAAACAACGGAATGTTTGCATTGGGAGCGAAAAAGAATCGTCACCCGGTCTTGCACGCCGTTCCAATTAGCAAAATATGATAACTGGACTGCAATAGCAGCAATGCGGCGTAATTCTCGTGGCTTTTACAAATTATCGTTTATGCATTAATCGTTTTGTTAAGTCCAGGCTGGAGGATTACGTCTTTATATCGTTTTATATGAAAATATAGAAGATACTTAGACAACCTCGTATACTTATTGTTAAACAACCACGATCCATTCGAGATTATCCCTCCAATAACTTTCCTATCATGTCGTGATTTTTTAATAGGAAGTTTAGTACGATACGATGATTTCGTCCGATTGAAATCGAACGGAATAATGCCTTAAGACCTGTTGATATGTAATCGCACTCCGACAAATAATTTTCATACATGAGTTTCATGTAACTTGACTTAAGGGGGAATATCACCTTGTAACTTTATTTTTTTCGAATTTTTATTTTTTTGCTTAAACGCTCCCTAAATTATCCAAGAATGATATGCAAGCATGATTGAAGGGGTAGAAATAGTATAAAGGGTCCAAAACTCGATTTTTCGAACGTAGTCTTATAGCCGAATTATAGGTATTTTCAGTGCACTCGAAATCGGTACAGTTGTGAAGAAAAGATGAAGAAAAGAAAAGATGAAAGAAAAGAAAAGATGAAGATGTAGACAACCTCAATTTGGAAGGCCAATTGTATGGAGCAGGCATCGCAGATTAGAGGTAAAATGCAAATTTCATTGAAATTCGACTACTTGAAACTTTAAACGCGTTTTTCTCGAAACCATGTTTTTCAAGACGGGCGAACACCTAGCGCCTACAATTTTTATCCGATTGACTTGCGCTTTTGACAGTAGCTTCAAAACATGATTTTCTAGTGCACATCGGGCGGTTTTTTCGAAAAATTAAAAATTGTCGATTTTACAGCCAATTTTAGAGCGATTTTTTTGAAGAAAATGACAAAAAAAATTCAAATTGACGCCATTTCGTTTCAAAACAATTTTTCGACAAAATGGCCCGATGTGCACTAGATTTTGGGCTATATTTTAAGAAAAATTTTGAATTTTTGTTCTAGGTGCAAAAATACGGCCTGTAGCTGTTCGCCCGATGCGGTGTTCGAAAAAAAAGCGGCCTACTGCGAGACCTCATACGCCGCCATTTTGTTTTTTTAAAATCCGAAAAAAATTTTTTTATATATTTCAAGACATGTACTTTTATATGCACGAACCCGTTTTTTAATAAATCTTTTCATTCTTTCATAATACGTTCCGAAACATGACCCTACTTTTTCGGCACACAAGGTGATATTCCCCCTTAAACAAATGATCGTATAATGATTACTTGTAATTAAACAGATATATTGTCATCGAAATGAGAGATCGAATTGAATCGATCGAAATTTTTATGTATAATAATACAATTTATCTTAATGAACCTGAATATAATAATCTTTATTATTATTCTCTGAATGAAGTACGATTATATTCATATCATGAGAATTATAAAAAGAGAATTTTACGATGCATTTTTTTTGTTTAGTCATATTATCAAGCGAATCAATGCTTTTATTATATCGAACATGTAAATTATACATACATACTATTGTGAATCAAATCATTTTAATCTAAATAATTGATTGAATTTTTGTTATGAATTGATATTATTCTGGCATAGTTAATCTCTAAAAGCAGCCTTTATTGAGTTTCACAAGATTATATATTTGTACAATTTTTGGATACCAAAAAAATTTATTTATTTAGCAAATATTTACGATTTCTCAGTTCGATTATTTCAAAGCATTGAAACGCTCCTTACAGTTTATTTCAGAATATCTTGTCTCCAACTTCGAATTTTTTTGGATATTAAGCGTAATTTTTTTCTCATATAAATAAACATTTCCAATATTTTTGTATGTACCTATCAAGACATCCAAAGAGATCTGTTATTCTATCATTGCGCTGCATATTTATGCTAGTAAATCTTTGTTCTTTCTTTCCAGCTGTATTCGTAAATTCTTATCCGTGCAAGTACTGAGTAAAAATATGTTATGTCATCACCTTCTAATTCGTTAAGTACACTTGAGCTCAATTACATTCCTCCAGAAAGTGTCCTGTATCTGCATTAATATTTCGTATAAAGTCAATTATGAAACATCGATTTTCAATATGATGCGCTGTGTGGAAAAAAAGAGATTAAATAAATAAAAGTTTCGTAATTATGTAAATTAAATTAAGCTGGATTAAATATATATATTGACCATATTATTTTGATCTTGCGTTTATATGTAAATTATAATTAAATTGTAATTATAATTAAAAATATAATTATAATTGTATGTAAATTATGTTATTTTAAGTTGAAAAAATAAATATGTATTTATATACATATATCTTAAATTCACATTTCTCAAGATAAATTAAAAATACAGATACAGAGAGAGAGAGAATAAGTTAAAATTGCAAATCGCGATATTTAGTACAATTGCTTTTCACATAAATGGCTTCTATGTGTTAGTTGACTTTTCAACGCAACAAAATATTTTAGCTTATTCTCGATATTTGTGCATTTATATCTATTGAGTATTTTATCGCAAATGTGTTCCTGCGTCTTTTATTATGTACGCATCTCCATCTCGATGCTGTTACAGTTGGTTCTTGCAAATACAATAAAAAGGTCGTTAATAAATTGCGAGTCGACTTCGTCATGTGACTGTGATTGTACTTGATGAAGACTACACTTGAAAAATGTCATCGGAAGCCCGTGGTGCAACGTTCGTGCCGAAAATAGCCGCTGGCGTTGCCATAGGCGCGATCTCGCCTATTCGGGTTGTGTTTGTGTTGGAAGTTATCGCCGTTGTTAACGTCGTCGTCGTTATCACCGTTATAGTCGTCGTTACCGGGAGGGTATCTGACACGTCTGATGTCATCGGTACCTGCTGCAAATGCAATCAATTCTCTAAAACTCGATACACGACAGTGTATTTTACGATGCGACACACTTTTCAAGGATATTTCATACGTAATGATATTTAAAATATTAAATTAAATGATTGAAGGAAGATTGTGGCACCATCAGAAATTTAAAATTTCGGTTGCCGGATACATCGGCATTTAAATTTTAAATGCGTGTTTGGCAGTAATGAAGTTCACTCTCGGTATTTCTCAACATAAATCACCACTGATGATGATGGATCCCAAGGAAGATATCGAAGATGACTTACCTCGTTGTAAAAATCTTCCTTCCCCTCTTCGACCGAAGGCAGCAATTCGTCTGTGGAATGAGGAGTTCTGGGACTGGGCGTCGGTACCACCTGTTGCTGCTGTTGCTGCAATTGCTCCCGCTGCTTCGTCAACCGGAGGTCCTGAAGTGCCTGGCGTTGCTCCTTGTCGTTCCTTTCCTTCTCGAGTCGACGCGCGCTGTAGCTACGGGACGAGGACGTCGAACTGTGAACCGACGCTAAACTAGGACGACGGGAACCTACGTGAAAAAAAGAGGGATACATCGTAGGGATATCAGCGTATTTCTTTAACAATCCTACTTGCTAGGAGAAATATATTGTTGAAAAAAGAAAGCAAAAGAGAATCTATATTATCCTAGATAATCTCTAATCGAACTATCTAAAACTGTAATGTCTAAGTGCGAAACTGTATAATATATATTCTTGCGGTACCTTGGTCAACGCGATAAATATTCGATGAAGCGGTGGGAGTGGAAGCTTGTGAAGAAATGTGTTATTATAAATTGAATAAATGGGAATGTGAATAGCATACGAGAATGGGAATAAAAATAACGGTGTATTCATACGAAAATAAATAGTAGGAGTAGAGATATGATAGTAAAGATAAATTAGCTATTAGAGAGAGACGTGTCCATTTTTTATATTTCTTGGTAGAGAAAAGAATTTAGATACATGCCGCTAATCTTATAAAAAAAAAAAAAACGTTAGGCTTGTCTACGAAATGTTTTTGCTATATAACTGTAATATTTTTGCTATATAACTGTATATTTCACGACATAATTCTGTATGTAAAAATATATAAATTGACAATGAGTTGTGGACTCTCGATTCATAAAAATATAGAAGACATGGGCGTGAGAGTCAATGCGAATGTAGATGCGTATGTTAAGAATAAACTGACAGAATACTGTTGAAATTCCGTGAGTTTATTTGTACGTTTCAGCTTCTCTTTGAGTCATCATCAACAAAGATTGACAATGAAAAGAAAACTTCAAATCACATGCTCTTTGTGAATTCTAGGTGACTTGTAGAATAGCCAATTTACGAACAGCATGTGATTTAAAGTTTTCTTTTCATTGTCAATCTTTGCTGAAGATAACTCGAAGAGGAGCCGAAACGTACAAATAAGCTCACGGAATTTCAACAGTATTCTGTCGATTTATTGTTACATACTCACCTACATCCGCGTCGACTTTCACGTCCATGTCTTCTATATTTTCTGTAAAAATATATTCTGTAAAATAACTCGTGCATGTTATGTAAATTGAGTTAAATGCAGGAAAGTGGCACTGCATTTATGCAGACATTAAAAACACTGAAAAGAGATAGATGCATGCGAAAGAATAATTTACGAATTAAAGAAGTTTTATAAAAAAAACTTTCTATATTATGTGTATGTATCATTATATTTTTACTGAAATTAAAAAATGCGTAAGTTTAATTGATAAGCAGTACTGAAACGCCCGTATATGATGTTTGAAAAATCTTCGTGCGAGATGCATTTTTACGATGATACATATACATGTATTTCTGAGAAGCAGGTTTTTTAATATAGAAAATAGGTAAGCTGACAAAACAAATTATTGAAAAAAATGTTATATTATTTTGTACAGGTGTATAGGGATTTAGTTTTTCGGTAGAAAAATTCAAAATGTATATTGATTGATTAAACATTTGCTCTTCTACTATTATTAATTTTATAAAGAATAGCATTCTTATAAGATGCATATTTACCGAAAAACTAGTTCCTGATTGTCGTATGTAGACGCAATATATTTATGCGCGTGTGCCTGTGTGTGTGTGTGTGTGTGTGTGTGTGTGTGCGTGTGTGTGTGTGTGTGTGTGTGTGTGTGTGTGTGTGTGTGTGTGTGTGTGTGTGTGTGTGTGTGTGTGTGTGTGTGTGTGTGTGTAAGTGTGTGTGTGTGTGTGTGTGCAGCGAGCTAGCTAGTGCGTAAGGATTTCGTGTCTCTCTCTACGTCTTACCAGAAAAGATTCACTTGTAAACGAGCAACGAAATCGGCCGCTGCTATCTTGCTATCTCGTAACACACTTTTGATGCATTTTATTCAATTTCATTTTTTTTTTTTTTTAAATAAGTGCAGACCTGCTGCCTGCACGATTTTCTTTAAGAAATTATTTTATACACATATGTAATAATTCACTTATTAATCATTTTATCTAAGATGTTGGCAGCCAAGGAAGCACAATTTAATTTCTTAGTATTAGGAAGAAAGAACATCATCACGCGAATCGTACTGGTATATGTATACGTATATACATATACATATATCAATTCTTGTTAATTGCATTCAATTATCCTTATATTGTCGTGTGTATGAAATTAGCATCTGAAGAAATGCATGAACAGTAAATGATAATTGTATTAAAATTGTAAGAATAACTGAATGCAGTTAACAAGAACAATTAATTATTGTGCTCAAAGCTACGAAGTTTTTCTTTCATTCAAATAACATTAAACGTGGAATGATCATTAAATTTGTCCGGAGAGTAAAGCGTTATGGACATACAAACGAGATTACCAAAAGCCGAGATTTCGAATGAAACACGAATATCTAGAACAGCCATCAACAATAGCTAGTTATCATGACTACGCAATAGCAACAATGACATGATTCAATATGAAGCATCATTGCTACCGTCATCATTAACCGTCACCATAATAACCTTCCTTTCACAATTACACCATCGTTGTCAGCACAAAGAAGCGAATTGCATTGACGAAGTCACACAGAGGAAATGTAAAAGATAGATGGAGAAGTATATGAGAAGAGAGAAATAATAGAAACAGAGCGAGAGCGAGAGCGCGCGCGCAAGAGAAAGAGAGAGCTAGATAATTATACACATGTAATGAGTCGGGGACATGAATCTGTCACTGCTAGGATAACACTAATATGAATGAACACACAGCGATAATGATACTGATAACAAGGTTCCTGAAAGTGGGCGTATTCTTTGTGTCAAGTTTATATCACTCACGCGAGCCACACGTAAATGTAAATCGAATTTCACGATTCACCCAATATAGATCAATAAGCAAGTAAGGAGACGGAGCGAACGTCAAAGAGAGGGGTGTATTCATACGACAGGATATGAGACACCCAAAGAGCGACAGAGAGGCAGAAAGAGACAGAAAGAGAGAAAGACAGAGACGAGATCGTCTACCGAGGCCATCGGTCGATCCCTCGGCCACGTCACTAAGGGTACGTCGGTGCTTGTTGCCATCCTTGGTCGCCTGCAGGTGACACGATATAAGCAAGATAGCGGCGGCCCGTGCCGCACCTGCTCTGGACGCCGGTACCAGGGGACCGCGGCTGCCTCCGCTGCTGGGCCTCCTGGTGAACGCGCAGTTAAGAGGCCCGGCGTTGCTGCTCCGCTGGCTCGATCGCGACGACGGCCGTCCGTGCAGAGTCAATGGTATGCCTGTGAAATTTATTTTTGAGAAGTTATTTCCACATACGGAGATAAAAGCCATTAAGCACCGTCCGGCGCCGTCCGGACGGTGCTTAATGGCTTTTAACTTTCTCGCGGACGGAATGGACGTTTCGTTTGACCTTTCGTACGAGATAAGATACGGTAAGTTCCGTTCGATTTTTCGAACGATATGTTTCTAATTTTGTTCGTTTACTATGGATGTATTTATACATTACGTACGCCAATACAATATTACTTGGCGTAATTCAATTCTTTCATGTAAGACACAGTTATGTAAGCGGAATATTCCCGCGCTTCCGTAAAAATTGCGGAAATCATTTCCGCTTAAACTAAAAATAAGGAGGTGGGTGTTTACGTCGATATCTTTCATGAAATATTGAAATCGTAAATAGGATCGTTGAAAGAACTCGTTTATGAGCACGAAAGAGAATTGCTTTTTTTATTATATTATTTTAAGATGTGTTAACTCTTTATACAGTGCGTGGGAAGTGCAGCTTTATATTTTTTGGAGTTCTCTTAAGATCTCGGTGAGCGTCTACATCTAGTTTGAAGTACAGTATGAGGTATGACGTCGTAAGACGAGAATAGATATCTCTCTTTGGAATATACTATGCATCGTATCGATATATAGATATCTTCTATTGATTTCGCAGAAACGAAAGTAGGTTCTCCACGAAGGAGAAGAATTATTGTCGAATTTAGGCACTTTATGTAAAAGCATTAAATGTTGTGGTTTTAGGAAATATTATAAAGATGAGTAATTTGCTTGCATTTTATTCAAAATAGCAATAGCAAGTTATAATTTCCTTCTATATATTCTGTATATAATCTCTGTTACTTTTTTGAAATTTAAAAATATTAAATTACGAACTCTTTTGAGTAAGGCATTAATTCCGTACAATAATTTACAGTCTCATAAATTGACTTCTTTTTTCTATAATCAGAATAAATGTTTTTAATTTGGGACGGAAGATTGAAACATATGCAAGATTATAGCGTGTTCGTGAAAATAGTCTATTCCTCAAAATATAGAAACGGTTTAAATATCGCGCAACTACTGTCATATTATAACACATTCCAACGTTAATTTATTTCATTGCAAAAAGTGAGGATTATATCATTTTAATGCATATGTTATATTTTGACAAATAATTCGATTATAAAAGAAATCCCTAAAAACGGATTTCTATTTGCGATTAATGTCTCTCTAGAGTTAATATTTTTTTCGTGATTGCGATTCAAGATGTGTGTGTGTCGCAATCGCGAAAAAAATGTTAACTCTATAGTTTTTGTCCACGAAATACATTCTTTCTCGTAAAATACCGGGATTAATTGGTTATTACTTACCCGTATCACTGGTAAACAGCATTGGTGGCGCATGATTGGCATTGGCGTAATGTCGCGGCCTTGAATACCTCGCCCGGCTAAATAGTTTGAGTACGAAGCATATCATCGCCGTAAAGATGGCTATTCCCGATGCTATGAAGAGTAGAGTCGGAAGGTCCGTAGTTATCAGCACCAAATCTATCGGGTCAGATTACAGCGAATTAAAGGGAGGACGCGGCTCGTTGCGGATCGATATTAAAATATATTTCCTCATGCTTTGCTTTAATGTCAAATTTATTTCAACGTTTACAGTAATCAACTGTACTAAAAATTTAAATATTAATATATTAAATATTAAATATTTAAAAAATTGAATGTTATTATTTATATAATTTGTACAATAAAATAGATTATAATAATTAATGTTGAGTGATGGAATTTTTTTAATAAATTTTTACAAAAATCTCGTGATTGGTTTATAAAAGTCTTACAGACATCTCGAATGGATGTGATTGAGACGAACATCAACATCATAAATATCGGAAAAAGGTACCTTCTGCGCAGAAAACTTTTTTATTAGGCCTGGATAGAGCAACCCTGTGATATCCCTCCTCGCAATCGCATACTGCATTGTGTTGAACCTGCGTGCACGTCGAATGTTGATCCGCAAAAGTGCACGTTGCACGATAGAAGCACTGTTCTCCGAGTTTTTTGGCTGAAAGCAAGAATCGATAGTTCCTATTTACTTATTGAGAAAGATATCGTTTCCTCAATTTTAGATGTCTTTCCCTGGACTTAATTTAGTGGATTTCACTTTTTTTGTTAGTTAGTGTCAATTTTCATTTCTAGTCTGAGTATTTTGCAGACTATATTAGCAGAATTTTTCTGGTATTCTCTCTTAAAAATTATATCTTTGTACATAAAATTTTTAAATACCTTATGCTTGGAGAACTTGAGATTATTTAATTTATCTATATTACCGCTTTGCTGAAGATAGCTACAGCCGAAATATATGATTTGTATCAAATTATTAATTAAATATTAAATAATGTTAATTTACACAGCTAATCGTATTTGACTTTCAAAGTGTACTTTTCCTTATTACTCATTAATTTTAATATCTAGGGTCTTTAATTAATTAATTATTTATCGAGATATCTTTTATTCAGTAAGAATTTGACCATAGTTCTTCTTAAATATATTGATCTCTTTTCTCAAACTGTCAAAATTCTGTTCTTCCAATTTAGAAAGTCTTACATTTCTATATTGCATCTTGAAAGGTTTGCCATGATGTCTGTTTTATCATTTTTTAATTTTTTATGTTATGATATAATATCAGGTAAATGTTTAATCCGTATCGTTTTAGAAATTCATTTACGGTTCTTGCGTTTTGCGTTTGTTACATGAAATAAACGAGTGCACAAAGTCTTTTCATGCCGCCTGACTTCATTCAGGCTATCAGGAGCGCGAACATTTATTTTCGCCGACCGTTACCATGGAAGTTATGATATCGGAACGACCTACTTGTTAGGCATGAGGGTAACTAGTTACTAGCTTTTACATACGTTTGGCACATCCCTTGGTAGGCCCGAGACGAACGGGGTAGAACTTTTCGCACTCGCAGAGGCCAGTGATTGAATCACAAAACACGTGCTGTAGCTCGGGATTGCATATGACGTCGCAAGGCGAACCCAAGTACTTTCCTTTTTCTGCAAAAAATCATACAAATATTTAAATTTACGTTTTAAATATTATTAAATGACACTTCGATACACAGAAAATAATAATCATAACTTTTGACCATGTACGGTTAAGATTAAGAATTAAGAAATTTATAGAATTTTATATTTATATTTATTAATTTTTCGTGATGATATAGCCTAACATTATTATAAATTATTTTTCCTATATTGCCTTAGAGCGTTGTGACATAAAATTTTCTACATTAAGTGAAAAAAAGACATACAATAATCTACCTTCACTTATATATATTTAATTTAATTTAATTAGTTTTTTAAAAAAGCAAGTATTTAAATTAATTATATAAATTATTTAATTTAATTATAAAAATTTAAACATTTTTCTGCTGGCATCTGTCATTAGAGATAAAAGGGTTAATACAGCTTTTTATTATATTTTTTATAATAAATTTGTATGTTTGCACCTCGATAATTTTAGCAATAATTTTAATTAAAATTTTGAGTTTTGAAATAACAAAAGTGATTCCAAATTCTGCAATTTATTAATTCAATTGTGGACTTTAGATATCTAATTGGCAGTACGCTAACTTATTTGTTATGAATTCACTGTCAGGCTATTGTAACAGTATCGTACTATATCCTCTGTTGATTTCAGAGCAGTAGACCAGGCAATAATTGCTAACTTCCTTTGACTCATTTTCAAAAGTGCAATGTGCGGCAATGCAGTGATAACGTATGAACAGTTATAAAGTTATTCCTAATCGAGTATTCCCTAAACGCCCTATATATTTTCCATATAATATATAGATAAATAAATTTTTATTATAAATTGTATCTACTAAGGTATGAAAAGATTAATTCTTTTATTACGAGAGAATAAATATATGAATAAGCTCATCAAAGCTTCTTTTTTAATGTTTAAATCCAATATTCTTTCTCTTTCTCTCTCTCTTAGTTTGTTAATACTTTATTTTATATTTTAATAATAATATACATATGTTCCTTTCCTTTATTTATATTTTAAATACATAGATTATAAATATATAGTATATATCTTTATTTATTAATTACTTACGATGCGTTTCTTCTATTCGGATTAACGCACAAATCGCTCATTTAATGACAGTTGCGTGATAAATGCGCTTTCTGTCATTTAGCGGCACGACGCGTACGCGAGATTTCAATATTGCAGAACTCATTGTCTTGCGGATAATAGCGTCCGTGCAACATAGTTACCAGTATGCCGTTTCGCGATAATCACGTACTCCTTCAGTTTTGCAGTTGAAAATGCGCGGCCTCGACTGGATTTCTTTAACAGGTCGCGTTTAATTTCATACTGATTAAAGTTCATTGCACGTACGCGCTACTGTTACATCGCGTGCGCTTTATTGCTCCTACATCAAGCGAAAATCTAGATTTGCGTGATTTCTACGAAGAGTTCAACGGAAAGTTTTAATAACGTCTGATGGATAGCACGTGCAGCTATATTAACGATAATTAAGAAATTATGCGTTCAAGTCATTAAAATTATCTTGGATCATATTAATTAAATAGAAATTATAGAAAGTTTCAAAAAGCATGTCAAATCAAGCAAAGAGATATTTTAATATTCAATGAGCATATTTTACCGCTTGTTAAGTCGTTAATTGCATGTAATAATTCACTTCTATTATCGAGAACATTACAGCTTTTAATTTGGAAATTAAGTTGATTTATTTGAAACAACAGTTGAAACTTAACAGATTACTTTTGTTTCGTTTTTATCATTTATCAATTTCCATGTTATATACTATATAAAGCTTACTCTTCACGCTAATCTGCTTTCATTCGATTGCGCAGCTTTTGCGTCGAAAAAATACGCAATGCCAAGAATGAAAGAGCAAAAAATATACGTCAACAATGTACTATTATTTTTGTTAAGCTATCACCAAGCTTCACTTTCGAGAGAGAATGAACATACGGTTTAATTAACACGCGAGTCTGGAGAGCGGAGATGCTTGCAGCATCTATTAAAATCAATACCGACGGCATGCTTGGCGCGAAAATCAAGAAGAACACGTTTGCTTTTTGCTTAAATCACGTGCGCTAAGATATTTTGAGACACTTTTCGTCTTTTCTAGAATGTAAAAATAATACATTCGGTATTTTAATACAAAATCGAAAAGAGACGTAAAAAAGAGCAGAAACTTAATGGACACCACACGATAAAACTTGAAGTTTTTATTGAAGCAAAAGAAATATACACGATATGGTGCAACATTTCACAAAACCTTAAATTTTTACGTGATTTTAATAAAGCAGTAGTTAAAGGACAATTAGTATAATTTTTAAAAATAGAATAGAAATAATAATTGAATTAAAAAACTGCTACAGCTGCTTCTTGGAAAGTTTATTACATTTTGACTATAATTTTGAACAACTTAAAAACTATATTTATAGAGAAAAATCATATTTTATACAGCTTACTTGAAAAAAATAACGTTTGTTATGTTAAATTCATAGATTTACTAAATTTGTCATGAAAATTATTTAAATATTTAATAAATAAATTTAATTACATTCGAGAATGTATTCAGAAATAAAGATATGTGCTTTAACGGATGAACATTTAACGAACTCGAAGAAAGTATTTGTACATTGTGGTGCAAACACAAGCAAGGAGAACCTTGAGGAATATCGCCTTCGTTCGATCGTTATTGTCTTACGTGGAAGTAGAACATTGTCGTGTCTAAGACGAATATGTTTTGATTGCAATTGTTAACTATTGAATAAACTATTGAATAAACTTGGACGTAATTATGATTACTTCGTCCGTTATCTTGTTTATTTATTCTTAAAGCATACCTTTCTCAGGATGTTATTATTTAATTTTCCTCGTTGTCTCATTTATGTTTCTACAAACAATTTATTGATTTGTAAACTAATCCTTCACCAATTTGATTTATAATAACACAATTAATTTTTTAGAAGATAGGAATTATCTCCTTATATTTCTTTATTAATTTCTATATTTATATTTCCTTGATTATTTGGCAAGATTTAGAATCTTATTGCAAAATTGTAAATTAAGTAGGCAGGATTTATTAATTTTATAGATTATTATTTTTGGGATGTTTTTTCAGAATATACTTTTTTTTAGAATGTAGACATATAAAAAAGAATATGAAAAAATACTTAATATAGTCTAATTTTTTTTTCATGTTTCATGAATATCACATGATGATATAAAAATAGAAAATTATTAATGTATGATAAAAATATATTTTGATTATTTGAACAATACACAATACAATATTTTTATGCTTTTACAAATATTTTGCAATGAAGATGAAGATTAGTATGGTGATAAAATTTAATATTTTCACGGATAATTTTACATGTCAACTATTTTTCTTAGATTTTAAGAGAGATAATAAATTTATTTATCAAGGATATTATATTTAGACAAATTTAAACGACGTTTAATGTTTAAAATCTTTTATTTTCATTGACATCACCTAGGTAACGAACAAGTATCAATAATACATCGAGGCCTGTCCTGTAAATACCTACTGGTTTCTAGATCTTCCTAGACACCAAAAAGTTAGATACTGTAATCATCGACAGCAGCAACTTTTGTGCCTTACAAATTATAATACTCACGTATTACACGTCAATCGTTCAGATGAAAATTCTGATTGACGTTTCTGATATACTCAGAAGAATCTCTATATTTTTGGTGCGTCGACTCGTTTGAAGCTTCGCCATTATCGGATTTTAATTTAAGTGCAACCATCGCCGGTTCACTTCCGTGGAACGTACAGACATTCTCCTGTCATCGATTACCGTCGTTGTACGAACCGTGCCCTAACTCACCCGCGGTAATATTTCTATCGAACCAGTCCTCTTCACCATTGCCGTTGGATATCTGCTCGTCCTCGTAGACCTCGGCGTCGTCGCCGAGGTAGCTGGACTCGTACACCGCCGCGTCATCATCATCTGTTGCCGACTGTTTTCGAGTCCGGTTTAGTGTCTGTTGCGGCGTGTCGCTGGTGCAGGGCGCAGGTATCAGGAAGACGACGAGGCAAATCAGCAGGAGCCAGCAGCAACAACAGCAGGAGGTCAGTCTCAGGGCGGAGGGAAGCGCGCTCATCGCCCCCGCGGCGCGAATCAACCCCCAAAACCGACCACCGACGGCGCATCGACATCCTTCCCCGTCGCCTGCTCTCCCCTCCCTCCCTCCCGCCCTCCCGACCTCCCCGGCGCACCCTCGCGCCGTCGATGCCCCAGGGAGAAGCGCCTTACGTCGCGTTCGTCGTGCGTCCGTCTACGTGCGTCTGTATCTTCTACGTGATGGTGTAATAAACGTTTTTACCACTGCGAGCCCGCACGAGCGTACGCGAGCGTACCGCTCGACGGCACGAAGGCTTCACGTAAATTGTCAGCGCGTAATTTCGCAGCTTCGAGCACAACGCACAACGAGAGCACCACGAGAAGACGTCGATCGTTTCGGGACTGCTCGAAACCGCTCCACCTCGTTCACTGAACGATCCTCGCGGGGCAAGAACGAGGACAGAGAGACGCGGCTGCAGCTGCGCGCGGCCGCTACTCCGACGCGACGGCGCTTCCCCGCTTCGTCCTCCCTTCGCCGTCGGTCCATAGCACGTCGATCGAGTGCACGGGGTTAGTCGTCTCGGATCTTTCTCTCTGGAGAGAGACTCGGGTCATGTATGTTTATTAGTTTATCGGTCAGGTTGACGGCACCGATTTTCTCTTTTCTCTACCCCGCTGAGACCCTCCGTTGTATCTTTAGGAAATCAATGTACATCCAACGGAAATCTTTTCAGGAATTCACCTGAGTGAGGTACCATGAGTGAGGACGATATCGGTTTACCGAGTGATAAATTGGGGCAATTTGCCCTGTGATCGATTCGAGGGGGGGAAAAATAAAAGCAAACCCTCAACCATTCTTTATCACGGAATGAAGTTTTGTTGTCTTATCATCAGCGGATTTATTTGTAGCAGGACTACAAACTGGGGCAGTAATTACAGTCTAAAGGAGACAACTCGATATATTGCGACCATACATGCCGAAAATGTTTCGAAAATGTTCATTATCATCGAGCAGCATGTTAAACAGTTTCAATTGCGTCATTGTACATCACATGCTCATGTAAAGCTATTCACGCATTGTTGACGATGTTAGCGACTCACCGCAATGGAGTATATTGTAGTAAATTAAAAATTGCGTTCGATTTAGATAACATTTATTTTGACAATAATGGTTCTACTATAATTATTATTGAAACATATTGATATATGGATCGAAGAAATAATCAACTCGATTGGACTTGTATAAAAATATTATTACCAACAATAAGTATTACAGAATGAATGTTATTTACGTCACGAAATAAAACACGACCTAATTTATCATTACTATTACAATTATTGGTAAATATTCGGTTTTACACACCACCCTCTAATGACTTTGACCTTGACATATGTTGTCAAGGTCATCCTCCTGAGTGACCTTCAGAAGGTTTTAGCTGTCGCTCGTTTGTCATTAAAAAGTTATTAACAAAAAAAGTTTAGAAAACATAGCAGTTATTTTGAATACAGCTTTACACATCCACCGCCAATGACCAATGAAAAGAAGTTTTACAACAATGTGTGTGTATATGCCATTCCTACTGTTGTTGATATTTCTTATGACTTTAAAACGATATCCGAAAATAAACCAGTATATGATAGATTTTGCAAACCCATGTGAAACCTCACTTCACGCATTAAAAAGTATACGCGTGGAGGCAGTGTATTCCGCCCCCTCCCCTATGGAGGGCTCCACTATCGAGGAACTAGGCATATAAGTGTGGGACTCGCTTCGCGTGGAAAGTTGCAAACCCATGATGCACCTTATTCTCCATCGAGAAGTGTGATCTATAGCCAGTTTCTTTTTTTTATATTTGCGATACATTTTATATACTATCAGACCAATAATTAATATAGCAATTAATATAGCAAGAATCCAAGACCAAATTACGGGTTCTGTTATGTGAACTGAGGGAATATGATTGATTGAGCTGTCGACGCTCAAATGCGAATCGCTCGAAACTGCAAAATAAAAGGTACAGATGAAATTAACAAAATTCAAATGTTTCTTTATAATAAATAAAATTACATTAAAAAATAACATTTTTTTGTACTATTTTTATCAGTATGGAATTTTCTTTAAAAGCAAATTTTTTTTAAGCTAGTTCTATATTTTTAAATTTTTGTCTTTAAATAAATTATAAGTGTTTTTAATAAATTTAACACACTCTGATGTGTGTGTTTTGCGAGTAATGTTTACTAAGTTTTGACAATCATTTAGAAAAGTTATGTGACACAATTTTATTCATGTCCTATTATCGATATAATGACGATTAATATTAAACAATTTATATAACTGAACACAAAAGTTATTCCCTAAAAGAAATTAAAATAGTTTTTTTCTAAATTATTAAAATTCCCCTTATAAAAATTTTTCACCGCTTTTACACCTCATATAGGTCGTTTTTAGCCCGTTTTTAGCCCGTTTTATCATTTTTATGTCCGTTTCTTGCACTCTCAAGCACGCTTAGTCTATTGCGAAAGAGCATGACGAGTATACGTGAGTATGTGTATGAGTATTTTTTAGTGGATTGTCCGTTTTTAACACTCGTTTTTCAGTCGATGAGTGACAATACGTTAATACGTTCCTTTTTTACTCACAAAGATGAGGACGAAGTAGGTTGTCCGTTTTCAATACTCAATTTTCCGTTGATGAGTAACAACACGTTAGTACGTTTCTTTTTTACTCACAAGAAAATATCCGCGGATTGTCTCTAAATTGAAGTACATTTATTCTACAAACTTAAAAATATGTCCACGAATTTTTATAATTTATATAAATTTATATAAATGTTTTAAACTACTATAAATAAATGAACAATTATAATGATTGATTATTTGATTATTTTATTTCAAAAGCTACGTTCCAATATTCATTGCAAATATTGAAAATCTATAGTTTACGTCACATACACTATAGATTTTCAGTACTTGCAGTGAATATCGAAACGCAGCCAAAATGTGCTATGTGAGTATTTATGAGTGCTAAACGAGTATTTTTTGCTCGTAGCTAAATGTACGTTTTTACATCTCAAATTTACACACAGCACGTATTTACCACTCAAAAATACTCATAAGAATACGTTATTACCACTCGGATATACTCGTACGCAATCCGTTTTAACCACTCATTTTTACGGAAAATTGCTCCTTTGCGCCCTAAAAACGGATCATACTCATTGAATCAAATGTACGTTTTTACCACTCAAACTGACCGTTTTCGCCGGTCAAAAACGGGCCAAAAACGGTGAAAAATTTTTATAAGGGTCTGTAATAAAAACGATTACACAATAATCGAAAAGACTTTAAAAAGAGTTTAACATTAGTTATTAGTTAAAGAGTAACATTTAGTTATTAGTTTTCATGCATAATTACAAAAATTTGTCGTTACTGAAGAATAATTATATAATTTATTATATAATATATATAATTTATTTCTAAGTTGCATATATACCTTTCGGAGCAGGAATCAAATAGCTGTACTTAATTATATTGCCTTCATCAGATTCCATCCATTTACATGTTTGATTTGTTTTATCATAAACAAATCCTGGATTGCAAGAGCATAATCCGGGCTTGATACATTTGCCATTAAAACATCCGTTTTCGCAGATCGGCTCGCATATTGTTACCTTTGTATCATTGTTTATTCTCTTGACGAGTATGTAGTCCTCGTTACAGATGGGTTCGCATGTGAACGAAGAGCCATCGTTAATTTGCTTGTAACCGGGACGACACGTGCACACGTTTGGCTCAGGACAATGTCCATTCTTCCGTTCGCATTCCGTGTTGCAGAGGGGCCGGCAAGATTTATCCGAATCCATAAAATAGCCGTCGTTGCAAAGACAAACCTCAGGTTCGACACACGTGCCGTTGATGCAGCCGTTCGTGCACTCTGGCACGCAATCGTCGATTGATAAGTTGGTGTTTGGAGACATACGATATCCTTTGTTACAGGTGCACACGTCCGGTTCCTTGCAAGTACCCTTCACGCACGATTGCGGACAACGCGGTATGCATATTGAACCACGTTGAACGTAGCCTTCGCAGCATGTCCATATCGTGTGAAACTGTAAACATAATTAATAAATTAAGATTGCAGTATATAAGCAGAGGTAAGATACTGATAAGTCCTTTGCAAGATAAAAGTAAAGATTGTTAATTTATACGAAAATTATATGTTATTTCAGCTTAATTACCTCAGTCTTGTACTTCACTCGAGTCCTGACCCGAAGAAAGGGATGCTCTAACATGTATTCTGGTAATGATATTCTGCTATTGTCGTATCTAAATATTTCTGTATAGGGTACTTCTTGTGATATATTTCGGCTGTAAAATCAGCAAAATGTACATAATATATGTAAATATGTAATTTGCAAGATATTTCGGAGAAACAGATTACTTTAGAAATGGATATGTGATATCTAAATTACCATATGTGGGCGTGTATGTATGTCATCATCATCGGTTACTTTATCAGTCACCTAATGTCGTGTTCGACATGTGGTGACTGATAAAGTAGTATTATCATTTAATTGTTTAATTGCTTTTCTAATTGTATTGCGCCATCTTTCTCGTTTCGTTATGACGTCGGTCCATCTAGTAGGGAATCTCCCTCTTCTACGTTTGCCTCTAGTGTGTGTGTGTATGTAACTAGAATATAATTTTCGAGAAAGTATAATATACAAATATACAGTACCTGATCAATTCACTGCAGTTTGAATTATTAAATGTCTCTATACTGTCATCTCTCTTTACTTGTTTTACTTTGACGAGTTTGAACGAAGACGTCGAACGATCGTCATCAAACGTAATTGCACTTACATGCCATATGTTCACTCTTGAAAGTAGTATCTTGATGGCTAGAATAGCGATCAAACCGTTAAATAACTCCATGATTTCTTGTCTCTTTTGAAATCGATGCTTCGTGATGTTTAGACCGACTGTTAAGCCGAGGAGTTTCACGGTCTGTAATTCGTCACAACGTGTGGTTGGTTTATGCTTGTATGCTCAATAAATTCGTTTCACGAATTAGCAAGCAATGAATGGCGGCGATGACAACGTGCTAATTCTTTTCAAGCCCTTTGACTCGCAGCTTATTTACCGACTCTCAATGAGAAGAACAAATCACGAACTACGAGCTACGAGCAATAGCAAGCTATTCCGATCTAATAACGCGCGACTGGGGATGACTTAGGCTGCGTTCGCTTTGGGCGCTCACTCGCTGTAAGCGCTTATAAGCATTGCTCTTATTGGTTTAATAATGACATCATCGTGACGTCATAACTTCCGCTCACAAAGTTATGCTTATTTCATCCACGTAAGGCAGCGAAAGCGTAAGTGCCAATAAGCATTTATTGGACAAAACGAACGTACTTGAAACCCGCTTAATCTGTTGAATGATACGAGGAATATGACATCAGAAAAAATATTAATACATTTAAAAGATGGGGAGACAGGAGAAACATATAGGATATATGTGTCTCCTGATGAGGCAATACGAATTGAAAGTGGTAAGTTCATTTCTTTATATATTTTTACTAAGGGATTTTGATTTTTGAGCGAATAGTGTTGCAATTAATATTTTTTTATCCTCCATTTTTAAACACTTATATCTGCTAACGATTCCAAAGCGAACAACATTAGCTATTTCAACATGAGCGCTTAGAAGCCAAACGGAATGATTGAAAATAGCGCTTTTAAGCGTGAGCGCTTACAGCGCAAGAGCGCCCAAAGCGAATGCAGCCTTAGTATAGTTCAAGGTTCACCGAGCCTTCTAGGCGTCATGAAACTGATGCGTAGAAGCTGGCTTTAGTGTTTTCTTCCTATGTATTATCTCGTTTATGAAAGGGGACTAGTTGACGTCAAACTGGCATATAATTGGTGAGCTGCGAGCCGACTTGGTTTGTCAGACTTTCATCGCAGTGACTCACCAATTTATTGAAATCTAAATTCGATTTCCATTTAGGGGTAAATAGATCTAAACTTATAAGATGAAGAATTTATTGCGAAAAATATAGCAGTTATTTTGAATACAGTTTTATACATCCACCGCCAATGACCAATGAACAAAAGAAGTTTCACGACAATGTGTGTGTATATGCCATTCCTACTGTTGTTGATATTTCTTATGATTTTAAAACGATATCCGAAAATAAACCAGTATGATAGATTTTGCAAACCCATGTGAAACCTCAGTTTGCATTAAAAAGTATACGCGTGGAGGCAGTGTATTCCGCCCCCTCCCCTATGGAGGGCTCCACTACCGAGAAACTAGTCACATAAGGGTGGGTGGGACTCGCTTCGCATGGAAAATTGCATACCCATGTTGAACCTCACTTCGCGTTGAAATGTGTCACCTATAGTCAGTTTCTTTTTTTTATGTTTGCGATACATTATATATACTGTGACTGTCAGACCAGTTAATAATATAGCAAGAATCAGCCAAACTATTACGGTATCATTGGTTGAGGTATCGCAAGGAGGGTTGTAAAAAAGCAAATCTGCAAAATAAAAGGTACAGATGAAATTAACAAATTCAAATGTTTTTTTATAATAAATAAAATTACATTAAAAAATTACATTTTTTTGCACTATTTTTATCAGTATGGAATTTTCTTTAAAAGAAAATTTTTACAAGCTAATTCTATATTTTTAGATTTTTGTCTTTAAATAAATTAAAAGTGTTTTTAATAAATTTAACACACTCTGATGTGTGTGTTTTGCGAGTAATGTTTACTAAGTTTTGACAATCATTTAGAAAAGTTATGTGACACAATTTTATTTATGTCCTATTATCGATATAATGACGATTAATATTAAACAATTTATATAACTGAACACAAAAGTTATTCCCTAAAAGAAATTAAAAATAGTTTTTTTCTAAATTATTAAAATTCTGTAATAAAAACGATTACACAATAATCGAAAAGAGTTTAAAAAGAGTTTAACATTAGTTATTAGTTAAAGAGTAAAAAAATGTAACATTTAGTTATTAGTTTTCATGCATAATTACAAAAATTTGTCGTTACTGAAGAATATATAATTTATTTCTAAGTTGCATATATACCTTTCCGGCAAGCAAACATTGTAATCAAACAGCTGATATTACTTATATTGCCTTCATCAGAGTCCATCATGTAGCATAATGTTTCATTGTTAAGAGTATCATTGTTGCATTTACCACAATGTGGTAAGTTTTTAAAAGCTTGTATGATTGTGCTATTTGTATCATTACGAATCGTGATTCTGCAATTATATTTACAGATATTAAAATTCAATTATTGAATGGCAGGCGCTTTTTGCGAGAACGAAAAATGATATTACACACACACGCGCGCGTGCGCTCACACACACACACTATATATATATCTATTTTTTTTTTCTTACATAAACTATAAAATATCTCGTAAAATATTCACCTTTCGATGACCTTACCTCAATACTTTTATGTACAGAATAATGAGAGGAATCAATTGATGTAAAGAAAACACATAGTTGCTTTTAACAAAAAATATGCAATTTGTAACTAACAATTACATATTTTTTCTTAAAAACAACAATGTGTTTTCTTTGGTAAAGTCATCGAAAGGTGAATATTTTACGAGATGTTTTATAGTTTATGTAAAATTAAGAAATTATTTCAAGCCTTATAACTCGGAAAATACTTAATGAAAAAATACTTTATTATAGTGTTTTGGAAAGCTCTCGAGATAAGCTACAAGAACATGCAATAAAAAATAGAGGGTTCCATTTAAGAAATTGAAGGTGTCCTTGACCTGACTTTATCGATGCCACCCAAGGTCAAACCAATGACACCATCTTATGTTCTCTCAAAACCATATTTTCGTGTAAAACAATACAATTTTCTCTAAAATGCTTAGTTTTTGAAAGTAAAGGAATAGACGGGTGGTCAGATACACCCTGTGTATATATATATATATATATATACAGGGTGACCAATGGGAATGTGTTGAAAGTAAATAGTTATTACTTCGTAACAAATAGGCCGAATAAAATGAATTAAACGCCATTTTGTAGAGAAAACTTGTCAATTTTATTACCATATATATGAAAGAGAAATATAATAATTTAACAATTGAAATACACAATATAAAAAAAAAGAAAAATTTTGCTTGCGCATATGAATTAATGGTATATGTTTTCAAAGTGTTGTCCATTAGAATTAGCACAGAACTGCAATCGTTTGCAAAAACTTTGAAATACATTATCTAACATAGATGTAGGAATGCTGCGAGTGCATTTTTTAATACTATTTATCAGCTCTGCGGTGTTTTGAGGTTGTACGGCGTAACATTTGTCTTTGAGGTAACCCCAAAGAAAAAAATCACACGGGTTCAAATCAGGTGAATAAGGAGGCCATTCCAGACCTCCATGAGCAAATTTCGGGTATCCTAATCCAATTACTCTGTTGCCATACACTTCATGTATCGATTCAAAGACTTCGCGTGTACGATGTGGGGTCGCGCCATCCTGCATAAAATGGAAGTTCTTTACTAATCCGCGTTTCTTTGCATGGGGAAAGAATTTAGTCTCCAATAATTCTTTATAACTTTGACTAGTCACAGTTCCTTCAAAAAATTGCAGGTAGACCCCTTTTACAGAAATTGCAGCCCACGCGGAGACCTTTTGAGGATGAAGAGGAACGGCAATAGACACGTTTGGATTTTCCTGTCCCCAAAACCGATAATTTTGTTTGTTGACATATCCGTTTAACCAAAAGTGAGCTTCATCCGTAAATATTATTTGTTTTTCATCGAGTTCCTCACTTTCAAACATATTGGTTATCACCTTACAAAACTCAACTCGTTTTTCCATCGCTTTCTCCGTCAGCAATTGATGTGTAGTGATTTTGTAGGGATGCAGTTTAATGACGTCTCTCATTATTTTTCGGAGAGTTTCTCGCTTTAAATCCAAAACCTGAGCAGCTTTCCTAATCGAGGTGTTTGGATTTTTGTCAAAATAATTTCTAACGTCATCAATTGTTTCGTCCGTTGTACGGTACGAGATGGGCCAGGTAAATGTACGCTACGATCGTTCAAAGTGCCATACATACCAAAATTATCAATAATCCTGCCAAAAAATATCGACAAATAAAAATAAAATCTCACCTAACCAACATTGGAATGATGACGCGATTCCAGGGAGAGGGAGCGTGGGTAAAAAGTATCAAAAACATACCTTCTGAGTATTGTTTCGCTTGAAACTTTTTTAGATCCATATTTACTACGGAATCCACGATACGCCTGACTATAGTTTTTGCCTCTACTATAGAAGCACTCGATGAGAAACACTTTTTCTTCGATGCTTAGCGCGTCCATCCTATAACTCGCAAATTGGTTTATACGACGGTTCAAATGAAATTGACGGGTCTTAGGTAGCGGACCCTAGTCGGTAAAACAGTTACCGAAATCGAGGAGGGGATATATAACCGTTTACTTTCAACACATTCCCATTGGTCACCCTGTATATATATAGTTAACACACACACACACACACGCGCGCGCGCATGTGTACAATAGCGGCCAAAATTAGATCACCTTTTTTTTTTTCTTCAAAAAGACTTTCGTCAAAGCACATCAAATGCGCTAAAAATTTTACAGTAGACATCTGAAAGGAGGTACACCTTGTATGTACATGAAGTATAATGAGATTTGACAATACACCATGATTTTTGAATTTTTTATTAATTTTCCCCAAAATCGCATCTTTGTTTTTCGTGTCGCAGTAATTTTTTTTACTAGTTATAACTAGTTTTTATTAGTTATAACCTAGTTTTGTTGTTCATTTTCAAAATATTTATTATTATAATAATGATTCAAAGTTTATTATTAAATTTAACATATTTTGGAAATTTCAAGTAAAATTAATTTTTCACAAGTTATTGTTTTCATTATTTGATAAAAAGTTATTTATTCAATAAGCTATACTTACCATCAAAACATGTTATAATTTGATAAAGATCCAGACACTTTAGATCCATGCACTTTAAAATAAATTATACTCAAAAACCTAAAGGGGATATAATTTTGACCGATACTATGTATTGTATATAATAGTTAGCGGATTGGCAGTATTCATACCTGTTGACATCATCATGATCGTAAGCCATCATTATGACGCACATGATGTTTGAATCACACTCCTCATCTGTCCATCCGAAGTGACACTCACATTTGTCGTGGCCGTGGTCGATGATACATTCGCCGTGTCCGCTGCAGTTGTGAGTACACACTGAGATGCATTCCGGACTTGAATGATAGTCGGTGTTCAGTATGAAACCATTGTGACAAACGCATTCATTCGGGCCGATACAATCGCCGTTCTGGCAGCCCCTTTCGCAAATCGGGTCGCAGAATCTGTCGTTCCGCAGCGCGAAACCGTCGTGCCAGAGTTGAGGCGCCGTGCACATGCCGTTGGGGCATTCGAAGGGATAGAACGGTACGCAAATACCGTTCGTGTCCTTCGAGTAACCCTTGTCGCAAATGCAAACGCCGGTTTTGTGGCAGCTCGCGTTATTTCCGCATGAGAGCGTGTTGCAGGGAGGTTCGGTACGTCTTCTTCGGTACGTCTTTTTCTTATAAAAGTGTACCGTATGTCCGTCGTTGTCCGGATGTTCAGGTGATTCGATCCACGATGGATAGAAGCCCGGAAGGCAGGTGCATGTGTTTGGCGCGGTACACTTACCATTGAAGCAGTTAAATTCACATTTCGGTTGGCAGACACCAGGATTCTAGTTATTTGTCGAAGATCAAATAAGTTCCTTTAGATTAGTTGCGATTAAAAAATCGCTTAGAAATAATATACTTTTCAAAGGATTACTTCGAATCGTTAACTAAAATAACGAAATACCGATTGTGTATAATTTGATTGTGCAATCTTCTCGTATATCACTTGAATATTACTGATTTATTCAGCTTTATTCAGCAAAAAAGTCGAATATATTCTGATTATTTAAAATCGCGATAACTCAATGAACAAAAAAATTTTTTGATTTTTAAAAGAGTATTTTAAAAAGAAATTTTCAGGCTTTTGAGAGGTCTCAAAGAAATTTAATAAAAATTCTTTTACTTTTGCGCATGATTTCAAAGTTGGAGACACATTAATCCTGTTGAATTGTTTTTAAAGATTATTCAGGCGATAATCACATGACTTGATAAATATGTCGCAACTTGATTAAAACATTTTTTTACTGACAACAATAAAAACTATTTATAATAGTTTTATATCATAAAGAATTATGATTTTTGAGATCAGTCCAATTTGATAATTCGTTATCCTGATTTTTTTGAAAATTTGATTAGCCAATTCCCTCTCCCTTTTCTCTTCTTTATTTCTTCCACTTCCTAGTCAATCACTACATAAAGGGATACTTGATAAGGGACAACTCAGTATCAGGTTGTTCCTTTCTGTGAATTGAAATGTTTACGAAACGTCGGAATCAAATAAAGAATTTACGCGGCTCCAACCCGGTAGTCAAATTTAGTATTCATGTATGGCGAAAGCCAAGTATCGAGAAAATCAAATATTGAGAAAAATCGCTTTTTCGTGAAGATTAAAACCTTCTTTTTGTGAGGTGAGTGTATATTTAGATATTTCGTTGAGAGTTTTGTTGATAATTCAATAATAGCATTTGTACCTTATTATATGTACTTGTACTTGCCATTGCGAGTGATGGAAAGTATTTCAGCCAGATTGTAGAGTGATACCCTTTGAAGCAAGTGCAGTTGTTGGGCGACGTGCATTCCCCATAAGGTCCACAAGATATGTCGCAATGCGGTTTACATGTTTGATTTGTTTCATCATAAACAAATCCTGGATTGCAAGAGCATAATCCGGGTTTGATGCATTTGCCATTAAAACATCCGTTTTCGCAGATCGGCTCGCATATTGTTACTTTTGTATCATTGTTTATTCTCTTGACGAGTATGTAGCCCTCGTTACAGATGGGTTCGCATGTGAACGAAGAGCCATCGTTAATTTGCTTGTAACCGGGACACACGTTTGGCTTGGAACAATGTCCATTCTTCCGTTCGCATTCCGCGTTGCGGAGGGGCCGGCAAGATTTATCCAAATCCATAAAATAGCCGTCGTTGCAAAGACAAACCTCAGGTTCGACACACGTGCCGTTGATGCAGCCGTTCGTGCACTCTGGCACGCAATCGTCGATTGATAAGTTGGTGTTTGGAGACATACGGTATCCTTTGTTACAGGTGCAGACGTCCGGTTCCTTGCAAGTACCCTTCACGCACGATTGCGGACAACGCGGTACGCATATTGAACCACGTTGAACGTAGCCTTCGCAGCATGTCCATATCGTGTAAAACTGTAAATATAATTAGTAAATTAAGATTGCAGTACATAAGCAGAGGCAAGATACTAATAAGTCGTTTGCAAGATAAAAGTCAAGATTGTTAATTTATACGAAAATTATATGTTATTTATCAGCTTAATTACCTCTGTCTTGTACCTCACTCGAGTCCTGACTCGAAGAAAGGGCTGCTCTAACATGTATTCTAGTAATGATATTCTGCTATTGTCGTATCTAAATATTTCTGTATAGGGTACTACTTGTGATATATTTCGGCTGTAAAATCAGCAAAATGTACATAATATATAATTATGTAAATAATTATGTAATATAATTATGTAAAAAAAATATATAATTTGCAAGATATTTCGGAGAAACAGGTTACTTTAGAAATGGATATGTGATATTTAAATTACGATATGTGTGTGTGTGTGTCATCATTATCAGCTAACGTCGTGTTCGACACACGTCGATGTGTGACTGATAAAGTAGTATTTCATTCAATTGCTCTTCTAATTTTATTGCCATCTTCCTCGATCTTGTGATAAACTATTGGTGGTTTCTATGTTAGAGTTTAATAGTTTCGTTATGACGTCAGTCCATCTAGTGGGGGATCTCCCCCTTCTACGTTTGCCTCTAGTGTGTGTGTGTAACTAGAATATAATTTTCGAGAAAGTATAATATACTAATATAAAGTACCTGATCAATTCACTGCAGTTTGAATTATTAAATGTTTCTATACTGTCATCTCTTTTTACTTGTTTCACTTTGATGAGTTTGAACAACGAAGTCGTCGAACGATCGTCATCAAATGTAATTGCACTTACATGCCATATGTTCACTCTTAAAAATAGTATCTTGATGGCAAGAATAGCGATCAAACCGTTAAATAACCCCATGATTTCTTGTCTCTTTTATGAAGTTCGATGCTCCGTGATGTTTAGACCAACTGTTAAGCCGGTTTCACGGCCTGTGATTCGTCACAACTTGTGGTTGGTTGATGTTTGTATGCTCAATAAATTCGTTTCACGAATTAGCAAGCAATGAATGACGGCGATGACAAGTTCCTAACTCTTTTCAAGCTTTTCAAGCTCGCGGCTTATTTACGACTCTCAATGAGAAGAACAAATCACGAACTACGAGCTACCACCCAATGCGACTGGGGATAACGCATAAGAAGGTGACGTAAAGTGTTTTTCCTATCTTGTTTATCTCTTGTTTTTTTATCTGTTTTTTTTCCTTTTTATCCTTTTTTCCTTTTTTCCTTTTTATCTCTTGTTTTTTTATCTGTTTTTTTTCCTTTTTATCTGCACAATGCATTATTTTTTTGAAGTAGAAATTTTATACTATCTCTCAGAAAGCTTGCATATATTCGTAGTGTAAAGTTTATTCCAAATGAAACAAATTTATAAATTCTCTGATTTATGTTTAAATTAATGGTAGATTGTTAGTTTGAATCTAATCGTAACTGTAGGAGGCTGTAGTAACCGTCATGATGATTTGACAAATGTTCCTAATTTCGTTCTCCTTCATATTCGAAGTGGATATGTACAAAATGTTTCCTGTGGTACTATGACTTATGTTTTTTACTAGCTCCAATTCGGTTTAATTTAATTTGTTGACACTTGCTCAGAAGAACATGATTTGCTTTTTAAATTGATATAATTTAATTTGTGCTAATATTTTTTATTGTTAACATATATTTATTTATAACTGATATTATAATTTTATATCACAAAGAAATCGTAAAATTTTCTTTTATAAAAAAAAGGAACTGTTAAATTTATTTAATCTTTTAAGATGATTTTTAAAGGTGACGAATTTTTAAGAAAAATTTTTTTACAGAGAAATTGCGTTTCAGAATTTTTTTATTTTATTCTTAATGTAGCATATATATATTTCAGTGATGTGCTTTCCAATAAAGTAAATAAATGGAATTTGTTAATTTTTCGATAACACATTTTATAAAGCCTTAGTACTCGATAAGTTAATCACTTGTTAGTTTGATACTCTTTGATTAATGAAACCATTAGAAAGATTTTCTAGAGGCCCTAGATGCTTCTCTTTGGAGTGACAAGAATATATTTTTAGTACAAAGTACAAAAATATGACTGGAAGATGAAATTAGAGTTTATCTTATATACGGATGTATAGAACGATTTTAAGATTTCTAAAGCAAAAAAATAAATTAAAATTTAAAACTTTAATTTATTGAAGATTTTACAAGAGATATATATCTTATAATTTTAATTAATTTTAATTTACAATTGATTAAGTTAATTAAAAAAATTGCTTTTTTAACATTGTTATTACTGCAAGAAGCTCGAAGATTTTATAGTAAGATTTTGTAAATATTTTTCATATTAAGAATTACTGGCACTCGATTCAACTAATCCTTGCATCGATGTACTGGGTCTGCAAATTGTCTGAACACTACCTGTTTATAAGAATAATTTATTAATCACATTATCTTTATATTTCTTATCAGATATGTATAATTTAGAAAAAAATGTTTAACATATATCGTTATTTTAGATAATACGTTTTAGAAAATTTAATGATTTTTAATACCTAGATTCTGTTTGTTTCGATGTTTTTGTAATATCAGATATATCATTATTGCTGTTATAAGTAATATTCCACCTGCGATTCCGCTTGTTAGTTTAATTATGTCCCCTTGATTCTTATATTGACTCAATGTAAGACATTCTAGTATGAAAAAAAGAGTGATAAGAGACAAGTCTTTATTAGTTTATTACAAAATAATTAAAAAAGAAGCCAAAGATTTCAAAATTATAATATTTATAAAATTATAAAATTATAATTATTAATTTATATGGGTAAATAAAAAAAATATAAAACATAAACTATAAAAATATAAAATATAAACATATAAAAAATTCGAGATAACGCAATCTTGAAAAAATAATTTTGATACATTAGGTAAAAGAATATTTAACTATATTGTAAGTAATTATATTTTGTATATTGTAAATATTCGAAAAAGTAAAAAAGTAAGAGTAAATAACAAGGAAGAAACATAAAATTCTTAGCGTTTTGATAAATTATTATAAATTATTATAAATTATCATTACATATAATCAAAAACATACTTTTTACACTTGAAACATTTACTGACTTATTTTTTAAAATGTATAAATGTAATAAATAAATTTGCTATTATCTTAAATGAGATGTAATATATCAATTTATATACAAATAAATCTATTTATTAAACAAACCTTCATTCATTAAGCAACCAATTTGCGTCTCATTCTTTGTACCGTTGACCAACATCTTAAAGCAGAAAGTTTCATTATTTACTTTACCAATACATTCGGAACATGTTGGGTTATTTATGAGTACACGTTCAATCGTGGTATTTCGTTCCTCAATAATTGTCAATCTGCAAAAGATAAATGATTCACGATTCGTGAACGACTTGTTAGATATTATCATATTATCAAAATTCTTCTAATAAAACATGTTATGTCACAATTATAACATTGCAATGCTTATTTCTCTTGTTTATTTGTTAATGAACAAAATTATATACAATATAATATATTATATCAAATATTATGACAATATTATATATTATATCACGTTTCATTATGGGGTAGCGCTTAAATGTATCATCGTCATTGCTACAATTCTTGTTATATTTACTTCGCGAGGAAAGCATAAAATTTATAAAATACTTTCTAGATTTGTTTATACTTACTGTTCAGTACGATTTCCTTCGTCGTTCAAAATCAAAACGCACAAAGTTGGTCGATCGCAGTGCAGTCCGGTCCATCCGTAATCACACTCGCAAGTTCTGCGTTCCTCGACGCACTCGCCGTGAGTACCGCAACCACCTTGGCACGTGTGCACGCAGGTGTCTTCAATCTTCACGAAACCAGGACGACATCGACACTCACCTGGTGCCTCGCACTCGCCGTTATCGCAATTCTCGCAATGCGGCATGCATCTGCTTTCATTTCCCGTTCCATTCTTAGGGACAATCGAGGCTCGAGATTCCTGTGTTCCGGATCCGAGATTCAAGTCCGTAAGGACGAATCCATCGTCGCATCTGCAGACCTCGGGCGCGACGCACGTGCCATTGTCACAGGTCGTGCAGACCGGCTCGCATCCGCCGGTTTTCCCATTTCGATAATCGTCGAAACACGTGCAGAGATCCGGCGCCGTGCAGATGCCGTTGCCACATTCGACACTGCAGATCGGCTCGCACCCGAACGGGACGTTTCTTCCGTCGTAATAAATCATGCGATAACCGTCCTTGCAGATGCAGAGATCGGGCGCCTCGCAGATACCGTTTGTTTCGCAGGCCGGATGACAGATAGGGTCGCAAGTGTTCGTCTCAGAACTCGTCGATGAACGGTAGCCCAGGTTGCAACTGCATACGTTGGGCTGCACGCAGATACCGTTCTTGCAACTATGGATTGCAAATAGGCTCGCAGAGAGTAGCGGCCGCTACTCCGACGCGACGGCGCTTCCCCGCTTCGTCCTCCCTTCGCCGTCGGTCCATAGCACGTCGATCGAGTGCACGGGGTGCACTTAGTCGTCTCGGATCTTTCTCTCTGGAGAGAGACTCGGGATGCATGTATGTTTATTAGTTTATCGGTCAGGTTGACGGCACCGATTTCCTCTTTTCTCTACCCCGCTGAGACCCTCCGTTGTATCTTTAGGAAATCAATGTACATCCAACGGAAATCCTTTCAGGAATTCACCTGAGTGAGGTACCATGAGTGAGGACGATATCGGTTTACCGAGTGATAAATTGGGGCAATTTGCCCTGTGATCGATTCGAGTGGCGGGGGGGAAATAAAAGCAACTAGTATACCCTCAACCATTCCTTATCACGGAATGAAGTTTTGTTGTCTTATCATTAGCGGATTTATTTGTAGCAGGACTACAAACTGGGGCAGTAATTACAGTCTAAAGGAGACGACTCGATATATTGCGACATACATGCCGAAAATGTTTCGAAAATGTTCATTATCATCGAGCACCATGTTAAACAGTTTCAATTGCGTCATTGTACATCAGATGCTCACGTAAAGCTATTCACGCATTGTTGACGATGTTAGCGACTCACCGCAATGGAGTATATTGTAGTAAATTAAAAATTGCGTTCGATTTAGATAACATTTATTTTGACAATAATGGTTCTACTATAATTATTATTGAAACATATTGATATATGGATCGAAGAAATAACAACTCGATTGGACTTACATAAAAATATTATTACCAACAATGAGTATCACAGAATGAATGTTTACGTCATGAAATAAAACACGACCTAATTTATCATTACTATTACTGGTAAATATTCGGTTTTACACACCACCCTTCAATGACCTTAACCTTGACATATGTTGTCATCCTCCTGAGTGACCTTCAGAAGATTTTAGCCGTCGTTTTTCATTAAAAAGTTATTAACAAAAAAAGTTTGGAAAATATAGCAGTTATTTTGAATACAGTTTTACACATCCACCGCCAATGACCAATGAACAAAAGAAGTTTCACGACAATGCGTGTATATGCCATTCCTACTGTTGTTGATATTTCTTATGACTTTGAAACGAAATCCGAAAATAAACCAGTATACGATAGATTTTGCAAACCCATGTGAAACCTCATTTCGCATTATATTCCGCCCCCTCCCCTATGGAGGGCTCCACTACCGAGAAACTAGTCACATAAGGGTGGGTGGGACTCGCTTTGCATGGAAAATTGCATACCTATGTTGAACCTCACTTTGCTGTGAAATGTGTGATCTACAGGCAGTTTCTTTTTTTTATGTTTGCGATACATATATACTGTGACTGTCAGACCAGTAATTAATAATTTAGCAAGAATCAACCAAACTATTACGGTACGGTAGTTGGTTGGAGTATCGTTAGGAGGGTTGGTTGAGGTATCGTCAGGAAGGATCATGCGAATCTTATCACGCAAATCTGCAAAATAAAAGGTACAGATGAAATTAACAAATTCAAATGTTTTTTTATAATAAATAAAATTACATTTTTTTGCACTATTTTTATCAGTATGGAATTTTCTTTAAAAGAAAATTTTTTGAAGCTAATTCTATATTTTTAGATTTTTGTCTTTAAATAAATTAAAAGTGTTTTTAATAAATTTAACACACTCTGATGTGTGTGTTTTGCGAGTAATGTTTACTAAGTTTTGACAATCATTTAGAAAAGTTATGTGACACAATTTTATTTATGTCCTATTATCGATATAATGACGATTAATATTAAACAATTTATATAACTGAACACAAAAGTTATTCCCTAAAAGAAATTAAAATAGTTTTTTTCTAAATTATTAAAATTCTATAATAAAAACGATTACACAATAATCGAAAAGAGTTTAAAAAGAGTTTAACATTAGTTATCAGTTAAAGAGTAAAAAAATGTAACATTTAGTTATTAGTTTTCATGCATAATTTGTCATACAAAAATTTGTCGTTACTTATATAATTTATTTCTAAGTTGCATATATACCTTTCAAGCGATCAGACATTTTAATCAAATGGATATTACTGATATTACTTATATTGCCTTCATCAGATTCCATCATGTAGCATAATGTTTCATTGTCAAGAGTATCGTTGCAGCATTGATGACAATGTTTTACGTTTTTAAAAGTTTGTATGATTGTGTTATTTGTATCATTACGAATCGTGATTCTGCAATTATATTTACAGATTATAAAATTCACCTAGATTATTGAATGGCAGGTCTCGCTTTTTGCGAGACCACTAACGAAAAATGATATTACACACACACGCGCGCGTGCGCTCACACACACACACTATATATATATATATTTTTTTTTTTTACATAAACTATAAAATATCTCGTAAAATAGTCACCTTTCGATGACCTTACCCCAATACTTTTATGTACAGAATAATGAGAGGAATCAATTGATGTAAAGAAAACACATAGATGTTTTTAACAAAAAAATATGCAATTTGTAACTAACAATTACATATTTTTCTTAAAAACAACTATGTGTTTTCTTTGGTAAAGTCATCGAAAGGTGAATATTTTACGAGATATTTTATAGTTTATGTAAAATTAAGAAATTATTTCAAGCCTTATAACTCGGAAAATACTTAATGAAAAAATACTTTATTATAGTGTTTTGGAAAGCTCTCAAGATAAGCTACAAGAATATGCAATAAAAAATAGAGAGTTCCATTTAAGAAATTGAAGGTGTCCTTGACCTGACTTTAACGATGCCACTCAAGGCCAAACCAATGACACCATCTTATGTTCTCTCAAAACCATATTTTCGTGTAAAACAATACAATTTTCTCTAAAATGCTTAGTTTTTGAAAGTAAAGGGATGGACGGATGGTCAGACACCCTGTATATATATATATATATATATATATATATATATATATAGTTAACACACACACATACACACGCGCGCGCGCGTGTGTACAATAGCGGCCAAAATTAGATCACCTTTTTTTTTTTTCTTCAAAAAGACTTTCGTCAAAGCACATCAAATGCGCTAAAAATTTTACAGTAGACACCTGGAAGGAGGTACACCTTGTATGTACATGAAGTATAATGAGATTTGACAAAATACACCATGATTTTTGAATTTTTTATTAATTTTCCCCAAAATCGCATCTTTGTTTTTCGTGTCGCAGTAATTTTTTTTACTAGTTATAACTAGTTATAACTAGTTATAACTAGTTTTTATTGGTTATAACCTAGTTTTGATGTTCATTTTCAAAATATTTATTATTATAATAATGATTCAAAGTTTATTATTAAATTTAACATATTTTGGAAATTTCAAGTAAAATTAATTTTTCACAAGTTATTGTTTTCATTATTTGATAAAAAGTTATTTATTCAATAAGCTATACTTACCATCAAAACATGTTATAATTTGATAAAGATCCAGACACTTTAGATCCATGCACTTTAAAATAAATTATACTCAAAAACCTAAAGGGGATATAATTTTGACCAATACTATGTATTGTATATAATAGTTAGCGGATTGGCAGTATTCATACCTGTTGACATCATCATGATCGTAAGCCATCATTATGACGCACATGTTTGAATCATACTCCTCATCTGTCCATCCGAACTGACACTCACATTCGTGGTCGATGATACATTCGCCGTGTCCGCTGCAGTTGTGAGTACACACTGAGATGCATTCCGGACTTGAATGATAGTCGGTGTTCAGTATGAAACCATTGTGACAAACGCATTCATTCGGGCCGATACAATCGTTCTGGCAGCCCCTTTCGCAAATCGGGTCGCAGAATCTGTCGTTCCGCAGCGCGAAACCGTCGTGGCACGCGCAGAGATGAGGCGCCGTGCACGTGCCGTTGGGGCATTCGAAGGGGCAGAAGGGTACGCAAATACCGTCCGTGTCCTTCGAGTAACCCTCGTCGCAAATGCAAACGCCGGTTTCGTGGCAACTCGCGTTATTTCCGCATGAGAGCGTGTTGCAGGGAGGTTCGGTATGTCTTCTTCGGTACGTCTTCTTCTTACAAAAGTGTACCGTATGTCCATCGTTGTCCGGAGGTTCAGGTGATTCGATCCACGATGGATAGAAGCCCGGAAGGCAGGTGCATGTGTTTGGCGCGGTACACTTACCATTGAAGCAGTTAAATTCGCATTTCGGTTGGCAGACACCAGGATTCTAGTTTGTCGAAGATCAAATAAGTTCCTTTAGATTAGTTACGATTAAAAAATCGCTTAGAAATAATATACTTTTCAAAGGATTACTTCGAATCGTTAACTAAAATTATACCGATTGTGTATAATTTGATTGTGCAATCTTCTCGTATATCACTTGAATATTACTGATGCTTTATTCAGCAAAAAAAGTCGAATATATTCTGATTATTTAAAATTGCGATAACTCGATGAAAAAAAATTTTTTGATTTTTAAAAGAGTATTTTAAAAAGAAATTTTCAGGCTTTTGAGAGGTCTCAAAGAAATTTAATAAAAATTCTTTTACTTTTGCGCATGATTTCAAAGTTGGAGACACATTAATCCTGTTGAATTGTTTTTAAAGATTATTCAGGCGATAATCACATGACTTGATAAATATGTCGCAACTTGATTAAAACATTTTTTTACTGACAACAATAAAAACTATTTATAATAGTTTTATATCATAAAGAATTATGATTTTTGAGATCAGTCCAATTTGATAATTCGTTATCCTGATTTTTTTGAAAATTTGATTAGCCAATTCCCTCTCCCTTTTCTCTTCTTTATTTCTTCCACTTCCTAGTCAATCACTACATAAAGGGATACTTGATAAGGGACAACTCAGTATCAGGTTGTTCCTTTCTGTGAATTGAAATGTTTACGAAACGTCGGAATCAAATAAAGAATTTACGCGGCTCCAACCCGGTAGTCAAATTTAGTATTCATGTATGGCGAAAGCCAAGTATCGAGAAAATCAAATATTGAGAAAAATCGCTTTTTCGTGAAGATTAAAACCTTCTTTTTGTGAGGTGAGTGTATATTTAGATATTTCGTTGAGAGTTTTGTTGATAATTCAATAATAGCATTTGTACCTTATTATATGTACTTGTACTTGCCATTGCGAGTGATGGAAAGTATTTCAGCCAGATTGTAGAGTGATACCCTTTGAAGCAAGTGCAGTTGTTGGGCGACGTGCATTCCCCATAAGGTCCACAAGATATGTCGCAATGCGGTTTACATGTTTGATTTGTTTCATCATAAACAAATCCTGGATTGCAAGAGCATAATCCGGGTTTGATGCATTTGCCATTAAAACATCCGTTTTCGCAGATCGGCTCGCATATTGTTACTTTTGTATCATTGTTTATTCTCTTGACGAGTATGTAGCCCTCGTTACAGATGGGTTCGCATGTGAACGAAGAGCCATCGTTAATTTGCTTGTAACCGGGACACACGTTTGGCTTGGAACAATGTCCATTCTTCCGTTCGCATTCCGCGTTGCGGAGGGGCCGGCAAGATTTATCCAAATCCATAAAATAGCCGTCGTTGCAAAGACAAACCTCAGGTTCGACACACGTGCCGTTGATGCAGCCGTTCGTGCACTCTGGCACGCAATCGTCGATTGATAAGTTGGTGTTTGGAGACATACGGTATCCTTTGTTACAGGTGCAGACGTCCGGTTCCTTGCAAGTACCCTTCACGCACGATTGCGGACAACGCGGTACGCATATTGAACCACGTTGAACGTAGCCTTCGCAGCATGTCCATATCGTGTAAAACTGTAAATATAATTAGTAAATTAAGATTGCAGTACATAAGCAGAGGCAAGATACTAATAAGTCGTTTGCAAGATAAAAGTCAAGATTGTTAATTTATACGAAAATTATATGTTATTTATCAGCTTAATTACCTCTGTCTTGTACCTCACTCGAGTCCTGACTCGAAGAAAGGGCTGCTCTAACATGTATTCTAGTAATGATATTCTGCTATTGTCGTATCTAAATATTTCTGTATAGGGTACTACTTGTGATATATTTCGGCTGTAAAATCAGCAAAATGTACATAATATATAATTATGTAAATAATTATGTAATATAATTATGTAAAAAAAATATATAATTTGCAAGATATTTCGGAGAAACAGGTTACTTTAGAAATGGATATGTGATATTTAAATTACGATATGTGTGTGTGTGTGTCATCATTATCAGCTAACGTCGTGTTCGACACACGTCGATGTGTGACTGATAAAGTAGTATTTCATTCAATTGCTCTTCTAATTTTATTGCCATCTTCCTCGATCTTGTGATAAACTATTGGTGGTTTCTATGTTAGAGTTTAATAGTTTCGTTATGACGTCAGTCCATCTAGTGGGGGATCTCCCCCTTCTACGTTTGCCTCTAGTGTGTGTGTGTAACTAGAATATAATTTTCGAGAAAGTATAATATACTAATATAAAGTACCTGATCAATTCACTGCAGTTTGAATTATTAAATGTTTCTATACTGTCATCTCTTTTTACTTGTTTCACTTTGATGAGTTTGAACAACGAAGTCGTCGAACGATCGTCATCAAATGTAATTGCACTTACATGCCATATGTTCACTCTTAAAAATAGTATCTTGATGGCAAGAATAGCGATCAAACCGTTAAATAACCCCATGATTTCTTGTCTCTTTTATGAAGTTCGATGCTCCGTGATGTTTAGACCAACTGTTAAGCCGGTTTCACGGCCTGTGATTCGTCACAACTTGTGGTTGGTTGATGTTTGTATGCTCAATAAATTCGTTTCACGAATTAGCAAGCAATGAATGACGGCGATGACAAGTTCCTAACTCTTTTCAAGCTTTTCAAGCTCGCGGCTTATTTACGACTCTCAATGAGAAGAACAAATCACGAACTACGAGCTACCACCCAATGCGACTGGGGATAACGCATAAGAAGGTGACGTAAAGTGTTTTTCCTATCTTGTTTATCTCTTGTTTTTTTATCTGTTTTTTTTCCTTTTTATCCTTTTTTCCTTTTTTCCTTTTTATCTCTTGTTTTTTTATCTGTTTTTTCCTTTTTATCTGCACAATGCATTATTTTTTTGAAGTAGAAATTTTATACTATCTCTCAGAAAGCTTGCATATATTCGTAGTGTAAAGTTTATTCCAAATGAAACAAATTTATAAATTCTCTGATTTATGTTTAAATTAATGGTAGATTGTTAGTTTGAATCTAATCGTAACTGTAGGAGGCTGTAGTAACCGTCATGATGATTTGACAAATGTTCCTAATTTCGTTCTCCTTCATATTCGAAGTGGATATGTACAAAATGTTTCCTGTGGTACTATGACTTATGTTTTTTACTAGCTCCAATTCGGTTTAATTTAATTTGTTGACACTTGCTCAGAAGAACATGATTTGCTTTTTAAATTGATATAATTTAATTTGTGCTAATATTTTTTATTGTTAACATATATTTATTTATAACTGATATTATAATTTTATATCACAAAGAAATCGTAAAATTTTCTTTTATAAAAAAAAGGAACTGTTAAATTTATTTAATCTTTTAAGACGATTTTTAAAGGTGACGAATTTTTAAGAAAAATTTTTTTACAGAGAAATTGCGTTTCAGAATTTTTTTATTTTATTCTTAATGTAGCATATATATATTTCAGTGATGTGCTTTCCAATAAAGTAAATAAATGGAATTTGTTAATTTTTCGATAACACATTTTATAAAGCCTTAGTACTCGATAAGTTAATCACTTGTTAGTTTGATACTCTTTGATTAATGAAACCATTAGAAAGATTTTCTAGAGGCCCTAGATGCTTCTCTTTGGAGTGACAAGAATATATTTTTAGTACAAAGTACAAAAATATGACTGGAAGATGAAATTAGAGTTTATCTTATATACGGATGTATAGAACGATTTTAAGATTTCTAAAGCAAAAAAATAAATTAAAATTTAAAACTTTAATTTATTGAAGATTTTACAAGAGATATATATCTTATAATTTTAATTAATTTTAATTTACAATTGATTAAGTTAATTAAAAAAATTGCTTTTTTAACATTGTTATTACTGCAAGAAGCTCGAAGATTTTATAGTAAGATTTTGTAAATATTTTTCATATTAAGAATTACTGGCACTCGATTCAACTAATCCTTGCATCGATGTACTGGGTCTGCAAATTGTCTGAACACTACCTGTTTATAAGAATAATTTATTAATCACATTATCTTTATATTTCTTATCAGATATGTATAATTTAGAAAAAAATGTTTAACATATATCGTTATTTTAGATAATACGTTTTAGAAAATTTAATGATTTTTAATACCTAGATTCTGTTTGTTTCGATGTTTTTGTAATATCAGATATATCATTATTGCTGTTATAAGTAATATTCCACCTGCGATTCCGCTTGTTAGTTTAATTATGTCCCCTTGATTCTTATATTGACTCAATGTAAGACATTCTAGTATGAAAAAAAGAGTGATAAGAGACAAGTCTTTATTAGTTTATTACAAAATAATTAAAAAAGAAGCCAAAGATTTCAAAATTTATATGGGTAAATAAAAAAAATATAAAACATAAACTATAAAAATATAAAATATAAACATATAAAAAATTCGAGATAACGCAATCTTGAAAAAATAATTTTGATACATTAGGTAAAAGAATATTTAACTATATTGTAAGTAATTATATTTTGTATATTGTAAATATTCGAAAAAGTAAAAAAGTAAGAGTAAATAACAAGGAAGAAACATAAAATTCTTAGCGTTTTGATAAATTATTATAAATTATTATAAATTATCATTACATATAATCAAAAACATACTTTTTACACTTGAAACATTTACTGACTTATTTTTTAAAATGTATAAATGTAATAAATAAATTTGCTATTATCTTAAATGAGATGTAATATATCAATTTATACACAAATAAATCTGTTTATTAAACAAACCTTCATTCATTAAGCAACCAATTTGCGTCTCATTCTTTGTACCGTTGACCAACATCTTAAAGCAGAAAGTTTCATTATTTACTTTACCAATACATTCGGAACATGTTGGGTTATTTATGAGTACACGTTCAATTGTGGCATTTCGTTCCTCAATAATTGTCAATCTGCAAAAGATAAATGATTCACGATTCGTGAACGACTTTGTTAGATATTATCATATTATCAAAATTCTTCTAATAAAACATGTTATGTCACAATTATAACATTGCAATGCTTATTTCTCTTGTTTATTTGTTAATGAACAAAATTATATACAATATAATATATTATATCAAATATTATGACAATATTATATATTATATCACGTTTCATTATGGGGTAGCGCTTAAATGTATCATCGTCATTGCTACAATTCTTGTTATATTTACTTCGCGAGGAAAGCATAAAATTTATAAAATACTTTCTAGATTTGTGTATACTTACTGTTCAGTACGATTTCCTTCGTCGTTCAAAATCAAAACGCACAAAGTTGGTCGATCGCAGTGCAGTCCGGTCCATCCGTAATCACACTCGCAAGTTCTGCGTTCCTCGACGCACTCGCCGTGAGTACCGCAACCACCTTGGCACGTGTGCACGCAGGTGTCTTCAATCTTCACGAAACCAGGACGACATCGACACTCACCTGGTGCCTCGCACTCGCCGTTATCGCAATTCTCGCAATGCGGCATGCATCTGCTTTCATTTCCCGTTCCATTCTTAGGGACAATCGAGGCTCGAGATTCCTGTGTTCCGGATCCGAGATTCAAGTCCGTAAGGACGAATCCATCGTCGCATCTGCAGACCTCGGGCGCGACGCACGTGCCATTGTCACAGGTCGTGCAGATCGGCTCGCATCCGCCGGTTTTCCCATTTCGATAATCGTCGAAACACGTGCAGAGATCCGGCGCCGTGCACGTGCCGTTGCCACATTCGACACTGCAGATCGGCTCGCATCCGAACGGGACGTTTCTCCCGTCGTAATAAATCATGCGATAACCTCCCTTGCAGATGCAGAGATCGGGCGCCTCGCAGATACCGTTTGTTTCGCAGGCTGGATGACAGATAGGGTCGCAAGTGTTTGTCTCAGAACTCGTCGATGAACGGTAGCCCGGGTTGCAACTGCATACGTCGGGCTGCACGCAGATACCGTTCTTGCAACTTGGATTGCAAATAGGCTCGCAGAGGCTCGTATGATTACCTTCAGTAGGTTGATAACCGGATTTGCAGGTGCATTTGTTTGGCGCGGTGCAATATCCATTGATGCACTCAGTCTCGCAGAAGGGCTCGCATACGTTTGAAGAATTGGAAGGGCGATAGCCCTTGTTGCACGTGCAAGTTTCAGGTGCACTGCAAAAGCCGTTGATGCAATTCTGGCTACAGATAGCCTTGCAAAAGACGCTTTTAGATCCATCAGAATAGCTTTCGATATGTGACAGATGATAACCAGCATTGCATCCGCATATATTTGGAGCACTACAGAACCCATTGACGCATTTCATGTCAACACAGATTGGCTCGCAAACCGAATTGTCGTTAAAATATTGCGTAATCTGAAAATTTTTCGTGTAAAGAATTGGTTTATGGCGTTTTTTGAAACAGAAAAACAGAAAATAATAACATAACAGAAGAAACATTTTTTTACAGCTTAAATAGAGATTTAATCTAGTTATTTAAAGTAGCTGAAATAAATAACAAAATTTTATTTGACAAATCGAAACTGTAAATTTGTGCAATGCTCACGTCCCAGGCTGCATCGGGAGCACTTAATACAATCTTTAATACTAACGTTTTCCTTGGCACGCGTCTTTTCAACCAGCTGATATCCTAAAAAGCAGCTGCAGACATCCGGCGCAGTGCAGTTACCGAATGGTTCGCAAGGGATTTTACAATGAGGCTTGCAAATGTGCTTCTCCGTTTCGTCGCCACTCAATTGGAATCCTTCGTCGCACGTGCATACACCAGGCGCAGTGCATCGTCCATTGAGGCAAGCCTTCTCGCAGACCGGTTCGCAGATGTACTTTGAGCTTTCGGGCAGCCCATAGCCTTCGAAGCAACTGCAGCTTTCGGGAGCCACGCAAGTGCCCATAACACAAGCTTCACTGCAGACTGGTTCGCAAACGCTTGGTTTGCTTAACGAGTAACCCTCATCGCAGGTGCATTCATTGGGAGCAGTGCACTTGCCGTAGAGACAATCGTACTCGCACTTGGGCTTGCAGGTGAATAAATCGTATGGGTCAAGCTCATAACCGTGATCACAACTGCAGGTATTGGGAGCTGTGCACTCGCCGTGAACACACTCTCTTTCGCAAAAAGGCTGACAAACCTGAAAATGTGCATCTTTATTATTACGTATGCGTATTTTCTTTTTTATATCGTAATCGTGTTATCGTTAACTTTCCAATTAATATTGTGACACTAATCATTTTTTAACGCTTATTGTAATTTATCAATTTTTATACTTTACATTTACATCAATATTGTATTAACTAAGTGAAATTCAAATTGAATAAAGAAATCAAAGCAAGTAACTGTATTGTTTACCCACGTTAGTTAATTTATCATCACTACTGATCATTGTGTATCCGGACAGGCAGAGACATTGATCGGGTTTATAGCAAAATGATCCTTCAGCGCACGGCACATTGCAGACGGGTTCACAGGTATAACGATCGTCTGTCAACTTGTATCCAGAATTGCACATGCAAACTTCAGGAGCGATGCATTTGCCGTGTGCACAAGAGTGAGTACACACAGGAACACAGACGTCGTCAAAAGCTAGAGTTCCAGCTGGTTCCTGTCGGTATCCGTAGTTGCAAATGCATAAGTTTGGCCGTATGCATGTACCATTTCCACAACTAGGGTAACAATTCGGTTCACACGTGTATACAGCTGTACTTTTGATTTTGAGCCTGTATCCGTCGCAACACTCATACTCATTGCGCCATGATCTGCGAGACTGACAACGAGAAATGGAAACGAGAATAAAAAGTTGATAAAGAGAGGTTTCTTAATTAGCAATATCGCAATATTTATTTATATGCATGAAAGTTAAGATGCTAAATGATGTTCGATAATACTCAATTAGCAAAGCGATATTTGAAACGATTATTAAAATGCTATTTTTTTCATAAGCATTTAATCAAAATTTAAAAATTAAACATTATAAATTGTAAATTTTATTGAAGATGATATTATTATATGAGTTATCAGCTATCAATCAATATTAATTTTACACTTCTAAAATTTTTGCTCCTTTTTATATCATTTAGTTCAATTATTCATATTTTAATTTTTTATTCATGTTTTAACGTTTTCATTTGTTTATGTTGTGGAATAATTATTTTATTTTCCGATAAAACAAATGTTATGTACACTAAATGCACCACTATTAAATTGTATTTTGTGAATTTAATTTTGATTTTATTATTTAATATAAATATCACTTTGAACAGAAATTTTGTGCTTAAAAACTTACTGATGAAAAACTTACCTGTAGTCTATAATTCCATCGATAACGGGTCTTATAAAAAATACCCCACGTTTTTTCCTTATATGTTTCCTGGTATGGGACTTCATATGTCTCTATAAAACTGTATTTTAATGATTTTAGTAGTATTAGTTCGTGTGCTACGTCGATTATATTACAATAGTATTGATAAGCATTATTTCGATTCGTGGAACATAGCAAATTCCCTAACTATTTTACTTACCTAACTGTTTTGCTACATCTTCCTATAGAATTCACTATGTAATCCGAAAGTTTTAAAGTGGATAAAACCTTAGTAATTAATCCGTCTTGTAGAACAACAAAAATAAATATAATATACGAAAAAAATTTCATAATTGTCAAATTTAAATATATATTTTGTAAGAGAGATCCAGTGATGATGAATGATCAGCATGTGGACAATGCGTTTATTGTGTCGCAGCGTACACTAAGGCTTCTTTTTCTCTTTGCTGTATAATATAACGCGTTATCAGAATCCGACAGGATGTTAGCTGTTGTCAGACAACTACAATTAAATCCATGTGAAATCTCTGCTTATCAGCAAAATGAGTTTCTTTAACTAACTCTATTTCACAGAAATTATTGTTGAAAACTTTTGTATGTAACATCTCGCGTTGCAATCATTAATTTATTTGTGCGTACGAAAAAAGATTGCAAGGAAAAAATTAGAAACATATTTCTAATTAATTAATTATTTATTTATTAACATAATTCGACGAAAATTCCGAGTAAAAAGCACGTTATCAGTTTATACGTAATCATGCTAGGTACAAAGTGTCTCGTTTGGAAATAAATCTCCCCCATCTCATTTTGGAAATAATAAAGATTTATTAAATCAGTCATAACACAGTTAGAATATTCATAGATTGTGAATCGTTTTTAAGAAACGACTGTGCGTTGCGTCGAACCCTAGAGAGAAACTGTATAATTGTTTTATGACGTAAACGAATCGATTCCGCATGTTTAACAGTGCATAAACGGAACGTACATTTTCTTGAGCGAAACTTACGTTACGTTGACGTACTGGGCCAAGGATGCAGTCTGCATTGACCCATTTACAATATAACAACATCAGTTGGTGTGTAAACTGCAAGCGATTGCGTTTGATGTATTTATTGTAACATATCTTGATGTCATTTTTACATATCTTTCTAGGAGATTAAAATTTATAGAACACTTTTTATTTTTATGAACACCTTTATAATCAACCTCGTGATTGACTATATAATTAACGTATTCACTTGTCATCGGAGTTTCACATAATATTTTATTCGCTCTGAGAAAATTATATCTGTTGATTAGTTACAATGTTACTCAAGAATATGTGTAAGATTAGTCATCAAAATAGTTATTACAATCTTGAAACATTAAAATGTGTGAGGATATTTGATCTTTGCATTAATGTTTCATAGATTTATCGTCGCGTGAAATAAGAGAATAACAAAATCATTATAATTTGTGTCATCAATTTATGTATACAAGTTTACTTAATCATAATGACTGAAATTAGTATCTTCATCAAACTAATATCTAATGTTTTGTATTAATATTTTCAACTCTCGTTCATTCCTGCGGAACGCATCTTTGTCGGCCCTTGACACCTTCCTTTCGGTACCCGAAATTGCATATGCAAAAGTTCGGCGCGGTGCATACGCCGTTCGGACATCCACCCACGCACACCGGCACGCATCTGGAACGCGTGGCGTCGTGGATGTCATACGTGAACCCGGGGTTGCAGGTGCACTGTTCCGGTCCGGTGCACTGACCGTTCAAGCACGGACGCTGGCACATCTCTACTCCGGTACCACCCACGTCAGGCTGAATGCATCTTCCGGTATCGGGTTCAATGCGAAATCCCGGATTGCAGACACACAGGTTCGGTCCGACGCACCGGCCGTTTGGTCCACAACCGTATCTGCATTGCGAGAAGGTCGAATTGGTCGTGGATGTCGCGACGGAGATACATCTGCCGGTATCAGGATCAATGGTGAATCCCGGTTCGCAGTTGCACCGATTATACCCGACGCACACACCGTGCGGGCCGCAACCATGTCTGCAATCGCCGGGCTGTGCTGTCGGGGGCGTTGTGCCGGGGATGCATCTGCCGGTATCGGGGTCGACGATGTATCCATATCCGCACTGTGATGAACCCGTAGTACCCGGGATACATCTGCCACTGTAACGGTCCCGCGTGTATCCGGGTCTGCAGCTGCAAACGTTCGGCGCTATGCACTCGCCTCCGTCGCAACCACCCGGGCAGTCTGGCTTGCAAGTGCCGGTATGATCATGCGTGAACCCGGTCCTGCATCTGCAAACGTTCGGTGCGATGCATTCCCCGTCGTGACAACCGATCGGACAATGGGGAACGCAAGACTCGCGATCGCCCGGAGGGTTGGTGTATCTGTGAAACAGGTGAGGGTTACGTTATTATTTACATTTGTATACTTTATTTGTTATTAACAAGGAAGGAGGATTCTTAGAAATTTATCAGGGATTTAGAATTAAAATTCTGACTATGTTAGAGAATCCGTCATTCAATAACAGCGTGTGTGAAGCGTTCTGTGCATAAGATTAATCCGAAACCGTTTTATAGCAAAGCTAGTAAAGTAGTGTTTGCAAATTTATTATGTTTAATAATAATTAATGTCTTAACGCGTGACTGCACGTTAAGACATAATTGCAGGCATAAATAACATCTACGCCATGTGAAAGTTATTATATTAAAAACGGCTGATTTACTTGTACGAAAGCAGTTACACGGTATATAATTGCTTTTAACGTATACTATTTTCGACGAATCCATCGTTAATCTATCAATTATTCATTTATTGTAGATAAATCGCTTCACAGGAACAGATTACGAATTATGTATTATGTGAATCAATCAGGGTTTAATTATCTCGCCAATGCGGAATACATCGCGCATTGGGCGGAGATGAAGACTCAAAACTGGGATAACGTTAATTACCCTTCGTTGCAAGTACACACGCCCGGTCCGCTGCACACGCCGTGCACGCAGCCGCCCTCGCATGTGGCCACGCACTCCTTGCGTTCATTCAGAACGTATCCCTGTCTGCAGCTGCAGACGCGCGGCGCCACGCATTCGCCGTGCCTGCATCCGTCGGGGCAAATCGGTCTGCACCGGCCGTCGGTCTCGTCATAGCCCAATTTACACATGCACACTTCGGGGGAGAAGCAATAAGCGTTTTCCTGACATCGATACGAACAGACGGGCATGCAAACGCCACCGTCGGGTTGCCACCCTGGCGGACAGCTGCAAACGTTCGGGGCCGTGCAACGGCCGCCGAAACAGCCGCGTTCACATTGTGGTTCACACAGGCTGCTTGTCACGTTACGCTCGTAGCCGTCGCAACAGTCCAAGATAGTGATCCAACCGTCGCTATGCTGAACAGAATTTATCTTATAATTTTTGTTGTCGAAATTATTTAAGATGATAGTTTTTCCGATTTTTAATTAATGCATAAAAAGATGTTGGAAATCTTATCTCTTAAGATTTATTTATATTTATATTTACAAACAAGAATCAATTATTTTACGAGCTATCTTTGATTCGAGAGAAACGATTACTTACAGGATTATGACCTCCGGGCGGCTGAGGAATGGTATTGTAAGGCAATCCGCTAGAGTTTGAAGATAAAACATTGCTGTATCTAAAAGGCGAAGATAGTTATTATTCTTACGCCATTTCCTCCAATGGGTGTTAAATATGAAGAAACATGTGTAAGCAAAAAATAATGCTGGATCACACTATCGCTGGGATTACCAGAGTTCGTCTCTAATTAAAAAATTGATTACTTACGGCACTCTTTTATAGCAAAGACCATTTTGCGAGGAGTTGGTACTGCCATGATAATTCCCGCTAGGGTAACGCGGCCGATGCCCACCTTTTACACCGTCAATTGCCCAGGTGCCGACATCAAGGCACGTAAAAACAATCAGGCAAACAATCGACAATTTCTGCATGTTGCATGAACGATTGCGAATTTACTACTGGACGCTTATTTTCGGTCAGAGAGTGGGCATCATCGCGATAAGGATGTCACAAGGGTCAGCGGTTTTCATCTTCTCGTTAAACTTGTAATTAAACTACGCAATATTCCCGTTCACGGAAACGTTATCGGTTATGCGTATCGATATGTCAGAGGAGACCAAATGGGGCCAAAGCGTGTGCTTGTTTCTTCCACACTTTTACTTTTATCTTAATTATTGATTAGGTCATCGCTATTAACTGGACCATAATTGACTCATTAGGTACGGCTTTAATCGGGTGAATAAATTATTGATCGCGTGTGCACAAAGTATAAGGACAAGACAACGTATCATTAAATTTCAGCTTAACTATGTTATAAAAAGACTCTCCGTGTGATGTAAATCATAAAAATTTGCAAGCTTTTATAAGCTTTTCTCGACTTGAAATGGAAATAGGAAAATAAAAATCTTTTCAAATTATATTCGAGCATGTTGAAAATGATATAAAATGTAGGAGATGTAAAAGAAAATAATATGTATGAAATTATCAAGAAATATAATTATTTACTTGCTTTATCTGAATGAGGTTATCTGAAAAAATGATTACTGCCTTTATTACGCAATGTTTCGACTGAGAGAAAAATGTTTTTTGAATTTCCATAATAATGATAGAATTGTTTTGTTTTAATGTAAGTATTGCATTACTGTATGTACAATTTGTAAAAGGTTGTATACGCAGTTTATTATAATTCTTGTTTTACTCGTTCAACTCATTGTTTACGTAACCTGACTGACATCGTTCGGGAATGGATACATGAGCAAAATATATCGGGATGTTAATAAGACGGGCGCGCAAGAATATGTTAAATGCGATAAATGTACGATATTTGTTTATTTAATTACGATAAGCTAATGCTGACTGCAAATAACATTTCCTTGAAATGAGTGCAAAATAAAAAATCAGTGCAAAAACGAAGAGATACATCAAATTATCGCATGACATAGAAACGGAAAGTTTTTCTTTTCTCCTATGGAAAACACCGGAGGCAAATATCGAAGATAATGATATAATTTATTATTATTATCCCTCTCAATAATTCACTTAGTTTATAAAAATATCGCTGCACATAAAATTATATATTAATGTGACTTTTTAATGAAAAAGTAATAAAATAATTAATAAAATAGTATAGCAAACATAATAGTCTCAATGCAATTATAATACTTGCACAATTAATTTAATTTAATTTACTATAGATAATTATTTAAAATCGTTTACAAATAAAAAGTGACGCTAAGGTCGTATTTTTGCATATTGCATATTGCGTTTGCCTTAAATAGGATTTTTATTCTTTGATATCAGTTTCGAGGCACAAAAGTCATTAAGTGCACTTCCTCTCACGATAACGAATTTGATATCATCGGTTATATTATCGCTTATGTACACATCGTTGTTGACGTACTCGGAAGCTCGACATATTATTATCGCAGGATATGTTTTCTAGGAAAACAGTGCTACTTTTTCACAGGATACTACGGGACTAATTATTAATATTAAAGAATTCGTGGTATATTATAATATTATAATCTTATTAATATTATTAATACGGTCGCCGTTCTGTCAGCGTCAATAAATAATTGTGAAAAGATCGCTCTCGTAAAGTCAATTGGAATAAATAAACGATACATCTATTTGCGCGCAACGGTAATTTATACCAAGTAAATTACGTTCAATATTGAACGAGACTGTCAGATTATACACCGAGCGATTTATTTTCGCATCTATTTATTCGCAAACAGGTAACTCCGTCTCCGCAGGCTAGATAAAACGTTTTATATCATTTGTATAATAACAGTCGGTGAGCTGTATTTTCCCTCGCTCGTTACACGAGGCTTTATTTTCCACCTAATTGCGCATTCGCGCACAATCGTAATCGACTGCATTCGCCCACCGGTTTGACGTCACCCCGTCATCGAACTACGAAATAGTTTATTCAGGAGTTGCACGCTCCGCTGATTAAATTCTACTGTCGGTCACTGACAGTACGCTAGCTCAAACAACTTGTTTCTCTGCTTGTGTCACTCAATTACAGTCACGTTCAGCCTTGTGCATTCAACAGCTTGTGCGTAAGATCGGAAACCAGTTTTCGCATACTTTTCTTTAGTCTCGAGCAATCGACTTTTCATCGATCATTTTGTTCACGACAGGTCACGTTCGCCTAAAAACGCTTCAAGGTCTTTTCACGACAATGACGCATTATTAAACTGTTATTAAGGATACGAATAGAACTGGACCATGAACGTAGTAAGTGGAAATGTTTCTCCGTCACAGATCCTTGCGATCCGATAATGGAGCGGTCTGCAATGGTATTTCGTCGTACAAATGCTCCGTGTTATCCAAATTTGTCTGCAAACGTATCAGAGTTGCCGATGGTCGATCGTAATGACCGTCTTGTAACAGATCTGTGATTCGCAATAAAAGAATTTTAAAAATAATATCTTCAAAAAAGAATATATACGGCTTATTCGAAGTAACAATTATAATTTTTTGGAACTAAACTGAAATAAAATCGTTTGTGTTATACAGTTTATCGTTTGGTCTGTAAATATCGTTAGCTGCTATCTGTAGACCGTCTTTTTATAAATGGCCTTATTTTCTCTATTATAATTACAATGCCTCGCATACGTACATGATAAATTTAGTAAGAAAACGGGAACTTACCGCGAAAATTACCAGAAATTCGTAGACCGATCGTAGCGGCCCCGTTAGCGTAAGTATTCAGTGATTCAATGCCATCGACCGTCAGTATCGTTTCCGGTTCTGTATTAATAGCGAATACCGGATTCGCGCGGATCGGGAGTGCTGAAATCATAATATAACACAAATGCTAATGCAGCGCGATTGATTAGCGATAGCGCGAAGGGCTCGACATCGATGACACAGCTATCTATGATGATCGGGACTATTCTCAAAATGATTACGTGGCCAGATCCATCCGGGTCAAGGACACGTGGATTTCACTGTCTGAGGAGAGAATGTTGGCTGTGTCAAGTGAACGTATAACTCTCGATACTCACGGGGCAGAGTGGCGTTCATCAGCGCGGACGTCCGTCCGCCGTTCACGCTCTCGCGTTCTTGGCCCTTGGTCTTCTCATCATCGTAGACGGCAAGACGAATGGTCTCGAATAGCTTGGAGCGCATGTGAAGAACCATCACTACCGCGAGCGAGGTCAGACCAAGGGAGACGATTGCGGCGACGACGATCAGAGCGATATCCAACGGAATCGGCGTTGGCGTTTGAATGTCGTCTGTCGCGGTGACAAAATAGAAACGGTTTGTTGTAGAGATCAAGCGATCGAGTGCTGTACAAAGATCCTTATACATATTTCCAAAGTGTCTGGAGATAGTACCTTTGTGAATGGTTTTCATGTAATCGATATTTGGCACACTTTCGTCGCTTTGAACGTGTTTGAGAAGAGCGTTCTTCGTCGCGAACTGCTGCCTATCCTTTTCAACATCCCTCCTGCGTTCAGGAACGGAGACCAAAACGATCACAGGCCGGGCAGTGGTGGAAGGCTCTTTCATTTGCGTTTTGTCTTTAGAGTCCCCTGTTCCTTGAGGAGGGGCTGCGATCGAAGCTTTTGCCGGACTCGTCGTCTCCGGAATGTAATTCATGTCGTTCCAACTGTCATTGATGCCTATGATCGAAATTAAGTTTTGCATTACAGTTTCAATTCTACGTACATTATTAGAGCTAATTATTAATTATTTAATTACGTTAGACTAAGGCAATCTATTACTGGCGTGAGAAACAACAGTGTTGCACATAGTCAATGTTACATATGGCGGGTCATATTTCATGTTTTCACGATGCAAAAGTGGAGTGAAAAACTTTCTCTAATGCTTATTTTAACTTTTTCTTTGAAAGCGTGAAGATCCATTTCTACATTTTCAGACAAACAGTTGCACAATCCTAAAGCGTAGAATATACTTTCTTCGATTAGGTCTATTATATTTCACCTTCCGTTTGACGTTCGGTGGTTCCACGCGGCACAGAGACAACCTCCGTGTACTCTGTGTTACTAATTTCCAGTGTTTGCGGTAGACTGTCGGTAGTAGAGCTCTGCAAATAAGCGGGCGACGTTTGCTCGAGCGAAGAGGCGTCGTCGTCGTCGTCGTCTATGCAGCTTCCGGTTACGGCATCACAGCCATTATCCCGGTTTTGACATGTGCATTCGTTTGCACAACCCGGGCCCCATTGCCCGATTGCGCAACGCTCCTCGCATCTGCAAAAGAAAGAGCATAATTTTTATAGTATCACTTGGCTTAACGTGCTAAAAGGCTACTGTTCCTCGACTTGTTCTTTATTGCTCGATAAACATTGATCAGTGATATTTTTAAACACTTACCGAGATCCTTGCAGTCCTGGAGAACATTGACAAATACCGTTTACAGGATCGCAAGTAGCGCTCTCATCGCAGTTACATATTTTTATACATTGCGGTCCCCAGAATCCTGACGGACATGCTGCAAAATAAAATTAATACATAAATTATGTTAATAAATAAAATGTTAATTATTCAGTAATAATAATTAATCATTAATTTAAACATACATATGTCATATATGTGTGTACACAAACACACGAAAGATGTGTTTACATGACATACTGTACAAGTTGACACATCTGATTTAAATTAAAATAGAAAATGTCCTGTGAATATATTCCAATTCAAGCGGTTATTCTACAACTGTTATTTTGAATTTTATTCCTTTGGATCTCTCTGAAGGATTTATGTGATTTTAATATTTACTTTTTTAGTTTTTATTTTTAATTCATTACAAAAATATTCTAGAAAATTATGCTACTATTATAAACTTTAATCCATTTGTAGATGGATAATTATTTTATGTTGGACTAATGTTGATAGGATTTTCTATTTTAATTTACATCAGAAACATGTTCCTTCAGTTTCTGCAACGTGTTATTTGTTTATCCTGTATATATTAAGAAAATGATACCCCTCGTTAACTAAATTAATGTAAATTGTGCGATTTGACAAAAAAATCTCTATTTTAATCTACAATATCGACGTGTTTCACGGGTAGTTAACAGTCAAGATGACAAAAATGACGCAATTTTCATAAATGCGGCTATTAAACGTTTCGTAAATACAGACAAGCGAAATTAAGTCTGTATGAGTTGTAGATCGTATCTGCGAAGTGTTTAAGGTGAACGTTTGTCATACTTATATCGCGAATGTCTTTTATAAAGCATTGACGTCGCGATTGCGTTATACGAACGTCGGACGCGATGTATCTGATCGACTATACGCCGCCCACGACCTTCTCGAAAACGCTCACGGGAAAGTAGCAGCTTCGTAACTTCCGGGCTTCCGCAACTTTCGAAGCGTTCCCCGATCGTATTGACGCAACAGTTGCGTGCAACCCGCGACTTTTGCTTGACAATGATAAGCCAATCTAGAATCCGCGATTTATCATCAATTTTACAATATAAATGGGTGTCCAACGAAGGAAAATGACTATAAAGGAAAATGAGAAAATAAAATTCGAGAAAATTTAATTCAGATGTTACAAAGAGCTAAATTTCATTAATTGTTAATTAGCAGAATATTAAAAAATAGAATAGAATAGAAGAAAATTAAATTAAATTAAAATTGTTGGTAATGAAATAGCAAATATTTTTTTCTCCCTTTATGTACTGTTCATTTAAAGACACAACGAATTTTTAAAAATAGTTTTTATTCAATATGTCTTTGTTTTACAACAACCGTGATCATTTTGCAACAGCATGTATGGGTTGCATTGATTTTAATGAGATGCATTGTACGAGAAATCCTACTTATTATTATAATTCGCGTAGAAGTACTATCTACTGAAAACAGTCATTTCACACGCGCGTTCTCGCGGCCGTGGAAGGTCGGTACGTTTCATGGCGCGTGAAATTTCTCACTGCGTTTTGCTGCTACCCGGTTCGGATCTTCGCTCTTAATCTCGTTTCACAATCGACGCGCGCGACGTATCGTTTTATTTTCTTAATCCCGATTCTATTTTTGAATCAGTGTCGTTGCGAAATTAGCACTACAGAATTATATGGATCTATTAATTATACAGACCTTTGAAGCTCTTCCCGAGGTTTCAATTCAACCGACCTTCAACTTTGTATGTATATATCTACTGTTTAATGGCTCGGTTTAAATATACTTTTGCAAAATGTCAGTGATTTATCAGCATCTAATTAACAACATCTAATTAACTATGAGTAAACATTATTACGTCCGGTTTGATAAATAGAAGATGTTACAAATATCGTTAATCAAAGAATTTATTTCAATGACCTTCTGAAACATTGTTTTTTTAGGATTACATCTCTTTGGATTACTATGTGTGTGTATATGTGTGTGTTGACAGCAATATTACAGATAGAACTGACATTATCTTAAGTACCAATTGTATATATGTATATATATATATTGGTATATTGAAATGGCAGTATATTTTTAATTGGATAAAGACAATAAACTTGGAAAATTTTGTATTATACCAGACATATAGAAAATATATTGACAATGAGAAGACTTACAGATATTTAAGAAAATATTTTAGTATTCATATTTCTTATAAATTTTTTAAAATGTAATCTAAAACACAGATTATATTTTGCTCAAAACCGAACTAAAAAAGATAATTATAATAATTAATGTATCTTAAATTCACAAAAATCGTAAACGATTTTATTTCAACTATGTTAAAAAATACACGTTTAAATGATTGATGAGTATCTATTGGAAATATATTAGCCAGAGTTAGATATTTGGTGAAGAGAAACGATGGAACATTGCTCAATGATTGTTGATTTTATTCCCGACTTACTATGAGCGCAGTCATCTCCGTGATATCCAGGATTGCACTGGCATTCGTTCGGTGCGACGCACACACCTGCCACACATTTTTCGCAAAATGGTAAGCAGCTCACATCCGTTTCCGCATCGCCGTGAGTTATTTTTTGGTATCCCTCGCAGCACTCCTCTAGAATCTTCGATTTTTCCTCCGTCTGCAATACATTTTGAAATACATATATTATTCGTTCATATTCTAATTGATCTATTAATACATAGGTCTGTCGTGTCAAAAGAGCACACTTTTAATTTCAACAATTGTGTCAGAAGAAAGTTTACGATTTCGACAGTTATTAATAATTTTTTGACATTTTTATCTCATCACATTGACATGATAATTAGGTTTGACATCTATATTACATAGCAAGAGAATAATTAAATACATTAGGGAGAAGGATAACATATTGCTCTGCTGTTTTTTTCCGTTTTGAAAACGATTTCATCGATAATTCTAGCTACAACGAAAAATTCCGGAGATAAGACAATCGTTATGTCACTTTCTCTAAAGCACGGGATTATTAGAAAGAGTAAAAGTGAGAACTGTCGGCGCGGAATGCAGAGACGGCATTGCGATAGTAAACGAAGGGGGATCGCAAAGAGAAAGAAGATGAGAAACACGTATGCGTATTTAACGAGTTCCTCTTTGCAGAACCAAACACGTCTAAACGGCACATAAAAATACCAGAAAATTAAATTGACCTGCCAAACACGTCCAAACGGCACATAAAAATACCAAAAGTACGATGGTAAACAGAAACGAAATATACGCGAACGGATTGAGAAAATAAGGATCAGTTTAATTTTAGTTATTTCTTATGAGAGAAATCTTGTTTTTTTTTTACCTATTGTTACATATTGTTTGACATTCTACGTATGTCTCGTTATTAATATTTTTCTAAATTTAATTTTTTGACAAAAAGCTCTCTAATAATGATTGATTATTATTTTTTAAACGCGTTATTATATGATTTTTTTTTTTAGGAAGAATAGAGATTGAAGATTAAATATCAAATATTCGAGTGATAATAAATTCCCTCTGATATAATTCATTGTAAAAGGATACGCGTGTGAGGACTACAATAAAATATTAAATCAGAAATATCATTTTTTCATTTATGCGAACGTTATTACATTTTGTCGTCCATCGACTACGAATTCCGTCTTAAGGTATTCTTTTCGCAGAAGAGTGTTTTGTAAACACTTAAGTATAAGGCTTTCATTAAACTTTTTAATGTAGTATTAAAAAACGGTATTATTAGAATCTATTATTAGACTGGATCAAAAAGAAATTTTCTAATATAATTTTATATATATAGAAATGTTCACATTTTTCGATAAATTGATTATAAGAAATTTGGTTTCTAGAGAGATTTTTCTAAGTTTTAACGTTAACATTTTTAAGCGAAATTTTTAACGTTAATATTTTGTTTAATTATTTGGCGAGTCTACACTTTTATGAATGCTATGGAATCTATAGAGTTTTAAAGCGTACAGTTAAGGCTCAATATCCGAGACGTTTGGTACACATAGGTAGCAGACTTTTTCCATAAAGTCACGTATTGCGATTTTAAAAATGGTAATTCCTCTCCAAAAATCCGGTTCAAGATTTTTCTGGCGTATGGAATATGTGTTTTGAATTGCATTGAATAGAAGAATCAATTAATTCTTAGGTTTTCGACTTCGTGAAAAAAATATTTTGAACGTTGTGGCCGACCAATGCGTTATACGATCATGTTTATTCAACATTCTCTTTTACTTGATTATGGACGAATATCTGATTTGCAAAACAGGTAGCAGATCTTTAATGCATATTATTATGCAAATTCCATCTCTTCCAATATTTCAACCGGACATTTGACACGACGTCAAGAAGATATAACGACTTCATATATCATTATAAAGAAGGTATCTGATACATACATCGAATTGTATACAAACTGATTGGTGTACATGTAAAATTTGAACGCTCTCTTTTGCTTTCACTGCGGTACCTGTGTATCGATATACAATATTTATATAATGTGTTACGACATTATTATCGGTTTTTAATTAACTTTTCATGATTTTTTTAAACACTAAAAATGACACATGTAAAAAATACATACAGAATATAGCACTAGAATATTTAAATTATATTAATAATTTGTAATAAATTATTAATTGTAAGCAAAAAATGTAAACCTTACAAATTAATTAATTCTTGAAAACAAATAATAAAATATATTATTTTTAATTATTTTAACAAAATCCTAATTTAAATCGTAATAGTATTGTAGCTAAAGATTTAATTTAAAAAAATTAATGTTTAAACTGTTTGATGTGTAACGTTTGTTAAATTGCATAATACTGAACTTGCGCGGGGAAATATTTTTACCATAATTTAATATTTAATGTTAAGTCGACCGGTTCTACAGAATTTCTATATACGTTAAAAACCTTAGCTGTAAACCCATTAAGTTAATTGATGAACATGTTTCGTGTCTCGTCATAAATCATTTGGAATTGTACATCTTTGTACCATGAGAGCTCCCAGATGTGCTGGAAACTGACGTCAAAGTTTTTTTGTTCCCACTAAACTCCGTAACTGACGTGATTAATTCTCAGAGCAAACCTTTCGCTTGCATAATAAAATTCTCTTTCACAAAGAGGAGAGATAAGTTATTGATTACAATACTGCACTCAACCATATAACCATATAGATCACATTATATTGTACGTGCGTTTTGATCGACATTATCGATTTCAGAAATCTCGTGATGCTCGATAGTGTCATCTTGATAACATCTGCATGACCCTGTTGTCTTCTCATAGAACAAGTATAATAGGTTTATAATTACAACAGAACATTATCCAGGAATGCGCATATTACGCAATTGCAATAATAATTTCAAAGTAATCCCAGCATCATAAAAATGTATTAAATCGATTGTATTATTATTATTTTAAATAACATCTGTAATTATTTAGATGTCACACACGATAAAATTTATAACATAATTTAGCTAAATACAAATAATATTAATATTTAAAATAATATTTAAAATTGATAATAAAAATCATAAAATTTAATTATATATACATTAATAAAATTAATAAAAAATATATATATGTATATGTTTTAAACGTCCTAGATTAATATTGTAAAATATCTCTGTAAGTTTATTTTAATAACATAATACATCCTGATTTATATCTGTGCCTAACACGTAAAAGTCTCTTTCTTTCTCTCTCTCTCATCTAATGTTTATGCGTTATTACTCAAAAGTTGTGCAATTCAGATGTTTTTTAACAGAGTAGAAAACACCAAATGACCTCGACTTGTCCAACGGTAATTTTCACTCATTATACAATATTATCCTGCTCGCGTTTTTTATTTTACGTTCCTCTTTTTTTTTAATTCGGCCGTCAAGTAATATTGCTATTATAAATGCCAACTACGTCATATCAGTATATCTTATTATTGAACATTAATAGCGGCTTTTAATTCGATTGCACACGAATGATTCCTTATCGCTATGTTACTTATATATTTTTAATACGTTTTTTCCTGAAAAAAGCTAATGACCATTTCTCACATATCGCGGACACTTTATTCGTCCATAATTAATCCGCGAACGGTAATTAATTAAATTAGCGGTGTATTTTAATTTCATATTTCAACTTCATTCTCAGTTAGTAGTTTCAATTTACTCGCGCGAGACGGCTTCTTCTTGATGACGAGAATTGGAAAAAAAAATAATACATTTGATTCTTCGTGCTTACCGACGTTCTAAAAAGCATTATAGTTTTTGCGTTCATACGTTCGTCAGTTTTTAGAAACGTATCTGATAATTAGAGGCGCAAACGATTCATACCTTCAACGGCACCTATGTTGGAATTCGCCGCCGTTGAGTCGCTTTTACATAGGCATTGCGTTATCAATTACACAGTTTCTTACGTAGTCGGGGCGCGTACGCGCGATGACGGTGTTTCGTGGTATGCTAACAAGCCGAAACCTTCGATCGCTCGGTGAGGCGAATTCATAAAGCATGTACGATTCGACGAGTAGATTCACGGCTTCGATAACCGTTGGATTGGCAAAGCACCAATGAATTGTTTTGCATCGTAACTCCGTATGCACCGCCGTCGTATACAGATCGTATCGCGATAATGTGATGGTTACCTCGCAAAGCTTTAAGTAGGTCGATGGTGGATATAACAGCAGATGTTTCTATTAGCGTTATACTTCGATTAATTAACACGAATCACTGTTGAGAATCATAGAAATGTAATTGTAACACCTTATTACATCTATTACGTGGATGAGTTGTCAGGCATTCTTTGAGTGGAAATGAGAATATTTTTTAGTTGTCTGCTCTAGTTTTAATAATGGTTTTATAAAAAAAATCTCACATTTTATATGTTATTTTTAATTATAATATATTATATAGAAAAATGGACAAGGCAATAAAAAATCTCTATAATAATATAAAATGGATGATAATCTTTCTTTACGTGAAGTAATCTCTCGATTAATAATTTAATAATCTTACAATTATTTCGAAAAATTTTACTAATTTTATCGCATTGTACAATTAATTGTTAATTTTATTTTTAAATTTGCAAACTGTCGTTCCAATTTTTTTTCTGAAAGAAAGTCTTATTGAATACATATTAAACGCGATAGTTATTTACAGATTACTCTTTGCATAAAGACACATTTTATACAGAGATAAATATCTCCTTTATCAAAGAGAAATAAAGACTTTCAAAACAATATGAATAATAGCAATGTATGTGACGCACTGTCGATATAATCACAAAATATTATTTTTTTTCTCGTAGGCTGCACTAAGTAAGTTCATTGTCCACATAATAAACCGTGTGTAAAATGCCTCACGTCCGTATACATAAATGTATGCCCGCGTATACCATACTTGGCGTGTGTTATTGCAGGCGTTCTCGTCCCAGGCATGCCTCACACGATACGTTAAAATTTCCATTTTAGGCTGAGCGTTTCCTTTCGATTTTGATATAATGCACGCTGGTGCGGTATGTCTATTACGAAACGCGCACTACGATGAACGAGATCATTTTCACTTCCGGCCAATTCCTCGAGATCTATGGATACGCGGCGAACACGCACGAATTTTCAAAATTGGCTGAAATTCCGAGGAAGTCTTGTTAATCTAATTGTCGGACTTGTAAAATCCAATGAAAAAACTCAAGTTTCTCCCGTATCACTTTATTTGGATACTATGGATTATATGGTATGACTTGGATTTTGATACCGTGGAAGTGCTAAGTTTAAATAATAAATTAAAGAATAAAGTAAATACTAATTACATTGTTAATAATATAAATTATTATGATAAATTATTATATTATAAATAATCAATAACTAATAAGATTTTTAATTTTTTTTAAATTCAATCCAGTGTCGTGTTAAGTTATTACATTGTCATAAAAATTTTTGCGTATTTAAATATAACAACTTAAATATAACATCATTTATAAAAACTTTTATCTTCAGATTTTTCTATGTTTACCTATTTAATTTATATAGAAATATTACGCATTTGTCATTCTGAACTTTTGTAATCTTCTCCTGGAAAAAAAATGGAGGCTTCGGCTTTTGACATTTTCTTTTGCTTCTTTCAGATACACATCTAGATATAGACAGACAAAAATGATAACATATTATTATATATATATATATATATATATATATATATATATACACACACACAAGAATGAACAGCAAGATTAACAAGATGTGACTTATTCGAACATTGAAAATTAATCTCAGTGAGAAATTAATCTTACGAGATTCGTCGATGACACGTGGTGTTTTTTACATATCAGTTACGTCTGTCGTTTACTGAGACCTTGTTTGCACAAAATCACGTCACGTCTCATCGTCATTAAACGACGATTTATTTTCATGGGGTCGTGTTATCGAGTGAGCTCGTAAATCGCCGCGATATCTTAAGTCGTCTTTATTACATTCTCACCTCGGTAATTCGTGTCTTAATTGAAGCGATATCGGAGTTCAATGCCGAGAGCTTTCGTTAAATTACGAACATGCCTGATTGAATACCTACTTGCATTGCCTTGCGATTACATACTTGGACGTAATCGATCATGTAATTTCTCATAATACCATCCGCGTTACTACATGATTAAACGCATGTACTCCTTCGGAATTCGGACATTAATTCACGTAAGATACAGTATCTTTCCTTCCTTGCATCTGCAGAGAAATTGTCTTCACCATCTACCTGCGATGCATCGAGTTAAGCGTTTCGCAAATTGTCGACTTCCGACATTTTCCTTCTTCGAGGGTACCGTGTAAAGATACGGTACAAAGTTGTGCGAAGTCCTTTTCAGCTAATAGCCCGCTTCTGGATTGTTTCATAATCTCGAGACGGGACAGGTTCCTCCTTCTTTCGGCGCGATTCGTCAATTCCGCATTTCACGGGGGTAATTGCAGCTGCCCTCCTCTCGCCCCGACGCTCAAGCGCTACTTCGCATTTTCTTTTTATTTATTTACTTAATCAGACGGCCGCTAATATAGACTTTCCCTGTAATTAGACTCGTATCGGCGGTAGGAGAAAGAAGGAGAAAGAGACGGAGAATAAGGATGTGGTATGGCATGAAAGAAGGACGGAGAGTAAAAGGCAAAAGCGGAAGAATAGATAGGTTCTTTTATAGCGTCGTGTATGTGGAGCGGTTTGCTGCATAGGTACTCGCCATGCGAGAAGTATTTCACCGATCGTTTTCCATTCACGCTGCCTGGGAAACGACATTTTTCCATAACGAGGCGTGGAAATGGGGGTTTATGTAACTTCTTCCGCGACGCAATTCTGCTGACGTTAGAATAAATTACGGATCTATTGTCTCGCGAATGTAATCCCTTTCCTTTTTTTTTGGTTTTGATCATAAGGATTTCGCTGTCACTGCACTAGCTTTATATCATCAAGTGAGTTTTATCAGGTTTTAAGTTTTAATTTATCACTTTGTAAAGAGTAAACTGTAGATCAAGTAAGAGATTACATAAACAATCGCTAATCCTCTGATGGAATGATACTTTCTTGCCTGTTATATGTTGAAGCCTTCCACGAAACTAATCTTACATGCTTATGGCAAAGTCTTCCGTTGTATATAAGATTAACATTTTCCTATTTCTTTGAAAAGTTAAGAGAATGTTTCTTTTCCCGACATATGAGTTAGAATCTGTTGATGATGATGAATAAACAATAAAATTACCTGCGTCGGAAAAATTAAAATTTCTTTTAATGCAAATGTGTATTAATAAATTCTCTAATTATTGTTTCTTCAGCTTTCTGATATTCGGGATATACCAAATTGATTGAGAAAAAATAAAAAGATTGAGAAAGTGAACTAGTATTTATAAGAATTAATTTCGAAGAATTAATTAAAAATACTATAATATTTCCGAATTTAGTTTTTTTTGTGAAAAAAATTATAGAAAAATTATACAACGATTATTCACCATATATAAATGTAAGATAATAATCCATTAATGTTGCCGTCCAAATTATTTCGTCAAATAGCGAGACTCAGATTTCGAGTCATAAAAGAATTAACATCTTGGACTGGAACTTACCTTCACACGATATCGTTGTCGTAGTTCGGTCCACGTCTTGGGGCATCTCGGAGGAATTTGTAGGCACCAAGTGAACGAGTTGACCACGACTGGTTCGGTGTAAGTCTCGTATGACGTAACTGTGTAACTGTAACGTACGATTGATTAATCACTAACTGGTCCCGCGATCCCCTTATCAGGTTTACAGTGGCATGCGGAGATTATAATGAGTTATATATGTATTACGCATGCCGGCTACATTGTCAAGGCTTCCAGGTGAAGGTTTCTTTAAAAAATATCGAACTAGATACGTATTATGGAACTTTTCAGAATGGATTCCAAAAAAACACAATAGAAATCTCGGAAATAATTAAACAATTTCAATCGAATTTCAATCTGTAATACATACCCCGTATATTGCTTGAAAATAGAAAATTATCACTTAAGCTTGTTTTGAACAATTTATAATTTGAGTCAGATTTCAAAATAGAATTTTATTTGTAATTTTATATGTGTATTTTATTATATTTTTATTGTACATACATATTGTATATACATATTGTATATACATACGTATATTCTGATTCTTCAAATGTTACTTGTTGTGATATACAAAATTAGAAATAGGATTCTATTTTTACTCCGACATAAATTATAAAGTATAAAATGAGGTTTTATCTTACAATTATACGTTATTGTATGTTTATATTTGATACTAACTTTTTTATTTTTGAACACACATGATTCCCGGTCAGCGAGTTAGCAATACAAATTGTTTTAAACGCCACGATCAGGATAAAGATCCATGAAATCTCTGAGAAACTCATTTCAGTAAAATTGCGGGAGCTGAAAGATGTTCCTCGATTAGACAATGTAAACATATGGAATACTTTGTGCAACATACTTACTGCGAAAGGGATAGATATATTTTTGGGTCTCAAACGCAATTTCTTCAGAAGAACCCACATCGGAGAAACCCTAGTGATTGTCGTTGTCGTTCAAGTAAAAGTGATCCTTCATTTTCTCATGTATCATCAACTGGAAATCGGCTAATCGAAAGAAAGAAAAAAACTGTTATCGAATGGAAAACATCTTATGTGTCAATAATTCTAAGCAAGAGAACTTAGATGCGTAATAAATGAATTTCAATTGTGTGTCGTATAATATATTATAATAATTTGAGTGATTATAGATTATAATAGTTTGAATAAAAAAATTCCATCAAGTCGCTGGTATTATCGATATATACTGTTCAAACATTCGTACAGGGTATAGTCGGAAGCACTTGTCACAAATGCGTGCATGATAGAAACGTCCCCTCTGAAAAGATATTCTTTTTGGGAGGAAGTATTAAATGACCTCAATCGTATGATACAAGTGCGACATTGAATATTGAATAAGCGTCAAGTGTGAGTGTCAAAGTGTTGCGGGAATAATGTAGGTAGAATATTGCATTGACGGAGTATAAGTTACTCAAAATAGTTATTCGCATGAATCTATTTTGAATAGTGAATTTCGTGATAATTTTTTTAAATAATCTAACTATTGAGCATTTGACTATTGACTAATCAAGCCATGATGGCAAGGTATCTTATTATTGTTTACATTCAATTTGACATATTTGTAACTGATAATAAAAATAATGACATCATTATTATTCAAGAAGCAATTTAGTAATTTAAGGAGGGATTGTAGTCGTTTTTTTAAATAATGGGTTGTGAAAACGATACGAAAAAAATATGAGTTTCGTGGTTGATTAGAACTGCCTACGTTAATTCGATTAACTAATACCAATGATGACGAAAGCCGCACGAAATTTCACACGTGCTACATAGCGTAATGTTTTTCTATCCATTTATAGCTTCACGAGGAAGGCAAGAAGTCGTGAAGAGGTTCATTCAAACGCATTGGCCAGCTGTTCTATCCGTGAGAATTTCATTTCTTATTTAAAAGTGTTGTGACAACCAGTTCTAGCATTTGGAAAGAAAATTATTCGAAATACCTACGCGTTTTCTAACATCGTGATACAACATGCATGAAAGTTAATTAAAATATTTAAAGTGCATTTAATTATTTATTTTAATTTATTTAAATTACAGTAATTTAATTATTTTTATAATAATCCAAATAAAAAATTAATTGAATAATCGAATAGTACTTGATAAAATTTTTCTAGAATTTATTTTTATTTATTTATTTTCGATAATTTTATTTTGGATGGCTCGTATATAATTACAATACGGAAGAAAAATTAACTTCCTTTCGTTTAAATAAATTCTTAAGATCAACTATTCCACGATACTTGTATATTTCGTTTTATTGCCTTTTAAAATACCCGACATTTCTCGAGCCAAAGATTCCGCGACAGATTTATGTCGCAGTTTTCACGGAAAACATAAATCAGTGTAATCAAAATATAAATTTCAAGGATATTCATAGTATTAATTTACAAGTCACTGAACTTTTTCATTGACACAAAAGTCCTTCTAAACATCCTATTCTACAAATGATTGATCTACAGGACTTGTTGCGTATCCGCATTGCGTATTAGTTGCGTATTAATGTAAATGAGAAGCGTTGCGAATTTAATATGTAAATGCAATAATATGTATTATTGAATTGATACACAATGATGATACGATACACAACAAGTTTGTATCCGTCTTAAAATTCACCCTAAGCAGCATGCAAGAAATTTGAATAGCAAATGTCACGATTACACAATTTGTAATTATCGAAATGCTTAAGTCGAGAACGCACCCAGCGTTAGGAAAACTAGTAATGAGAACGTAGATGTAAATTGACCTTATTGATGTTACCTCGGTTTACATTATGCGTTTCACTGAACTCTTTTATACAAGCGATTATGTAATTATAATCAGTACGACCAGGTGCCGATTAGGCTAAAAAAAACAATTTTTCTTGCAATAGTTTACGACGAAAGGAAGAAAATAAAATGACGTATTCCCACTGGCAATCATGTGATTCTTCCGCAAAAGAGGAAAGGATATGCGTCACATTATCTAGTTCGGCGTGCAATTTAAATGCATTCGTCATGCGGGCTAATATCTATGTGTGAAAAAAATCGCCTTTGGTTCCATATTCTTTTCTGATAAAACAGCATTTAATTACTATGTATATATATATATATATATATTGCAGCAATTTAAAATACATTATACACGGAAAAAATAATTTTGCCGTTACAGTGAAACCGTTATTGCTACTGCATACTTATTCGATGTGATGACAAAGTTTTGTTATTATAACTAATTTTTTCAAAATTATTCAACATTAGTAAAACATATTTGGTAGAACAGAAATTATTTTTTTTGTAGCTAAATAATTTGCTAATTTAGCACAGTATTTATTTTTCAACTTTAATAAAATTAGTATTCTTAACAAATTGCTGTCAATTCTTGACAAATTATTGTCTATATATGTAATAACTAATGAGAAATTTACTAAGATAGCATAAAATTTATTGAGCAAATTATTTTTCTTTGTGTACTAACAGCAATTCGACGTTTAGTCGGAAATTTTCCTACAAAATTTGTCTTATAATAATTTATTTCAAAATTTATACGATTAAAATTCATTCTACATTCATTATACATGTATTTTAGCAATTCAGTATTTTGTATTTCAGCAATTAAGTACGCATGACGTAAGAAAATAATTCTGTTCTTTACTTACCACAATATACCTTGGCCTTCGATTTAATCCACGTGACTCCTGTATCTCGATTTACTTCTCACAATTTTTGTTAAAAACATGCGCGATATCTCGCGATATTCTCTTTTCGAAATTCAAATTAACTTCTTATCATACGAGAAGTTTCTGCTTCACGCAAAATGACGTCGTGTCGAAATAAGCGAAACGTGGGACCATGGCTGCTCTTTATCTCGCGAAAACGCGAGTATCATCTCGCGGTTGCACGCAGATGTACACAATCTTACGACGGTTTTTTTTCTGATCTCGGGACCGATCTCTCGCGAGGGCCGAGCCCTCGCTCCACGAAATGTCACTGTCGCTTTCACAGAACGATTCGCAACTGGCTCGTAACGAACAATTGGCGTCGCCGGTACTCGGAATGCACTTGTGGCACAATGAACTCCGACCCTTCGTCAACTCCAACAAGCACGACTACAGCGACGATCACGTGGAGGGGTTCGAGGGGAGGGTGCGGTTTAGAGGGGCGGCGGTCGTACAGTGGGCCCTCCGTTTCCGAGGCAGAAGAGAGACCATGCGGTACTATCATGCTGGTACTTCAGTTTGCAAAGCGACGCGGATATCCTGCGGAGACATTGACATTGCGACCAGCGAAGTCAGTGCGAGTCAGCAACAGAGAGACGTGAAATCGATATTACGTATGGGAAAACGGATTAGTTGACAAAATTCAGCGTGGGTTCAAGAGCGAAAAGAAGAAGAGAGTCAAGAAATGATGAAATGACCAAATGGTGTGCCCTCGAAAAAGTAGACTATTAAAACAAAGATTCTCTTACATAATATCATACGTTAGTAGAAAAAAATGGCTTTCAATCTCGTAAGGACTGACGTGACATTTCTTCGGCTACGCTTGGCTGTGTGACGGAAATGGTAGATCAATTAGGCGACAAGCGCAAAATATGAGAACTCGTATTATTTCATAATGTAATTTAATATTTATAAACATGGCTTTTGATCACATAAAATTGAGGTAACGTTGCATTTTATCCTGCGTTATCTTATACTGTCTGTCTGTTTCACTATTGTATTATGTATTTATTTGTATTATTTGTTAAATTAATAACGAATCCTACGGTTTTCTACATCCCGCAGTTATAACAGTTTATTTTCGCTCGTAGCCTGATGTGTTGGATGTAGATGCGGCTGATGTCTCATGTTGGGAAAGAATTGGAATAGATAGGCGAAAGCCAGAGTTTAGAGTTGTCTGTCGGAACAGTCGAGAGCAAGCAGACTCGTGTAATGAGATGATTGGTAGGGCAATTCACCGCGTTCCCTCTTGTTCTCGCAGCACGCAATAGATCGGACTACGACTGGATCGTCGTTCAAAGCATCGACCGCTTAATCCCGTAACACTGCACAACATCCCACTAAATAGAGTAATTAGTAATGACGAAGGAACCTTTCTGCGACCAGTGCCTGTGTATTTCATTGAAATTAGTCATTGTTGGAAATAAAAGTAGTCTTGAATAATTAATTTAAAACAATCATATTTATCAGTATTGTAATTAGTATTATAGTTTAAAACAATCATATTTATCATATTTTTATACTTTGAAATACTAGAGATTTTATTATTGTAAAAAGAAATTAATATATTTATAATAAATGTATAATTAATATATTATTAACATAATTCCTATATATTTATATAATTAATATATGTATACATTTTCAGATAAGTATTAAATAATTCTTTTACTTATAAGAATTGGGTTAATATTTTATTATTATTTTATCTAGAAATAAAAATATTTTAAAAATTGTATTGACGTAGATACAATAGTATCATTTCTCTTCTTACCAGTACTCTAGTCTGCATTTTCAAATGCCAGTTCGCGTACGCCAATCTTGATAATGCAGGTCCTACCAGTGTGCACTCTATCGTACAATTGCAGCCAGCTAAACAAACATTTCGCAATTGCAAAGCGCAATAATAGTAGGTTTTTTTGTACCCAAGTTAGATATCTGCGTGATACATTTCGACGACTATCCACGAGGAGACGTACTCTCGTTTAACAATTTGATTAAAATTTAAGGGGGAATATGCAGTCAGAAATTTGAAAAAATCGATTTTTTGACAATCCGAAAATTTGGATGTTTTGGAAGACATGGAAGATATATTTTATGGGCCTGGAATCGATGACTCCATGTAAGTTAAAAAAACAAATTTTTATCGACGTTTTTCGCAATGAAAACTTCTATCGGCGTTTTTCTCAAAACTACGTTTTCAAAGTCGGTGGACACGATATCTCAAAATTTACTGCACCGATCTTTTTGAAATTTTACACACTTCTTTTATACATATTCAGCTCCCGGGTGGACGAAGGATTTTTTTTTTCAATGCATAGAATTTGTTTTACAGACACAAAATGGTCAATTTTTTAAGTAAAAATCGCGACTCGAGCTTTAAAGTTCTCTAAAAAATTCAAAATGCATTTTTTTTCAAAATCCTTCGTCCACCCGGTAGATGAAGTCGTCTACTAACGAAATCTTTTTGGATTTTAATTTCAGATAAGCCGGTTTCAAGATATGCTGTCCACCAGAATGTCACATTTTTTTGACGCGTCAGACGAAAATAGCCACCTTTTGTACATTTATCGTTATTTTTTGCTACAAAAATTACAATAACTTCCTACAACATATACCAATATGATGCAAAAATTCCACAATTAAAAAGTAAATACGTTTACATACAAAAAATTCAAGAAAATCAGTCTTTTTTTGCGCCTCTGACTGCATATGCCCCCTTAAAGCTGTTTATTATTTTCGAAACAAACGGTGTAAATTTTTGAGAAATACATTTCTATCTTTGTTATATATGTCTATGCGTTACATATGTATATGTTAAATAAATTTTATCGAATGCGCAAATTACTGGATTAATTTAGCATCGAAAAATGTAATATAAACTCTATAAAGATTATTTCTATATTAAATTTACATAAATATTACATAAAAAGAAACTTGTATTCATACGCTTTGTAAGAACGCGCGACTCGTAGAAGAAAACATTTTTCATCAAGTGATTGTTGGAGTGATCCGCTCGTCGATTGTAAATTTTTTCTTTTTTAAGTAATATAGAAATTATGCACTTCCTCGGCTCAAATTTTTTATATAATACTTACCTGCTTGTTTTATTTGATGGAAGTAATTACTGATTTTTTGTTTTAATAAATTGTATTCCCTCTTATTGTTCGTCGAGAATTTCGAAGGTCTCATTATTTCCGGCAACGGGAATGGCACATAAATATGTCGCAAAGCGTCTTCAACAGGTACATGCAAAATCCTTGACCGAATTTTTACTCGTTTATGTCACTGCATAATCGCGCTAATTAATACGAACGTTTTAATAAACGGTAGAGCCAACTGGATGTTGCACGCACTGGCGGCATGTCGATTAATACATTTCGCAATTTTGTGTGAAGATACGTGTAAAGTTTCTCAGTATGATACGCGGAGGAGTAGGTATCTGCATTTGAAATATTTTTAATTTGTGGAAATGTGTCACAAGGCGGTGACATAATGATTGGATTTTTTTATTCGTACACGAGATCGATTGTAAATACAAACCAATATAGATTACCAATATAGATTCTTACAACTGTATTACAAATATCCCATAAATAGATCTGAATCAATCTGAATTTATAATTTAATTAGATAAACTCAGATAAACCGCCGCAATAGATCGTAAGAAAATATAACGTAAGCACGTTTAATGTCACGTTGACTTACACTCATAATTTTATAGTATATTTGATCGCGCTAAAATGAGAAATGATTATATCGACGAGCATTTGTCTTATTGATCGCTTATTATCGGCGAAATGAGATTATCAAACCTATTTTTGCGATATATATAATTAAGTGCGGCAATTTACCGGTATCGGGCAATCGAGGAGAGAAAACGGGACCAAGAACTGCGGACTCGCCCGTGGCATTTAGATTGACTTAAACTTCTCTTCGTCCTTGCATCTAAAGTGGATAAGCAAGGAGCCGTAAGGAGCGGCCGTCGTAAATAACATCTATCCGTTTTTCCGTCGATTTTTCGTTTCCTTTAAGGTACGCCTAGACTTTTCGCACCAATTTTGTGTCGATCGTGCGCCAGCGACGATACGACGATTGTCGCAATCAACGATTGCTCAAGGATAATTACACCGGGAAAATCCCCTTGTAATCATCGGCGACGCTCGTAGATATGTACTTCGGAGAAATGGATACCGATTGATTTTACAAATAATATACGAGTGCGAGATGCGGGATTATTGCTCGGAGAGACAAGAGAGAAGGAGACAAAGACTTCGACACCGATCACGGCGGATTTATGCAATTCTGCATCCACATCGGGAACCGCCTCTGCGAGATTTCGATTGCGAATCGATCGAAGGTAGAACGGCGCGGAACAACAGGAGTTGCATAACGATTACGCTAATATGTCGCGTTGTTTAATGTACCCAGCTGATCGGCTGAAACGTTTCAAACTATGCGTCGTGCGTTGCGAGATTTGGAAACAGGAAATAGAAAGCGGCCGGGTTGCAGAATTCTTTGCATGTTCATCGAACGTTCTAATATCTGAGAACAGTATTGGGGAGTAATAGAGAACGCTAAAACAACCTGAAGAGTAGAAAACCGATGTCTCCTGCGATGCAATGACATTTGTGCATGGGCCATTGAATTTTATTATAGGCAATAAATTACAATGACCGAATATTATGTAAATCATGTTAATGAAATTTAAATATTTTATACGAAATCAGATGATTACAACGTTAAAGAATGCTAGGAACGAAAGAAGATCGATAAATTCCATCTCCGGTCTTTGTGAATTATGGGTTTTGCTAATTATCACCTTAGAGCGGCTAGTAAAGACAAGAAATGCCGAATCAAAACCGAGACAAGAAGATTACATAACGTGGGTACTCATATAAAGGAGATTCTAAATTTTAGTACTTTTATAGCGACGTTTGCTTAAACAGACGATAAAATTAATATCGGACGACTGTATATAAATGAAATCTGATACGGTAATTCTTATGAAATATCTTGCAGTTCACGTTATAAATTTTCAAGTGAGAGTAAAATCACACTTTTAGCGAAAGCATTTCCAATGAGTGTATACTTGAAACACGAAGTCCTGCACTTCCGTTTTTTAATTTAAATATATGTAATTTAAATATATTATGCTCGACTTTTTTTTGCTTCTTTTCCATCCGCCTTTTATTTTATTAAAACAAGAAATCTCCTTATAATAAGAAATCTTTTTATAACAAGGCTATTAAAGAAATTTGAAATCAATGGATGGAAAACGTATTCGGAGAGAGGAAATTCACAAAAAAACTGCAAAAGATAACATAACTTGCGTTACGTTATTTACTGTAAACGGCTTTAGACTTCTCATTACGATTATTTCAACAAGCATGTTATGAAATTTAGCTTATCTGATTTCATTATAACAAATTTTTTTATATAATTAATAAAAATACATATATCTACATTATATCTCTCTACACTTTTGTATAAAAAGGTTATTAAAATGCAAGATTAATTAGTGAGTAAAATTCTAATGCTACCTCGTAAATAAACAATGATTAAATCAGTCCATGCTTCCTGTATTAGCCAGCACAATTCTCGTTGTATAAACCAACTCAATCGCACGAGACAGTGACATTGGTACTGCTCTGCGTCTAACATTGTGTAAGCATTGAGCATTGTTTCGCTGGAACAACACTAATCATAATTACCCTCATTACCGGCCAAGTAATGCCAGATTATTCTGGGATATCGTTGACCCCGAGTTTATTTTGCAGACGTAATAGTCTTTACGATCACTATAATGAGGCCGACACAACTTGTTATTTCTTAACTTTCAAAAAGGTAAAAAACTTTCATTATTTTTCACTATTTCACATATTATTAACTGTAATACAATTATTTTTTTCGTTGAACCAACCAGACAAAAATAATCGCGACGCTAAAATTACTTCATGCTGATTTTCTGTACATGCTGATTTTCTGTCGCTATTTGATTTTCTATACATAACATAAATGTAACAAAATATCTATATTTATAGATTTTTGCGAAATTATGTGCTACGTAAATTATATTAAAATAATGTTACATAGCTCAAAAATAGAGGAAAATCTTGTAAAATTATAATTAATAATTCGTACTCTTTACTCTATTCTTGTTTAAAAAATATCAATATTAACATATTAAGAAACTTCTTTCAAAATGAAAGTTTTACGTTTTAACTGATTCTCGCAACGCGTAGAAAGACAGCAATTCTGCAATAGAAAGTTGTATTGCAAAGGCAATTTAGCATACTGTCGAATTAATTAGTTATTTACATGTTATTAATTATTTTGATATGTTAACGCGCATACTAGAGAGTTAGATATGCTAATGTGTCTCATAATATAAATTAATCATTTAATCTCTTTGAGTTTAATCTCACTTTCACCGATAGTTTCGAAACGACTGAGCGACGTCGCGTGCCCATAAGTACGCGCGATCGATTCCCTTCGGTACCCGATCCATCTCGTGTCATCTATCTTACGAATCCATTTCATAATATGTATAATTTTCTATACGCTCGATATGCATGACGTAACCGACTCCTCAGCCCTCGGTATCCGAGTTACTCAATTCGCGAACTATATGCGAAGTAACATTGACTTCTTCTTTTTGTAATCCACCTGTATCAATGCCGGTGTATCGGCAGAGGGAGGCAAAGGGGACGAAGAGTCGATCTGCTTTCCAGATCACTTTCACGTACAATTTCGAAACGAACGAGTTCGTCGGATCGTCAAGACTTCTCCTTTCCAGGAGGTCTCAATTAAACCGATTACATCCGACTCCAGACCGGGCGACGAAATTGCGTACATCTCTTCTCTCTCTCCTCTTCTCTCTCTTTCTTTTTTTCTTTCACTGATTTCGGCCGTTCACGGATATAGCTAGTGGTTGCGTTGCGGCTAAAACCACTGGCTAAAACTGTGTGTGCGCGCAACCGACGGTGAAAGTGGACGAGAGTGGTGTCCAGTCAGTCGGCTCTCATTGTGCGCCTCGCAGACGTTTCGCGGAAAGACACGACTTCCCGGTCTTCCCGATTATGCAACTGGTCGGACCAGTTTTGGGGCAGATCGCCAAACCATTTCATGGACGTCGACCAAGCAAACATCCGGTTCATCCATCTCTGGACCGAATCCGGTTTCTACTTCGAACGATTTATGATCGATCCGCAGAAGCCTCTCTCATCAATGTTATCCATCATTATCGCTTAAGCCTAGCATTATCAACGGGAGAGAAACTTCTTTCATCAATATCTTCTTCCATCAAATTTATTCTTCACCTGTTATCGCTCCATCGTTTTCCATCGTTTTGTGAAAGTAAGAGAGATGGAGGTAAATAATATAATCCACAATGTCTCCATTGTGCAACGGATTGATCATTAGTAATCAAAATTACAAAATTTATCAATATTTATCAATGAATTTATGATGCCTGAAAATATAATTTGCGTACAATTAGTAAAACATAACTATTCTTTTATTATTTGTAGTTAGTGAAATTAACATCTTTTCCAAGATCACAATATTATAATATTTATTTAATATCTGAACGAGTTTTCATATAGCGGGAAGATTTGTAAACAAAATTAGAAGCCCCCACACATTTAGATAAAGTGACGCTTATGCCTAAAGAATAATGAGGGGATTATGTATTCTCAACCATCCAACTTGATTTCTCATTTTCAGATTAATACCGGCGGATATGCATCGAGTGGAATACGAATCGCTGTTTCGAACGTAACGAGGTAACGTGTGTCTGATGTACCGCGTGAAGTAATATTGCGTTCACGTTAAGTAAGAATTTCAGAAACGATTTCAGGATAGGAACTTAGAATAACGACGACGCTTAATTGCAGGGCAATCTACGATTTCGTAATGTGACAGATCAATTTGGGACGGGTACCATAAACTCTATAGTTTTTTTATGGCTTTTGTCGATTTCCGTGTTTTGAGCTATCCGTCGAAATGAATTAAAATCGTGTATCTCTGTCATTTCGGTTAATAGTCGCTGTGTCTTCTCCGCGACAGGAAACAAAGTTGCGCGAATTACTTCTCGATTATGCGAGGGAGAAATAATTGCACGCTATGTTAATTCGACCGAGTTGATCGAACCGCGAAAATGTGTGAATCAATCTGCGCCGTGTCAGAAGGTGTGAAACTCGCGCTATTGAAATCGAATATTCCGCTTTCGTCGTCGTCGGCGAGTATTATGCGTAAGATGGTGTGCGTCGTGTCCGCCGTGTGAAATGATAAGATCAGAAATATTTCCGGTGCGATGAAATGCGTGCACGTTTCGATGATGATGCAAGCGTTTCTTTTTGCCCGACATGGTCGATTTCCGCGTCTTCTCATTACGCAAGACGGGCGGACCAGTTTTCTGGACAGGTACCACCTTTGTGCAATTACGGGTACGTAGCAGTGGCATGCCTTTGCAAACAATAATGGCATTTCTTTCACGTGAAAGCTGACGCGTCGGTGCATGCTGTAATGAAAAATCGGACGAGAGAGCGGCCGTAAAACAAAAGAGTTTAATAAGAGAGCCTCTATTGTTGTTGTGCAATTTTCTAAATCTTCCGAGATTAATATTCATGCGCCTAATTTTACGTTTACAGTACTTCGAGAAAGTGAATACTATATAAAGCGAAGACATCTGTTTCAAATCTGACTCTTTGCATTTTATTAAAATCATAATTGCTACAATTCTTCATCAAAGTTTAAGATTTTTGTGGTTAATTAGAAAATATTCAGTATTTTAAAATCTTTAGTTCACATTCAGACATATCGTTTTCCATAATTTAGAAGAATGCGATTAAATATAGAATAATAGAGAATCGACGTGTAATCATGTACTTTCATACGCTATTTGTCGAGATTGTCTCAGAAATCGTTATTCACGACTTATTATGCCGAAACAAATAAAAATGCGCGATACGCGAGGTAAGATAATTAAGGAGAATGTTCGAGTATATCAAGCGATCTAATGGCGGTGGTAAAAGATGCAATAAGGTGACGGGGGATAAGGTGGTTCGATCGAGTTTACTGGTAATTTGACACCAAAAGCGCGATTTCACCTGGTACGATTTCGCCGGCTTTCAATTATGCAAGATAAGGGAGCCGTCTGGCGTGGCTTTGTCGTCGAACAGCTTTTGTGCTTGCCAAATCGAGAGGAATCATGTTTCTTTCTTGAATATAAAATATCCTCCCTATTCCTCCTTGTTCCTTCAATGCGAAAGTCAACGTGCTTAACGAGCTCTCTTTTTGTAATAATTGTGAACTGGAAAAAAAATTCGGTTTGCTCACGCTGAAAAAAGTAGCGTCGTAGGATGTCTGGCGGTGTGGAGCCTCGATTTTGCAATCTCGTTAGAAGAACCGGAGCGTAAAGAACCAGATGTTTAGAAAACTCGTAAAACTTTGTAAGAATGACGTAACATGGAAGTGTTTCGTCGAAAATCCCGGCGCGTTTTTATAGTAGGTATATAATTTTTTATTTGGTCAACCATCAGTGCTAATAGTTACAGGGCGTGAATCATGAGCCATTCAAGTATAAATTTATGCATTTACACTCATGCATACATATTTTCATGCACACTTTATATCCTTAATTGTAACATGCGTGTGTATAATATTATAGCATGACATATAATCTAATATAATATATATAATATATATAGTAATAAATGTTTAATATTAATAGTATTACAATTATACAGATCTCTACGTAATAATAATAATTTCATAAATTGACAGTACGACCTTTTTACATTACGTAAAGCATGTAATTTGATACATACATACACGCTTGACAAGAATGTACTTTGATATATTTGGCAGTAACGATCATTATTTTGTCAACCGACCAGATATATTCGAGCGAATAATTTAACTATTTTTGTTTAACAATAAAATTCATTCGGCAATCTTGTGGGAATGTGATTTGGTGTATTTTGGCAGATTAACGGTGTAACTCTTCCTTAATTTATTGTCGTCAAGGCTCGATGATGAATTTCGGTTACTCGATTTGTCGCGTTCAGTAGAGCGTTGAGACAATCCATAGAATCATTGTGGTTCCTGTCACGATCCAAGATGTGGAGCTGGAAACACCGCCGTTGTAGAAACCACTACCGTAAACCTGTAGACCCGCGGTTTCTATGCTCCTTTTGCAAAAGTCCCCGTCTACATAACAAATTAACATAGCATTAAATTATATAATTACATCACTTTTCTTACATCGTAAGAGTGGTGACGGAAATCCTGCTCGCATTTCGCTCACGTCACGGTTGATCAAAACCGTTGCTCTAACAGATGAAAAAACGAAACCGTGTATCGAAATAGATAACTAAGATATTCTCTCGAGCGTCCAAAGTGAGCATGTTACCACGTTCGCGCGATTGTTCACCAAGGGGAGGAAACGGGCCGTTCTAAAATCCCGTAATATCGAGATATCGACAGGAGCAGGAAGGAGAATCTCACGGCGAGTAAAGGGAAACGTGAAGGAGAGGTCTTACCTTTCCCTTCGTGGCTTTGTTTCTGCGCGGTTTTACGGGTATTTTTCGACGAATTTATCGGCATTGCTTGCTTGTTGAAATCACGTGTTCCGCTCGATTTGCTCGCGCATTTAGGGGGATTTGCGCCGAGCTATCTTGGGTCTCGCCAGATAGCGATTTCTTGCGCGTACGGTTCGATCAGTTGTGGCTACGTCGATGGAAGGTGGCACGGGGATTGGAAACGCTACTTAATAATAATACACGTATCTCGTTATCTCGACACAATGCGCCGACATTACTTCATTCAGCTTGCATGACGTATTAATGCGATTTTTTTCTTACCAATGCGCCACGATCGCGCGTGCTTGAGAAATTACCGATCGTATTTATGATTAAGTATCACTGAAAAAAATTTAATAACATCAATCTTCTCGGGTGAAATGCGATAAGATAATTGGTGGCTCGCGGCCGCAAAGTGTACAACACATACATTCGATTCTTTTAAGGATGAAGTGATTTATCTTTCAATTATTTGTGTTCTTGTTCTCAGTGCGCGTGTAAGTCTCATATAGCTCATGTACTTTTACTTATTATTAATATATATACATATACATGTACAAAATACCAGCGATGTATAAAATAATACCTGGTCAAACTGTTCCTTTCAATCTCTTCACGTAACGGCATTTAAAATGCCGCTCAAGAAATTATTATCATTCACCCGATCGAAAGTTTTGCTCTTTGTTTTTCCGTTATATCCGTATGCACGTTACGCGTGGTGTATCCGTAACGGGAGACGTTACCAGGCAAAACGAGAACGTAGATCGACTGAAAGTGAAATTATATGACTGGCGTTCCATGAATTTTTTTTATCACGCCGTTACGTATAAATATACCCGCGTACATCTGCTCCTTCCATCGGAATTATCCCCGAGAAGGAAGCTCCTCCTGCCGCTTATACGCACTAAATAATCATTTTTTTTTGCTAGAGCAAACGCGAGATTTATGCGCCACATTTATGCGCGTTTTGCCCACTGTTTTGGTTGAAAATATTGACGAGGTGCGTGCGTGTACGTGCGTTATTGCATTACGCAAGACGGACTGCACGCGTCCACCGGCGCTCAAATTCAGGTTAAGCTAACGATACTAATATACGTTGCCTGCATAACCGTTGCAATCAAGTAAAACGAACTTCTGCAATGCAAATTGGTTGTTCAAAGCGACTCTCTAACATTACGCTGTGTCTTTTCACTTTCCGCGGCTGGACATGACGAATATTCCTACCATGACTAATCCGTCTTCCTATTTCGTGATTTGCATTTTCCTTATGGCGCACAAGATACCGTATATGGAGTCGCGGAGTAAAAAGTCAACACAGTTTTTCTCAGCCGCACTTGGCGTATCTTAATTTAAAGATCTGCTCCTTCGGGAAAAGTATCTCATATATATTTTCTGTTCAGAATTACTTCCTGTAACGAAATCCCGTGCAACCGGATCGATCGCCCGGCCTGGTGGGAGAGCCTCATTACGTAATATTGCGTAGTCGAGTGATTTCTCGATCACGCGTGCCCTGCTCCCGATTTACCGAGCGCGAGCGCGATGTTCGCTCTCACGCGAGAAGAGACGGTGCGCGTGTCTAATGCACGTGCACGTGCGAATCTCGATTTCGCCTCTTCGCAAATTCGCAAACGATAGATGGATGGATGCATCGGGGACCTCTTATGGTGATGGAAACGAGAGTGTGGTCGTCGAGCCTCTCTCACGATTCTCATATCCCTCTCTCTCTTTCTCTCCCTACCCCCTCTTCTTTTAATCTGCTATATTTATCCTTTCCTAGCTCTCCTCTCCTTTTCCTCGTTTCACATTCTGCTTTCGCAATTTTCCAGTCCCACGGGGCCAGAACTTTACAATCGACTTGCTCTCCCGGACCTTGCCGCCTCTGCTCTTTATCGCGGAAATAGTGTTCGCTGTCGTTTCGTATCGGAAAAAGAAACGCCTCGGCGTTTCACGGAGACAAAAAGAACGCCGCCGGTCGTTTGGATAATTCGCGTTGCTCGCATTCGCGCGTGCTCTTCCGTCAACAGTGTCCAGGTTTTCTTCGTTCTCTTCCTGTTTGTTTTCCAGGAGAGTTGAATTCCTCGCGATTGGCGGAATGCGATACCGTTTTCGATCATCGCCCGTCACGATCTTGTTGTCGAGGTCCTCGCCTCGGTTTTCCCTCTCGTTCCCGGGGATGTCAACACTCCTTGATTTATTACGCACACATAACGGTTTTACTTTATTTAAGAGAATTCATAACTTATTCCGCTCGAGGTGCTCCGCTATGCTTTCGAAACGCACCGACGTAATTTATGGGATGAGCGCGGCACGATGTATTGTACATATCCGACTTCTTCCAAGTTCTTATATAACATGCGACGGTGACAGGCGTCAAAAAATTTGGCAAGATGCATGAGCTCTCCGCAGATTCAAGTTAGTCGAGTTAATCTCAATAATTTCGCACTACATACGCCGGATCGTAATTCACAAGTCGAATGTCGTCATACAATGAACATTTGTAACGTTCGCCAGTAAAGTAGCACGTGGGAACTGCAACCTTCAATCTGTTACAGTAGGAAATTGCATAATTTGTAGCAAGTTACATCGAAAGGCGCACTACGCGTCGCACTACGTTTCTACGACGTCATCTGAATCGATCTCCGTGGTATTCGACGTTGTAACAATTACTTTTAATTAACGTACGACATCGCCGTAAATCAGCATGGGAAGTGTCGCAACGGTCGAAAAGGAGAATGATTTAAATCGTGTAAATTTAAATGAACAGTCTATCTCTTTCCCTCCCTCCCTTTCTCTCCCCTTCTCTCCCCTTCGTTCTTTCTCTCTTACCGTATGACCAGCCGACTACTTCGCCCGTTCTCAAATTCTCGGTCCTCAACCAGTCCTCTAATGGCCGGAAGTACTCCCTAAGAGCGGATCCGTCTAATCTGAACTCGCCGGTAGCTTCTCGCAGCGTATCCTGCCATGGGATGGACGAGCCCCTCTCCATTAATTTCCTGCGAATGAAAACAATAGGTACGTTAGTGGCTCCATCAAATTTTCTGTAACGTAATATATCAATTAAGATCCTAGAACTTGTTAAAACATGGGATATTTTTCTAGAAAAAAATTTATGTAAATATAAAACTTTCTGTGATTTGTAAAATAATGTTCCGCGAAATTGCCGTCAGTTTAAAAAAAAAATTGGTCGTTATATCAATGAAAATATCTTCAATAAAATTATTTAAATGAGAGTAAGATTGAGTGGTGAGAGCATATAAGAATTTGCGATACTTTTTGCCTTATTCAGCGGAAACGCTGTCCACGAGGTCGTTAGACAAATAGAACTGCACGAGCTGCCGTCGAGAAAAAGAGATTACGCGCCGTATGAAGTGATTACATAAGGGATAATCTCGACGATTTCTGCAGGTGTGTATTATTCAGTAAAGCGTGTATAGTAGTAGTGTGGCGCTACGAGTTATTTACGGCTCGACATTCTTTCATTGCCGGATATACTTTTTGTAACATGGGGAAAGAAAGAATAATGTGGAATCGAAGTGGCGAACCAGCAACAGTGGTGCGATAATGAGAGGCGCGATTTAATATCACGCGATAATTGTCACGATTTCACGGCTTTATCTAGCGGGTTTCACCATATTTCTAATTTGTGCTCCGCGCTGATTCCAAATGCCATAATCCACTCGACAAACCATTCAAATGCACGATTTTAATCTACGCGGGTGATACATTTCGCGTTATGGCAGCGTGGAATGCCATCGCGAAATTGATCGCAATGCACCGCCGTTTGGAATTCCACGAAGAATTTATGCCAACATTGACGTCGTACAAATTGCTTAATTGACATAGTCTTATCATTGATCCATATGTCTCTATTTTAGATAATTTATTTTAGACACACTGATTTTCCCGATGATATCTTTTGTTACTTTAAAATGAAAAAATATAACTTCTGGAGTATAATTATTTATGTATGTCATATTTTTAAATCGATTCGATTTTTTTTTCTAGTATCGTTTTCTTTTCTTGTAGTACGATGTATAAACAACGCTTTCTTCAGATGTATAATACATTTTAAAATAAATAAGAAACAAAAAAAGACCCTAAATTAAATTCAAACACGAATAGACTAATAAGAGTCAGGCACAGGCAATTAAGGTGCGATAAATGTTTTTGAAAGGAATAATTTATTTAATAGTCATACGATCCTTGAATCATCTTCAGTGGAGAAAAAGTAGAGTAAAAATTATGTCCTGTTTCTCAGTTTCTCAGTCCCATTAGACCTCGGACCGTCTTCGAATTTTATTTTGCTTAGTAAGATTTTCACCAGTTCGGCCATCAGTTAAGAGATAAATGGTCAGGAGTAATCGTTCAAAAACAAGAAAAAGAAAGACGAAGATAAAGGTGCGAGAGTATAAAGACACGAGACGTTCAGGTGACAACTCAAGACTGATGATTTATCATTTATCTACAATATTTTAATTTCAGGTATAAGCAAACTTAAAATAAAACAACTTGAAAGCAAAACATCGCAGACTTCCCAGAATAAAAAAAAAATCCAAACACTTTTAATGTTTAGTTATTTTTTATTCGAAATAAAAACAATCCCTCAGAGAGATAAAAGGACACGAATATCCGTTGCTACGTTGTTAACATTTCTCTGTCTCGTCACTCTTTGAAAATTAATTAATGCTCAATATTTTTAATCGGAAAGGCGAGACAATATGTTTCAGTGATCGAGGTGATTGATCGCAAATGAATTCAGATCGACACTGTCGGACGGTCGAATGATCTGCGCCTGTAACGCAGATTGAAGATTAAACGTTTTTAAAGGCGACGTTCCGCGATTCCTGAGAACTAGTGCACGGTGCCAACGGAGGTGACTGTTTAGACACGCGGCGATTATGCAACGGTGGCGGCGGTATCCCGCGCTGATCGGCCTCTCAAATCGATCGTGGTGGATCAACGGCGAACTCTCGCAACTTTTCCTTTATGCATAATCGCAGCGTATCGCGGCGATGTTATAGCGCAACGTTTACTAAGTAGATTAACGGGCTTTTAACTTGGAACTTTTTTAAAATACCTTTCGACATAACAAAATGTTGCCGCACGGATCTTTTTCTGCCGAGCAATGAGATTTAACGCGCTCGACCTGCATTGAGAAAAAAAAAGTTGTTGATATGACTAAATATGTTTAGTTGGCAGTATTTCTTTAGTTCGAATATACATATATGTTTTTAAGTCAAATTATTGTGTCCAATTATGTCATTCATCTCCCTCAAAACACATATTTTTTAAAATTAACAAATATTTTTGTGAATTAATAAATATTTGCTTGACATCGCATATAGTTGAATCAAGAAATATTTTATTTTACATTTAACACCTTATTATATTTTTATTTAACACTTTTACATTTTCTTAGTGTATATTTCTCTTATTCGGCTCACTATATGTTTACAGCGGTGAATTTTTGCGAATCTTTATATTCACGATTTGTGTGTGAAATCGAATAAAAATAATTGATGTACTACTGTGTATTATAATTGATAAATTGATATAGGAGATTATTCAGAGAAATTACTTGCATCTTTGATTGTTCATATAATTAACATGTCAATTGTACTCTAGCTTCAAAAGAGACGCTTTGTATTAGGTTATATTCAATACATATCCGCGAAACCAGGTCGAGCGAAATCAATCTCAACAATTATTATAAATACCCATAATTATCTCAGGACTAAATTCATGTGTCGATTACATCACAGCAGTCTATCAAGTCGCGATAATTTCACATTATCAGAAAGTGGGATCAAAATATGCGCCTGCGTTATGAGAAAGAAAAAGAGATACGAGTTTCTCACTAACATCGATTACATCGTTAATCCGTTTCCGTTTACTCGCATGAAATAAAAAACATTTCCACACCACACTTCTCGTGGAAAACGATTTGATTTCGATACATCTCGAAAAGCCCGATTTCTCCCTTCGTCTCTTTCTCTCTCTCTCTCTCTCTCTTAGCCTTCGGCCGTAATTTATATCGATCACATAATTTCCGGTGTTCGGCACGTAGGCGAAATCGGTACTTTCCTGCCGACGAGCGTTGCATTTCGCAATGCTAAGAGATGCTGCGAGAAGGCGAACATTTTGCCGAGGTAGTATATCAACTCAATGAGCAGGTACATAAACTCATCGCGAAAGTATAATAAAGAACAGTAAGCGTCTAATAGAATTACTTAATGTTTAATTCGAGATAGATAAAACTTTTGTAAAATTTACTATCGTTATTGACTGCATTTTAATAATATACTTGTAATAATTAGAACTTTTGAAGCACTACATTTAACCATAACATTTTTATAACATGCATAACATGCATTCTTTCATTAAGTGAGGGAGAGAGAGAGAGAGTGGGGGAAGATGTAAAAAAAGTACAATATTTAAAATACAAAAATTTAAATTAAAGAACAGTGTTCTTATACATAGCTTCGTACGAGAAATTTTTGTTAATTTTCATTGCTTTCATGAAAAACACTGGAGGTTAAATAAGATGATTTAACGTAAACAACGGAGAGACAGATTTTAGATTTTACGGGAGAATAAGACATTGAACGGTGAAAGTATATCGCTGAAGGATCCACAATAACGGCAAATTACTGTAAACGGACGGATGTGTAACAGCGAGTTAAAACAGATATGATTGCGCTCTCATTGTCGGTCATTTAAATCGTGTTTTGGTTTCTAACAGCGAGTTAAAACAGATATGATTGCGCTCTCATTGTCGGTCATTTAAATCGTGTTTTGGTTTCTACGATCGTGGGCAGGGGTGATTTCATGCATTCAGAAGGCTCTGAGGGAACAGTTACGCGGCAGTTACTCTCAATTGTATTCGAGGCGTAAATGTTGTACAGTATACCGCAAAATCTTTTTGCTGTTTCTTGATCACGGGACAGCACTTTCGAACGATTCCTTTCCGATCCTCCGCGCGATCGTCCGTGGCGCCCAAGGACGAAGTATCAATTTGCATTTGCGCTTAAATCACCGTGTCGGTTAGCGAATACATAAGTCAACGCATACCTTTTTTGCAATTCAGAAAACCGATACGTGATCAAGTAATATTGATGAATATAATGAAGGCAGTAATACCAATGACTGTAATATAAGTATAAAATGTAAATAAATAACGAAATCGTTTGAATAATTCCAAGCGGAAATTCAATCTAAACCTTGACCACAAAATTTATGTGATACTAATTAAGTTGTTAATTAAAAATTGAAATAGAATCTCAACTTTAAGAAGATATAAGTTTAATGAAGATATAAAGAAGATATAATATAAGTTCCTCAAATCTGTATAAAATCATTAAAGAAGATATAAGTTCCTCAAATCTGTATAAAAATTTGGTTAATAAAATGGAATAATCTTTCCGACATATTTTTCAATATACAGAAGAAAAATTATGTTATATAGATAGTAAAAATTAAAAAAGTAACAGCAAGCATAATCAAGTTAAATCGAAGAAATGCCACAGTTAACGAAATTACCTCGCGTGTTGCTCGAAAAATTATTCACAAAGTATTATAGTTTGCAAGACACCCCTTTCCATTTTCACACAGCTGTCTGAATACATCGCGTGCTCGATTCCGCAGTATCTGGATCGATTTACTCGCGAATTTTTAATACTATCGAAGGTATATTTATATCCCGGTATACAGGTTTAGATATACTATTATACATAGAGGTCTTAGAAAAAAGTAAAAGAAAACAAATTTATAAAATTAATCGTTCGTATATACTTCAATGAAAATCAGGGAAACTTTAAGAAAATGGGACGTTTTAAAAATGCGCAATAATTGTTAAAAATGTCAAACGGGTCATTTTTTGATCCCCTTGTTAGTTTTCGTGTTAAAATATCGGCGCTATCGATTCGTGTGAGTTCTCCATCCGTGTGTAACGCCCTCGAATCTCGCGTAGTGAAAACGGAAGTGTAATGCGTAACAGTGCGTCGCACTCTCCCAAGCGTCGAAACTCTTTCGCCGCGCCACGGACTCTCTCGCGTTCCCTTACGCGACATACGCAACACACACGTTGTTTTTGTTTTCTTTTTCTTTTACTGCGTATACTGCGCTTTCGCAATCGGCGCGACGTCGCCGTCATCGTCGATGTGTGCCGTAAGGCGAGGGATTCGAGATCGTCCTTCGATTACAGGAAGTTGACGCGATCTTGCTCGCGATAAAATCACGATCTTCGATGAATGATCTCCGACTGATTTTCCATTTGGCGACAGTTTGCGATGTGCTTGCACGACAGACTCGTCGATTACAGGTTTGAGAGACGAACGGATTCGGCTAAAAAAACCGGATATCTTCGGAGACATCTCAATAAGATAAATGTGAATTCGTTATACCACGACGCATTTATTACGACTATTTGTCACTTGTAGATGAATCATCGTTGGAAATTCCCAGTTTTTTAAATTTATTTAACGAATATGCTCGCAACAATTAATCGTAATTTTGATCTGTAAACCTTCCGCTCGAGTTTTATATGTAACTAAGTCCTCCGGTTTCGCCCGAGATAATAGTGATAATATATATTATATATGACCGAATCATACGTATTGGAAGTGATATTTTTTGAGCTCGGGCAGCAGATCTCGATAAATTTGATCGTACTCGAGGCATAGTGGCAACCGAGTAGAACCGGCGAATAAATCTGCGAATACAGAAACTCGGAGACAGTGCTCCTTATATAATCTGCTTGCGGGTGGATGAAGCCATGCGTCGCCTAGTGGTGACATCACTGTACTACACGGGTTAATACAGCGGTAAATGATAAAAAATAAAAACATCAATTTCTGGATAATGAAAATATTTTTAGACATGCTATATAGCCTATGTTCGTCCTAGTGTATATGAGAATATGGTGTCAAAATTTGGAGAAAATTGGTTCAGTAGTTTTTGAGTTATGCGGTAACAAAAAGAAAGGCTTTCTCTTTATATATTATATATATTATAGATATAGATTTAATATATGAGTTCGTATATATTACGATCGTATCGCAATTAAATTTTATATTCTATCGAGATTAGTTTGACTTCTACGAAAACTGCTTTATTGCAGGATGCCTCGGCAGCTTGGCCTCCCGCCAAGAGATTTCGATCTACGAACTCGGCTACCTTCAAATGCGGAACAATCCTTATCGAGTTTCCGCTGCCAAGAGGATCATGCAACTTTCCACGTCCATAAAACTTCACCCGCGTTACGGTAAATGTGTACGAACGAATCCGCGCGGACTCGGGCTCGCGAGTGTATCGTAAAAGAGACGGGAACGTTTCTAACATTAAATTATCGCGTTAGAATAAAACTGTTGCCGCCCGATGCTTTTTGTCATTTTATGTAACTCTTTAACACGAATGCGATTTCATAACTGTGAAGGAAACACGGCCGTTTTAGCTAATGCGTGTGCTATCTCGCTCCTTTCACGGTAACAAACGGTAGTCTCGAGATTTCGCGCTTCTCACGATTTTTATACGTGCGTGGTATTAATTTTATCATCTTACCTCTCGACGCGCGCCGAAATTTAATCTCTCGAGATATTTTGCGAACAAAGGTCATTGTTTAGAATTTTAAATTTTAATGATTTTAACAAACATCTTTAATAAACTAGATGATAAATAAGCCAAATATGTAAAGAACGAGCTAACAATTAGATTACATTAAAATTATAAGATTAAATATAACGAATTTATTATAGATAAAAACAACAAGAACGTTTTGACTTCACGGAGTCTTATAAATATTAGAAAATATAATACGCTCGTTATATATAATAACAAACTAGAGGGCAAATATGTAAAGAACGAGCTAACAATTAGATGACATTAAAATTATAAGATTAATCTTTAATAAACATCTTTTAAAGCCAATCTTGACTGGTTGGGTATTTTCGTAATGTATGAAAATTACGTCTTTAGTACATTTGTTACTTTATATATTTTATGAATATGGAAATCGTGTTTCATATCGCACACGTATTACTGCAAGAACTTTTATCACGTAACCGGCAGAGATTATATAAATATCGATGTGTAATATTAATACAGTACATATAGTAAACGCTACTGATAGTAAACGCCCATGTTTTTGCCATTTCACCAACTTTATATCAGTTTGATTACGTGCGTCCGGCGAACTAAGATCCACGTCTCCATAAATGGTATCGACGCTCGTTATTTATTACCGGGATACTCTCGTCTGATTAAATAAAATTATAGAAGCAACGCAATATTGCAATAATTGTCGGGACAAATGTCTGGTCGGCGCACCGGCGAAATTGCAGAACCGAGCGAAGATTTCCCTCTCGTTGACCCAGATAGCCCGCCGGAATCGTTCGTCGAGAAGGCGACCGAGATCCGATTGTGAAGCGATATGTACAATATAATGCTCGGCCACGCGCGTGGCCACACTCAATGAAATTCAAATGTGGATAACGGATGAGAATTGTTTGGCTTGACGTACGAGCAAGTGCAAGCGAGTTCCCCGTTAATAAGGGCGTCGTGTCAAAATCCGCGTGTCTTGCACGGTAGGTCGATATGATCTTAACAATAAGCGTCATTACCGTGGTGCACGCATCTTGCAACACCCGACGGGAATCACGATCGCGCTCGCGTGCATAATGTGCGCCTCGTAATCAACGACGCAAAACCGCAATCCCGGCGCCGAACACGGTTTTGCACGCCGCGAAACCTCGAAGTCGTTGCTTCGTAAACATGGAAGACGCTACTTCGGCACTTAGCATCACCTTTCTTAAGGCAGTTAGCTGTTATTATAATATATTACTGTGTGTACATTGCCTCTATTTAATTTAGTGAAGTATCACCTTAGTACCTTGGCTGATATTTTCCGCGATAAACTTTTTGCAATGATTTAAATGAGTTGTTTATAAACATCAAATATTTTGATAATTATCGATTTAAATAATATGGATAAATGGATTTATTATTTCGACAACTGTGTTGCTGTTAAGATAAATTATCAGCGTGCAGTTTATTGTTTGGAAGTATACAAAAATATATCGACACAAACACCTTGTCATGGCTTTAAACCCTATTTCTCTTTGTTTGATTAATTTAGTGACATTTGCTAAAAAATGAGTGCTTTAGTGCATTTTTATTGTTCCCAACGGGGAGCTAGACGCGACAAATTTCTTGGAAAGAACGGTCGTTGACAATATAATTTGAATTTTAGAATCTAAATCAGTATAAAAATAATAATAATAAAATAATCAGAAGTTCTTCTTCTTTTATCCATATTTGGATTTTATCATACATCAACAATACATTAATATCTAAAAGAAAAAATTTTTATATTATAATATTATTTTATAATATTTTTTATAAAGAAGAATAATAAGACATATAAAAAAATTTGGAGTTGTTATAGAGATTGTTATAAATTATTATTTAAAACGTGTCAAGATAGATTCGAATCCAATTTAGAATTGTTATATTGGCTACTTTCTCTTAATGATTGTTAATACTACGTTCTTTGATAATTCAAGCATCAATTAGTAGTTTCTACATTGGCGAGGAGTTATTTAAAAGATATTCACACAAGCATTGTAAAGATACACAATTATAAATGTCGAAATTGTCCTAGAGATTTCGTGCTCCATATTTTAAATATATATTGTGCAAGTTCAATTACACACTTCAGTGACGATATAAAATTAAATGTCGGACTATAGGCGATCTATTCTGAAAAAAATTATAAATCATTATTTTTCATTTTTTAAAATTTAGTTAAAATATGTATATATATATTTTAACCACTAAATTTTATATATACATGTATATATAAAATTATATATATATACAATATTATTATATATTATATATATATATATATACAAATTATATATATACAATATATATTTTATATATGTATAAATTATTTATATAATATCATACATGTACACAGACATATATACATGTGCGTGGTCAGTGTACATCTGTCATTGACATAGATTTAAACTTTTTTAATTGATTCAACGAGGTGACAAATAAAAATTTTATTCGTTGCTTAATACGAGTACTCTGTATAATTTTTTAAATTATAGGAATTAGGTATTCCACCCGTTTTCTAAATTAGTCACGATGATCGGCAAAATATTAGCCAAGGACAAGGCGCGATAATTTTTCTTTTTGTAGCTATCACGCGTACATTAACTTCGCATAAAAAAGTTCTAACCTTGAATCTTAAAAATATTCGGGGATAAAATGTCAAGAGCGAAATGAGGCATCGATCGAGTTTGCGACTCCGCCTTGCTGTGAAATTCCACGGATTCCTGACATTTTGGAATGGTAATTCCGACTATATCGTCATCAGGTTAAGTCGAATCAAGAACGTCTCGTTTGACGAATGGCATATAATTAGTAAATTTCGAAAGTCAAGTGGGCAATAAAAATGTAGTTACCTTCGGAAGGACCATCTTTTTACATTTATTCGGTAATATTTTTTTGTCGCGGTTACATAATATTTCAAAATTAAAGAGTCAAGAGTTAACGATTAATTATCGTTAAACCTTGCAAAATTAATTACATAAAATTAAGGTATTGTCGCATTTATGCAATGCAGAATCAATTTTAGATGCTGCAATCTTTTTTAAAAAACCTTATGATCAAATCTGATCAAGCTTTTAAAAAAGTGTTCTGAACAAAACTGTATCGTGAGAAAAACTGTGCAATTAAAGCAATAGATAATGACGAAGTCACAGTATCATTGAGCGGTTTCCTTCATCCTGCTTCCTTTCTCTCGATGTTGTCATTCCCCGTGATCTACATTTTTTATTTGACCTAGATTACACAACAGTTTTTCAATTTAGATTTATTCAGATAATCTTTAATCCTCTCAAAAATGTGCGAACATTTTAACAATGCCCGACATTCCTCAAATATCGTTATCCCAAACACTTGTCACGTAAATTAAAAAATTCTGTGTCGATCATTTTTTAATTATACATAATTAACATCCGTTGGCGTCATCGGATACTCAAATAACTTAGCAACTGAGTTACTTGTGCGCTTTATGAGGCTTTTAATATACCATTTAACGGTACTTGTGTGTTTTACTGTTTGCTTCAAGCACCCGCATGCTCATGTTGCCTGCCGAATATTAAAATGGGTCGAACTAGCTGCGGCGCAGTTTTTTCAATCACAAAAAACAACTCTATACAGGCGCGATGCGAGAAACGTCCGTTTTTTCCGATTGTATCGAGCGTTTTCGTTTTACGGGTGAATCCTGCGACTAGTCGCGATTTGATCTCGTCGCGTTCGCTTTCGTGTCATAAAAAAACGCGCCGTTACGAAAGCACGTAGTACACAGAGTACATGTTGATTGAAAGCCGATTATTAAAGATTTGGGTCTTAATGTCTGCACATCCGTTTTTCGTACGCAGCAGATTTGCGAAAGACGTGACGTAAAAAATGACGCAAAGACTTTCCAGCTTTGTCTGAGATTTAAGTGCATGATAATTTATTGAATTTTTCGAGCCTTACCCCAAGATTCTGCCGGCTTCGGGCTTTCTGTAAAAGTCGCATCTGTGTAGCGGCCTTCTCGGATTATCGACTCCGAATCTCTGCCCCGCAGCCTGGCACAGCGTACGATACAGCTGGAACTGGAGGACCCCAGCCACGAAATTTCTGTAAAATATGAGAGAAAGCTAATTAGCTTATATCATGCTTCTTACGCATATCTTACGCATATCTTGGCACATACGTTGAAGCTTTATGTTGAAGCTTTACATATTCGCACGAGAAGAAATATTGCAGCGTGGGGACAATCTTGAAAAGCATAAAATATCCGGCCTAATGTTCCCGGTAATGCGAAAAATTGAGTCATCGTTACATTAACGAATCTCTTTACGCTTATTTAATTAACTGATTTTATAATCTACAATTTTATAATTTACTGGAAGAGAGATATTATTACTGCTTGAAAAGTTTAACGGAGAAAAGGTAGAAAGTTATTCGTTTTGTGTCAAATTTGATTATAAGATATAAGAGAGATGGTCTATTTTAATAAATTATCCTAATTTTATATATATATAATATATTTATATATTTGCCTTTTATAAAGTATCAGAGAGGGGAATTATGCCAACACAAGTGACCCGATTACATATTCATAACTGATCTAAATTCAAGTCAAAACGATTCTAAAGATAGACGATGCAGTGGTCGCATCCGACTTGTCAATTTTTATGAACCTTGGAGAGAATTTCCAAGGCCAGTGTCAATGAGGTCAGCAGGGTTACGAAGAATCTCGGTTTCTATGGATCTAGTAAACATAACGGTAGAGACAGTATTCTTGCTTTCATCACACGTAGACCGGCATCGCTGTTAGACTGTAGAGAAAGAGAGCGAGAGAGAGAGGCAGGACGCGCTCGGCAATAAACCAGAGAGCATGTTGCCGTTTCACCGAGAGACTCTTCATCAGTAACGACCTTTACGTAATACCATCCAGGAGATCCACCCGGGGGACCGTGGAATTACATTATTCCGACACTGTCACTTTCCACGACTGGCGATTCTTTTTTTTTGCTGATCGGGTCTCCTATCGTTTCAAAATTCACGAAAACGTCGTAAGAGATGTCCGTACATATATATGTATATATATGCGTATTATATATGTATATATTACGACTGTCACTGCGTGCGTCATCAACGAAATTAATGAAATCCAAATTAATAAAATTTCCTAGGCCTAACATATTTCAGAAAGGAATGCGCAGTCTAAAAACCAGCCGAGCTGTCCCGGATGCATTAATGTATATGAGAAACATAACTTAGCAGCGTCAGTTTATAATAAATTTTACAACCGGCGTATAAATAGCCGCGCGTTTATTAATTATGATACTTTTGATCATAGCAATTATTGCGTATTAATTTGCGCTTTGATGCAAACACGAAATTATGTGTGAGAGGTGATTTACCGTAGGCCGAATTTAGATGCAGCGAATAATTTGGTCAAGCACTGGAATATATAATGAATTTCGGCAAAAAATTTTTGCGGCGTTGCGAAATTCAAAAAGGTGAGTTGATTTCGCAGTGGCGGCTGTTTTTACTGGCAAATTTTATTGATTAACCTTTCTTGTCTGCCTACACTTCACGGGTGGGCGAATGCATCCAAGTCGCATCGCGGGAAAGTCAAAGCGAGGCGTCGTATCGGTATTCAAGGGGAAAGAATTGAGGAAACGTGAATAAATTGGGTTACACGGTTGAATGGAGTCGAGGTGAGACCTTCGCCCTGAGTGGCAGGTATTGTCAAGCAACGTCCATCATTTCGATGCAGTTCTTCAGTTCAGAAAACGGTAGCCTTATGATGAGGAACTCATTAAAATCAGAGATATCAAAATGTTTCTGGATAGTTATTAATCATATAAGTCATCATCATTATAAGTCAGAAGGCCACGAGAGTGAGTATGATGAAATCAAACAAAAAATACAAATTAGGAAACAGATACGCAATAACAGTATTTTTATAAATTTATATAAACTCTTTTAATACCGTGTTGATTTTATAATCAATGTGTGTAGGTCCTTAATTAATCTTTTGTGGAATAAATGCATTTCGTATTGGAAGCTCACTTGTCGATTCACTTTCTCTCATTCAATTCAAATTCAATGTTTTCTAATTTACAGAAAATCCTTCAGAAATTCCTTCTGTGCCAGATGATGAAACCACTTTCGAGAGCTTTTGTCTCCGATCCGACTCATTGTTATGTGACAAATTAATTAAAGCGCGAAATTGTGTCTCCTCGATGAAAAAAAGGAATCTCTTTTTCTCTTTCTCTTGCGAAACACGTCGTGAAAAAAACAAACCCCGTAACCCGTGGATTTCCATGAGTAACTTTGTGCGGTATCATTCGCTGGGTGGAGTTGAGACAATACCACACGGCGTTGTCGCGTAAGGTGATCACGTCCCATGAATAATACGCCGGTAAACATCGACATACTTGGCCGCGTGTAAGGCGGAGGAGAAGGAAAACGGAACTTTACCGAGATCGTGACGTGAGACCGCGTGTCCCACGAAAGGGAGCAATGGGTACACCCACGAGATCGGTGGGAGATAAATTCTAGCGAGGTGCCGTTTGTATGCATGCACGTTATTACGTGGCGCCGTTACGAGGCACTTGGGCGAGGTGAGGACGAAAACGGAACGGTAATGGCGAAAGGGAGAGGATGGATGACGACGTTGATCCGCGCGCGATTCGCGTGACCGTTGCAGTCGATCGCCACGAAAAATGACGTATTGAATGGCATGTAGCTGAAACATGCGTTCCATTGCGTCAGTACGATCGGCGGGTTTAGCCGGGGAAAGATATTAGAAAATGAAAGGAAATTCTGTAATTCGAGAAAACTGCTGTAGCTCTTAATCATTTATCGAGTTAAATGTAAATTCTCGTTTTCTACATTATTACCGAGACAACTGAAATGTATAATGAATTAAGACCTCCGGTGTCTGAGGTGTCACGTTTGTCATATAAATCTGAAATTATAAAACAGAAAGGAGCAACGCGTTTTCACAGCCCGATCAAAGTATTGTAAGCTATTCTGGAAGCGGTCAGAGTGAAAAGCGGGAAATTTATAATGTCGAAGACACACAGAGGAGGCCAGACGTAACGCTGGAATGTGAATTATGCATTGTTGCCGGAGAATACGGAATTGCAGGAAAAGGATGGGAAATTAGTATAATTTGCTGACAGAGAAACTAGGTTGGTATATGTCAATGTCCTATGTATATTCTCATACATATATATGCTTGTAATTTATCATATTTAAAAAAAGCGTCGAAAGATATAACAATATTTCTACGAGGAACTACGAGCACGTATCGGTTCGAGCGCACTTCAACTGCATTTCGTAACGGGATAATCCCAAGATAGGAAATTAATGAAACGTAGTCAGATTGCGTCAGCACCAAATTTGACAAAACTTGTGATTTTCAACGAAGTTTTATTTAACTCGTATTGACGTGTATCAATCTCTCGCACGAGACGTAAACGCCAATAGCACAGTGACAATCGACGACAGTTCGCTGGGTTGGCGCGTTTCCACCCGATATATCCGTATCGGCTGACAGATTTGCCGGCAAATGGATCGTGACCCGTTGAAGCCGAACTCTCGGGCGAACGTCACGTGCGAAGAGACGACTTTTTACTGGGTTAATCTGGCATTCGCCCGAACTTGGAAAGCACGATCGATGTCCCGTCGGCAGCTTCCGACACCAAGGGGAGTCACGACAGGTATGTTCGTCGTTTCTCAGAGAAAGTATCATATAAGATCAAAGCGTAGTCAAGGTACCTGCGAAGAGAATGCGACAAGAGGAAAAAAAAACAAGTCGAGCATCGCACGAGCACTCGACGAAGAAGAGAATGAGATCCCGTTCGTTGAAGAAGGAGAGAAGCGTTTCTTCGCGGCTCGCGTATTTGTGGGGGAGGGGGAGTGGGGCGTCTGTCCCAAAGGGGAGTGGTGGTCGCTCGGGACGGTGGGACCGCCGTCGTCGTAGCTGAACAAAGAGGTGTAACGTGGGGGTATGCGACTTGGGGCCTCGGACCCGACGGGCCCCCGGGTGGCGAAGGCGAAAGTGTGCCGCGTATATAAGGCCAGGAATCGACGGCAATCAGCATCCAGTTCACTCCTGGACGCACCCGGAACATCGCGAGAGCAAAAATGAGAGTCCTGGTACGTCCACCGTCGTGATCGCTCGTCGATACTTTTCGTCCGGATGTCGTCGTGTCGTCGCGGAGAACGCGACTCTCTTTGGGGAATTCGTCCGAGAAGTCTCGTGTACCAAAGAGGCCCGAGTAGATAAAGGCAGTTGCGAGAAGTGAACGACGGAGACTCTCGGGATAATAATCGGGGGTGTGAATCGTTCGTGGGAGAGTCCTCGTCGCGATAAATTCGAGAATTCACGCGAGGGATTCCGCGAACAAGTTGCTCGAGAAGTGTTTTTCTTTCTTCTTTTTTTTTTCGAACGAATATTCCAATTTACCAACGTCGACGGTTATTTTTAAAGCAGTTTCACTTTATTACGAAATCAACAAATCGTCTTCGTATCTCGTATACTTCGTCGCGACATTTTGACTTTATTTATTTTTGACCTTTTGTTAGAGTTTTGAGAGAATATTTACTATACATCGTGCGGTGATGTAATTGTGCATTTCATTAAATGAACCAGAATAGAGTTTTATTGAAGCGTGAAGAGATGATAGATAATTATTCATATTTAGAGAGAATATGTTTTAAAATATACTTTGTATTCTTTCGCGATGATATTGTAGACATGCACGTGCGTTATTGCATACGTTATTAGGAGAAAGGCTCAGCCTCGCGGATGCAATTTTCAACAAGTTCTTCGATGTGCGTCATTCAGAGATTGCGATCGACTGATTAATAAATAACACTGACATTATTTTATTGAACGTAAGAACAGACGTAAGAATGACATTGCGTATTTTTCCAGGTTTACGTGGCAGTTGTCGCCTTCGTGGTTGCGACAGCGCTGTCGGAGGAGACCGCGAAAGTTGAGAAGTCGGCGGAAAAGTCCGAGAAGAAGCAAGAGAAGCGAGGCCTGCTAGGTCTTGGCTACGGTTATAGTTATGACGGCGGATACGATATCGGATCCGGTGGACATATCGGCCTTGATGTAGGCAGTGGATACGGCGGAGGATATTTTGGTGGAGGATACATCGATGGTGGACATGATCCTCACATAAAGACCGTGACTGTTGTAAAGAACGTCGCCGTGCCTTACCCCGTGGAGAAGCACATACCCTATCCGGTAGAGAAGCCCGTACCGGTTCCCGTCAAAGTGCCCGTACCACAACCATATCCAGTTGAGAAGCACGTGCCTTACCCGGTCAAGGTCTACGTGAAGGTGCCCGTACACGTGCCCCAGCCATACCCGGTGGAGAAGAAGGTTCCCTACCCGGTGCATGTACCAGTCGACCGTCCCGTTCCGGTCAAGGTCTACGTACCGCAGCCTTACCCCGTTGAGAAACACATTCACATACCGGTAAAAGTACCAGTGCCGCAACCGTACCCCGTCGAGAAACCAGTTCCGGTACCGGTGAAGGTCCCAGTCCACGTACCCCAGCCCTATCCAGTCGAGAAACTCGTACCTTATCCCGTCAAAGTTCCGGTCGACCGTCCCATCCATGTGCCTGTGTTCAAACCCTACCCCGTGCCCGTTGAGAAGCCTGTGCCTTATCCAGTCGAGAAGCCGGTACCATACCCCGTGAAGGTTCCAGTTGACAGGCCGTACCCCGTTCACATCGAGAAACCAGTGCCTGTCCACGTTAAAGTACCGGTACCGGCGCCGTATCCAGTGGAGAAACCAGTACCCTACCCGGTCGAGAAACCTGTGCCGGTAGCAATCAAGATCCCAGTCGACAGGCCGTACCCCGTTCACATCGAGAAACATGTGCCCTACCCCGTGGAGAAGCCCGTGCCCTATCCGGTTAAAGTACCGGTAGCTGTGCCCGTTCACCACGAGTCTCATGGCGGTTACTACAGCGGTGGATACGACGGTGGATACGAGGGTGGCAACTACGGTCACTACGGTCACTAATGTCGCTACCTCCCAGCTGGTTCTCCATTGTCGTCATGTAAAAAAACTCCATCGCGACGACGACGGACAGCCACGAAGACCTTGTCTTAGGTTACGAAGGTTACCGATTCGAAACGTTGCCGTGCGGCGCAGCGATATCCGCCACTTTGTACCTGGGTCGGAATCGGGGACGATCTCCGGTAGACGATCGCGTACCGGGCCATCGTACCTTCGAATCCGATCGCAACGAGGACGCGGCACGGCGACGTGTGCCAGTTAGGAAGAACGAATGATCAGTAGGGATGTACTCGTCTTTAGTGATCTTCGCTCGAGAGCAACTCGCTTGTCTTACTTTTGTACCGATATTAGCAAAGTACATGTATTTTTTTACGGAAAATAAAATAAATATTAATGTAAAGTAATTGCATATTGGTGTGTCTTATGTAACCTACTCGCTTTCCTTAAGTCCCATTTATTTTCTTTTTTCTAAAAGGATACCGAAAAAATAAAAAATTTATAAAAAAAAACAATTAAAAATGCGCGCAATTGTTTAATTTTTGATAATTCAAGTAGAAAAACGTTAAACTGAAAACATTCAATTATAATATTAATATTGATTTAAAGACTATATAAAAATAAAAATCGTTATTTCAAGAATCAAGAAAAAATCTGGAGATTATCGGCTTTTCTAAATATTTTAGATCTCTGCTCTTTTCTGCTCGTTAGTGATAAATGTCATTGCATTCTATCGACAGCGCGAAATTAAATGATAAGTTGTCGACCCAGTTTCCGGTGTCCAACGAGATTTTTCCAAATCAATAACCTTGATTGTAATCCATTCTATACGTCTAATCCCATTCTAATTCTTAAAAATCAATTATCAAAAAATGTTGATGTAAAAATAAATTTCTTAAAAACTCGAGAATATTTTTAATACTCGTAATGAATGTTTTATTAAGAAACTTTTGCTTCTAAAAATGATGATTTTTTTCGTTGTTCTCTGTTAAGTATATTCTTCCTTTTTTGCATGTTGTATTTATAATGAAATTAAAAATTAATGTACACAATAAAGTCTTGAAGAAAATGCATATGTAATACGATATAATTAATGTTCAATTAAATTAATTACTACGACCTTCATTATCCTACATTTCCAAAATTTCCCCCGAGAAACATGAAAGTTTGAGTGCTTACCCATGATGGTATTCTATTGTATTTTCTCCCCAGAGAAGTTACATCCTAATTCGGAGAATTAAATTGATGTAACGAAGCCAGAAAGTATTTCCAAAGTTTGGAAGCGCTTAATGAAAACTTGTATTGTAATCGGATATAATTATGCAAAATATTATTCACGTATATGGTTTCTTCCGCAATTTTAATTATCATTAACGCCATGACCTTTTCGGTCAAATATTCTTATAAAATTTTGAAAATGTTGCAAAGTAGAAAATAATCAGTTTCGAACAAGGATAATAGCAATTTAATGAATTTAAGTCACTATTTTTTACTGATATCCTTGTGCAACAATTTAGGCAAGTTCTTAATTTAAACAATTTATACAAATTTATACAAATCTGACAAGGATATCCCGAGATTTGCAAAATACGAAGAAAAAGAGAGAGAATATTGTAGAAAGTGTTCCACTTCGTCTCTTTGTATCAATTTACTGCGGTGAACTGCCGCATCGAAGCGGAGAAGTCCGAGAGGACGAACGGGGCATCGATCTTTGATTATTCCGGCCTTCGTTACCCAATCCTAGTGTTCTCTGCCTAGGCTCCTCTAACGCCATTACGGTACCGTTGCCGAAGGTGAGGCCGATGCATCCGCGACTAATTTCTGTACGACCCACTTCGAAACGCGTTGGCTTTGCCACTTGACTCACGACTTGAAGCAACGACTTACGTGCTCGTCTGCACGAGTACGGTAACGGTTACGCAATCGCGCCATTAGCGCACGCGACGCTGAGGCTGAAAGTAAGAGTCTCTCCCCTTCGCCATCGCCGAGAAAGATCGCGCGCTGCCGCGAAGTCTACTTCCCCTTTCGTCCGTTTTCCAGGCCCACCGGAGTCCTTTCGCTTCCTCTATCTGTCCCGCCGCACCTCTTCGCCTTGACTCGCGAAACCGTTCCAGAGACAATTACGCGAAGCAAACGACGTCACTGCCCTTCGTTAAAAAACTGCGCTCTTTAGAGATCACGAACGCCGTAGCGTAACGTGAGAAGGCTGGTAGTTCGTTTAAATGTCAGAGCATTGACTTGATTGATTTTAAATTATATTTATGATTTAAGGCTTTCCTCTTTTTATGTTTTACAAATTGAAGAGCTCTTCTTCATTTTAATAAAAATTTCACTTGACATTTAATGACAGACGAGATTATAAATTCCCGATCGTTGGGATCAATATAATGCTTATAATAAAAGAAGACGGATCAGATTTCATACGTAATTATGAATGTTCCACGAAGAATTATGAAATTCAATGCAACAATTTAAATTAAGAGAATTCTATTTTAAAAATAAGATTGTATTAACCAAACTAATAATTTAAATTTCGCCATCATCATGTTTAGCCTTCGTAGTTAATAATTCTGTTACGAAATTTCCTATCATGTCTAATCGCCTAGAGTGAGAGAATCCCAAGCTAGTTATTTGACATTTGGTGTGATATTCGTTTTATCTTTGAAACGAGCTGCCCACGCACATTCGCATCGTTAAATGCCGCAATCGGAATCGAAAAAATAATTTTCACATTTAAGGATATGTTGAATTTTAAAAGTTTAATCAAACGTTAAACAATTTAAATTTAAATTAATTTATAATTAATAAATTAAATAAATTAAAATAATAAATTTTAATTATTAAATCATTATTTGATGGCGTCTTTTTATTTAAAGATTTTTATCTGAGTTATCAAAAGTTCTTATATGAGTTATTAACATTCGTATTATAAACATTCATATATGTTATCAGTCATTATTGCTCAAATTAAATTGAAGAAAACTAAGTGCTTAGTATCATACATTAAACGAGCGTCTTCAGAGAGAGAACTCACAGAAGAAACGGTGTTTCTCTCAACTGCTTTCGATGACGGTAACCGGTAAGACAGCTAGTCGCTTTCACATTTGTTGATACAATGAAGACATTTAACAGTTTCCAAATTACATTACTTTTTTTTTCGTCGAGTTACACAAAATATTGAAGAGTTTGTTTCACGCTCTGGACAGTTTATGTACGATAGATCTAATCTTTTAAAACTAATAACTAATTTCTTACACAAAAAGAATAGAACTAATATCTGAAAGCTACAATTATTATAACCTTGAAGTATAATAAGCGTAATTTCGTTGTCAACATTAAAATTTTCTTATTTCTTCATTTCGTATCACTACCATATGCGGATATCATCATTATAGTTTGTAAAGCTTCGGCGCTAATTATCTGGGACGTGAGAAGTAATATCGACTGTAGCTATTGCAGATAATGTTTAAACGGCAATTCGTACTCAAGACTAATATTATGTATTAAATTGCATTGTGAGAACGTGATTCACGATAAGCGAAAGTAATGGCGCGAACGTATTATGATCTATTTCATACTCTCGCAGATCGGTACAGGGGTGTTTTATTGTAATTGTTAGTGAGCGACAATTTACTGTAATTTTATATACATATATATATATATATATATGTGTGTGTGTGTATAGAGTCTAGGATATAAACGAGAATTATAAGAAGAGTTACGATGCAGTTTAAAGCAAAATAATATTGCACAATAATAAATAAATTGTAAATAAGATGAGGTTTGTAATAATCATAATTTATCGATTTTTGCATGTCCCTTTTATTGCAAATATTATTTCGCACATTTTGCATAATACGTAATGCTATAGCTTTATGATTAAACGTAGTAATAATTATCGCATTAGTGTTTTAAAATTAAGCGGAGGCTAAAAATCAGAAGATTAAATAATAAATATAATTAAAACAGTATTATTTTTCCTACTACCTACTATGCGCTAGAAAGTATATATTTAATAACGCAGTAATCTCGAGAGTGAAGGCAAAACCTACATATTAAAGATGTAAGAAAGTTTACGAGCGTACAAACATGCAGTTCCGCCATTATTAAAAAAACATTAATTACGAACGAAGTTTACGCGCCAAGTTATTCGCCTTAATCCGCAAATATCGTATTTAGTAAAGATTTATGAATCATTGATTTACGGATCATCTTTTCTCTTTTTTAATAAATAAGTTGCTGACTTGCTAATGGGGCGAATGTTGCAGGCGTGAATCGAGAGAGCTGAAAGTTTGAGCGCGGCATGTAAAACAGCGCCGTAATTGAAAAGTACATTGAAATATGAATGATTACCATACAATTAGTCTTGCAAGATTGACTTCTCAACTAGACTTCTCGACTAGACCATCGTACATGTGAGTCCGGAAAATTACTATTATTACAACGCTTGTTATGTCGGCGTGTGATTTAAAAAGCATATCCTAAGCAGAGATTCCAGTAAATTTATTCTTACATTTGTATTCGCACACACTAATGCGCTTCTTCCTTCATTTTATCGCTTGACGAATCTCGCGTATTTGTGTTATAATCTAGATATCCGGAAGCGTGAAGCGCACCTTCACGCGCTTCCGCTCTCGACTTCCTTGTCCTCGAAATGAATACAATGAATTTTTGCGAAGTGATGTTTCAGAAAGGTCTTACTGACACCGTGTGAAAAAAGCGTCAAATTGCAGTTTCGCGGTAAAAATGTTGATTGGTGATTTGAAAGCTTCACCGCATTGCGCTACATTTCTCCCACTGTGTGGATCTTCGACAGAAGGTCCGTTCAATCGGCCAAAACTCTCTCCGTTTTCACGACTTATTGTGAAAAATTTGCGAACGATATTCGCGAAATCGCGAGTAATGACGTATGGACTGTACGACTAATTATCGCGATAATGAACCTGCTTTCGAGCGTCAAATAGCTAACACGCGAGCGCGTTGAAAGATGATAAGTAATGAAGATCGTTGATCCACGGACCGCGATTAGAATCGCGTGCTAATCGCGAAATCCGTACAAAACGATGTGTGCACGATGTGAAACAATGAGAACATCATTTTCTCCTCGCAATGGACAAAAAGCATGTTATTCATAGACGATCTCATTATATCGTAAATGTGTCATATTTTTATCATCGTTACCTCTTCTTTATTTCTCTTACAAACAAAAATCTGTATAATTTTACATGGATCTACATAATTCATCTGTTTTCTTTGTACGATCAGTTCAGATTACGTTTTAAATAACGAGTCTACTCATAGCAGTGCTCCAATAAGCAATTCAGTAAGAAATGAGAACGCATTAAAAAACATGATTTATATAATTTAATTAATATCGTTTATATAATATATTAATATTAAATAATTTTCTCGCTTTCGAGTTTACTTAGTTTTTGATTGTATCAATAGAAACATTTATGTATTGTAATTTAATCGACATGCGTTCACCATGATTGCGAAGCTTATTCTGTTCCCTTAATTTAATGTGTTTGCAGTCAAATACTGTTAATTACGTTACGTTAAATATGATTTTTGGAGGAGTGTCGAAAGAAATTTTTAATGATTGTCGTGGAACTGGTTATTTGTCTTCTTTTTCGTACCAGTTTCCATAATTGCGTCAACGTGAAAAGGTCTTTGACACTTTTCACTTTCCGCGTATGACTTATCTCGACGAAGCAACGATGCGTAGCGGGGAAGTTTAGTTCGCTCGATTTGTCGCATTTGCGTTTTCGAGTGACCGTTTATGTTTCCGGCAGTAAAGACATCGTCACGCATCAGAACAGTATGTTGCATAAAGCTTAGCGATAAGGATCGTTGTATACGAACAATTAATATTATAAAAAATTTATTCTATCAGATCTCTAGAAAGTTTTTATTAAATCCAATTTTTTTCCAAAATTATATTCGTACTTTACTCTTCCTCCTTTCATATTTTTTTCAAATAATAAATACATATTTTTTTTATTTTATATGATAAATGCGATTCCTATTCAAGATCATGACCAGCCCAAGAAAACGACATTCCATAAGAGAAATGAATGGATTCTTGCCACCGGAACAATAAGCGTCACTCCCTTTACAGACAAATATATTGAAACCAGTCTGGTGCTTTTCCAAGTGATTCTTGTTGTAGCGAAAAAGATATTTTCACTCTCGTCGCGCGCGTATAATGAAACGCGAAAGTAATCCATCCCCTCTTGGAGAAGACATCGCGTGTACAGCTTCTAGATCAGTAACACGCCTCTGGTAGCCACATATATAAGATGGTAAAAGTATACGACTGATCTATTTACTGTTAACTCGAGCAACGTGCTTGAAGAGAGAAGAGATTGTTCCCAGACAAGAGATCATTCCATCATTTCATTCAGGATGGGACATGGGGTACGTCTTCAAATGCTGTTAGGACATTTAGTGCTGTGTACGAGTGTCGAGAATTAAACTGTGAAAAAGACTGTGTCATTGTGCAAATTTTCTTCTCGAATAGTGTGTTCGTGTTAGATATACTGTTAGATATAATTTCGTTAGAGTGTAACAGGATGCATGATAAAACAATTTTTGTATAGTAAATCCGTTTCGTTCTTTTTCTTTTCACAATTTTGTGATATTATTTTTTATAAAATATAAATTTATATATCTATTAAAAACTATATAACATTTAAAAAACTGGATTAATTATTTTAAAATGTTTTTTAAGAATAAGAGAAATCTCCTATTTTCATATTTCATTAGATTTTTCTTTTTTATAAAAAATGATTACAAATAAAACAGGAGTGTGGATATTTAATTACTGTGTGTGTGTCTCCAAATTTAATGATATAATTTCTAGGGAGAAATAATCAATTTCTCCGATTTATTTAATAAAAATTGATTTAAATTTTTTTAAATGGTTGATTTAATTTGTTTCTTATTCATATGATTCATATGTAATATAAGACATTGTAATTGCTTTTTTGGACAGTAAAATTTTTTATCTTCAGGCAAATATGAGATGCAAAAATGTCTTTAAGCAGTTTTATTTATTTTATGCGGAAGAAATTTGTGAAATTGCTTATTTTTTGCTGTTTGCAGGGACACGCGAGGTTTTTATTACCACTCTTTATGGCCACTGCAATGAGTTTTCCGATTCATAACAGCTATGATAGACGCGTCTACAAGTATGACCATTTTCCCACAGCACGATATGTTCGTCAAATTATACCTTTTCACATAAAGCAAAATAGAACCAATTATATCTCAGAAGGAAATGTTTACAACAGGGATGTATTCAGAACCAAACAAGAGGAACCTAAAGATAGCCAATGTAAGTATTTTGGCATATTTAATAAACGATCTGAAATACATTCACTTATCGATATTGTATAATCTATTGAATAAGATTTAATATTAATAAGATTAAATTTAATCTTTACTCGGGAAATAATTGTTCAGTTTCAGGCTCTCACGTTCAATATTTTAAACATGATCTCGAAGGTGGATACGAAAATAACTTTGTTGAATTGGATGGCGGAGAGGAAAGTGGACAAGGCGTACACAATCAAGTATTGAGTAACGATAAAACTGTTATGATCGTAAAGAAAATTGCGGTACCGTATCCTGTAGAAAAGACCATACGATATCCTGTGGTCAAAAGAGTATTTTATCCGGTTAAAGTGCCGGTTCCGCAGCCGTACGCGATCGAAAAGAAAATACTGTATCCCGTGAAGGTCTTCATCAAGGTTCCTACAAAAATTCCACGGCCGGTACCGGTCGTCAAGGAGATTCCGTATCCGGTTAAAGTGCCGGTGGATCGTCCCGTTCCAGTCAAGGTGTACGTCCCGAAACCGTATCCAATCGAGAGAAAGATACATTATGAAGTGAAGATTCCAGTACCGCAACCGTATCCTATAGAACGAAAAGTACCGGTACCAGTGAAGGTACCGATACATGTACCTCAGCCTTATCCGGTCGAAAAGATCGTTCATTATCCTGTGAAAATCATGGTGGATAAACCGGTACCGGTTCCAGTATCAAAACCATATCCAGTACCAATTGCGAAGCCAGTTCCATATCCCGTTGAGAAGCCGGTGCCGGTTCCGATTAAAGTGAAGGTGGAGAGACCAGTACCGATTCCGGTGGACCAGCCGGTGCCGGTCAAGGTAAAGGTTCCCGTACCGGCGCCGTATTTGGTCGAAAAACAAGTACCGTATGTCGTAGAAAAATTTGTACCTGTACCGGTAAAAGTACCGGTAGAGAGGCCCGTGCCGATTCACTTGAGCAAGGCGGTCGAGTATCACATTGACAAACCCGTTCCCTATCCGATTAAGATGCCGGTCGCGGTGCCAATAATCGAAGATACCGAACACCGATAGATGCGGGGTACCAAAGAATGTAGTCATTCGTTAAAATGGATTATTATTGGACGTAAGTGACAATGTAGCTACTAGAGACTTCGTATCTCGATCATTTGTGATTCGGCATTTCTGATTTGAAGATATGTAATAATAAAAAGATAAGAGATTTATAGGCAGATTCTTAAATACGAGGCTAAACATAATGTAATAAAATAATTAAACATTTGTTATTGCCTTTTTTTAGGATATATTTATTTATATTATTAATATTATTATATTATTGAAATTTTGTACGCTTGAAAAGTATATAACGCCATCTCTATGTATTGTTACTGCACTCAGTATATCGACGGAATCGTTGTCTTTATCATAATGCATAGTGAATTATTGTAACTTTATATGTAAATAAACAGTTGATATTTTGATAAAGATTTCGACCTAATCACGATATCCCAAATTTTAATTTAAAATTTAACGTGTTTGAACTTAATGTAATTGAATTCTTGTCTTTATAATTGCTGGTATTCTTGGCTTTATAATTGCTCAATTAACAAAAAGTCATTAAAACCCATGAAGGAAAATCAGATTAATCAGATAAGATAATAAATGTAATTGACAATTAACTTTTTGTGATGCGTTTAGCCACTAAAGCTTTTCTATTACGGCTTTAATCAAACGTGTGTTACTTTCGCCGTCTCGTTATTACAACTGGAATGACATGTTGTAATTGATCTGTACAAAATACAACAGTCAATCGATAATATTGACCGTGATTATGATTACGGAATGTTTGTTCATTTTTTCCTGTAATATTCGTAACAAATATGACAACTCTGTTTATTAAGTCATTTTAATTAATTATTATCATAATTTAATTTATAAAATGTACAATTATCAATCGCGGAGTTAATCGCACGAGCTTTGTTGTCATTCACACGGCGAGACTCAAATTAATAAATAAACCCATGTCACTCTATATGTTGCCTATCGAAATATGATTACCTTTTACAAACAATTAGCCCGACTGCTAGCTATTAGCTCGAAGCGGTTTTACAATGCGCCTCTATCAACAAACAAAGCTTGTAATTACTAAACATTTAATATATATTATATGTCGAATATTTTATTTTTTTGTATTTTAAACTAATTATCATAAGTGAGTTGTTATTGTACAGTTTGAATTCCACTTTGTGGACTTGTTAACTTTAAAAAATTATTATTAATTAAAATCACGATTGATTCCGTTCGATTGAAGAGTAGTGTTTTTCTAAATGCTAATTAATGAAAAAAATTGTTTTAATCTGAGATTGATGCGTATATAAATATACATTACTAAAAATTAGCATTTTTATTGTCTGGAATTGTTCGAATTCTTTTTTCTAACAATAATTTAAATAGTTTTAATTACTCCATTTAAAAAGAATTATTAAACCTATTATTTGAAGAATAAAATTTATCTTTATTTTAATCAAAAAAACTATATATATTATTTTTAAATCTTTGACTTACAAATGAGTGAAACTGTATTTTAATAAGTAAAAAAAATTAATTTTAAGAAATTGAAAAAAGTAAAAAATTAAATTTGAACTATTGCTTTAAAATTGTCGTGATTAATCTTATTTAATTTTTTTTCAAATCTCAGAAAAAGTGTTACAAAACTATTAATAAGCTTCTTTAAACTGTAAGAAATAAAAGTCAAGCTACATTTCAAGATACTCTAAAGATACTCTGTCTCGAATCGCGGTTGCATCGCGTATGACGTAACAAGTATTAAATTGACTTTCAAGATTTAATTACTAATTTGTATCACGTTTCGAGATTAGTTTCAGTTCAGTTCTCTAATAGAAACGCCACCGTACATACGAACATAAAATGCGTAACTCACATAAATTCATGGCACGAGCTAATTAGAATTCTTGGCTTATTTCGATGGTAATAATAAACGCTTTATATTATCTATTTATTAGAAAAACGATACTATTTTCTGTTAATAAAAATTAAATAATATAAATATTTTTTGCTGTTTTAAACATAGGATCTAAATTTATAATCTTCCGCACTTTCACTCTGACGATCGCATTTTAATATTGACAAGTACATTACAGATGGAGAAAGACATATCCAAATCTGTATCGTGTATCCTAAACTCCTCGCTGAACAGGTGCGGAACACTTCCAGGTGCGGAACAGAATTGCAGTTAATGTACTTACACGCGAGCCAATTATGGTTATACGTCGCTCTTATATCACTTTATGCTTTTCTTTACGGTGAGTGCAAACTTTACGAAATAAATGATTATGGTTTCGCGTAATAAGTATCCAAAGCGGCATATGTTACGATTTCACTTGGATTCTTCCGTGTTGTAAAGATACTGTTCAGTCCGATTTATGTACATTCGATCTATGCATTATTAATATTAAAAATATGCCGAACATTACGACGTGATTTTTTTATATTATTATAATATCAGCGTGGAATAAAGTTAAAAACGGAAGCGAAATAGAATAAACAGCGCTTGACTGACGTCAGGTGACGAAGGAGATTTTTCTTTTTCTTATATCTCCGGGAAATATCAGAAGAAAGTTTCGAGAAACGTGTATAAATATAGACAGTTAAATGGTTAATACAACCGCCATCAAAGTGGGAAAGTGCGAGAAGGTAAGACGCTATAGAGAGCACTTTTACACCGGTTCGGTTTCGGTTTCACTGGTGTTACTAATCTGGGAAATTCGTTCAAATTACTCAATTTGTTGTAGAAGAAAGTACCGATCGTGCGATACACGTAAACACACGTTGTTTATTTATAACAAAAAAAGAGTAGTTGCATTTATGATTGATGTAACAGTTCTGTGAAGTATCAAATTATGATGTTTCCTTGCAAGTGATACAGTGATTGTTTAGTATGTAGTAAATGTATAAATTAATGTAAATTATTTATTTGAATTACGGAGTTTTGTAAGATTTATTTTTTGTCCTTTTTTGAAATTTACTCTATAATAAATATTTATAATATCTACTTATTGTTAGATTTACACAATTATCTATTACATAAATCGTGGTATTTGATCATTAACGGAAACGAAAGCTGACTACTGCTTGCGCGAAAATTGTAACTGAATATTCTGGGAAGATAAGAAAATGGCGATGCAGGAATCATTGGATTTTACGATTCGACATAGAAAGTACCTGTTTGTTTTCGTTGGCTATTCGTAAATAGTATCGCCAATCCAACATTCTTCTTGCTAGATTAATGAACTAGAACGCGAGCGTAAATGGCAACGTGCATTTCTGTCAAATAATTTGTTTCACAGAACATTTTTATTGTTTTATTAAATCTAATACATACTTTTATTTCTGTATTTTAAATCTAAAACTTATGTAGAGATTTAATATTAGAGTACAAACTATTTTAAACATTTTTGAAAGTTAAATTTATAATTGGGAACTTTTATTGCAACTTGGATATTATTAAATAAAATAATTTTACATGTGCTATATATAAAAAAAGCACCAGTAATTTTTGATAGAGATAAATAATAAAGATAAATTTAATAGAGATAAATAATTTAAGCAAGAAGAATCCTGAGATTACTCTATATAGATATACTCTATATAATTGGACGAAAAATCTTCTTCATGGAAAAACTTTCGCATTTTTCTCGAAGAGACAAGCCGTGATTTGAATTACTTAAGTATTTAAAGCGAGTATTTCTGCTTTAAAGTAGGTAGCATTTACATTCATGACGAATAAACAGTAAAACAATCGTTTAAGCGTAGAGAATTGTTACGAATAAGGTATTGCAAAGCTATAAAGGTCCAGCTGGTTGAACCGGCGAAAGTTGTCCACGGTGTATAAATAATAGTGAGATACCTTTTCACTTAGATTCAGTATAAATCGGTCTATCGTCTTGATCGCAAAGACCCTATTATGGGACATCAGGTATTTTGACTGTCTTTATATCGTATTGATTTTTCTTTGAATTTAATCAACTTTATAGTTTTTAATTTATCCCGTCTGTAGAATAAACTAATGGTTAAAGAAATGTAAATAATTAAATTTGATATGTAAAACATTAAATAAATTATATAACATATTAAATATAGAATATTTGTTTATAATTTTTACATAATAAATTTCTTTAAACAGCGGGAATGTCTAATAGCATTTTTGTGCTTCGGAATTGCTCTTACATCGTCGGTCAGTCGTAGAGAGGAGCTCGAGAGAGCCGCCGAGCTCGCAGTAGAAAAGGCAGCCGAAAGGGCGGCCGAGAGGGCAGTGGAAAGGACTCTCGATGGCGGGAATACTACAACGGAATCTAAGATTGTCTGGGAGTCTTATTCCAATATTAGAAAAGATCCACACGAGGAAAAGAAGAGGAATGATGATTACAGCGATAGTGGCGGATACGAACCGATAGATGTAAAGTCAGAAGAAGACGCAGACGATTGGAATAGATATTCACAAGACTCGACATTCGCATCTCAATCCACAAGAGACAGAGATTTTCATTCATGGTTTAGTAAGATTGATTTCAAGGACGCGACGGATACCTGGAGAAGATTCCCGAGAAGCGAATGGTCCCGCGAAGACACGAGTTGGGACGAATCGAGCGAGAAGATTGTAACCGTGGAAAAGAAAGTACCGGTACCCGTGACAATTGAGAAGAAAATTCCATATTCAGTCTACGAGCACGTTCCTTACGAGATCAAAGTGCCCGTACCGCAGCCTTACACGGTGGAAAAGAGGGTGCCTTATCCGGTCAAGGTCTACGTGAATGTACCGGTTGAAGTGCCGGAGCCTTATCAAGTCGAGAAGCAAGTTCCTTACGAAGTGAAGGTCGACAATCCCGTGCCGTACAAAGTCGAGGTGCCATTGTTGCAGCCGTATTCGATAGAGAAAAGGATTCCAGTCAAGGTAAAGGTGCCCGTACCGCAGCCATATACTGTTGATAAGCCGGTACCGTACGAGGTCAAAGTACCGGTCAAGGTACCGACCCCGTACGAGGTCGAGAAGAAGGTACCGGTACCAGTGAAGGTCGCCGTTGATCGGCCATATCCGGTATCAGTGCCGAAATCGTATCCAGTGGAAGTCACCAGACTGTATCCGGTAGAAGTGCCGAAACCATATCCAGTAAGAATTAAAGTACCTGTGGAGAAACCATATCCGGTACCGGCCGAAAGGCCGGTTCCAGTACTTGTCAAAGTACCGAATCCTCTACCGTATATCGTGGAGAAACCTGTACCGGTAGAAGTAGTGAAACCTTATTCCGTTCCGATTAAAGTACCTGTGGACAAGCCTTACGAGGTGTACGAAACGAAGCCAGTCCTCGTCCCGGTGAAAAAGCCTTTCCCGTATGTCGTGCAAGTGCCGGTACCCGTCAAGCTCGGTTGGAAAGATTGAAATAATCTCAAAGTTATATCAAAGAGACAAGGAAGATCTGTTGGAGAGCGAAGGCGCTAAACCAACTGGCGACCGCAATTAGATCGTGAATCATTCAATTGATAAAATCATAGATATTTGTAAAACAATTCATCATACCAACGCTGTGTACGGATATTTTGCACGAAATCGAATATATTCATGGACAAGTACATTCTATAGTAATTTGAAAAGAGATTGAATGCTTACAAAATAGAAAAATTAACTAAATTAAATAAATTATAATGTAATCAACTAGAATTTGCAGTAATAATTATAACAAAGGTCTAAAAAATTTTAAAATGTTTCAGCAATTAAAATTTTAATACATGATATGTAAAATATAATTTTATCACAACACATTACGTGAAATTATTTTATTTAATATTTTTTCTCATTAACAAAATTATACTTTTATACTTCTGTCAATTATTGTACAATATTTTATTAATGTGAAGATTGAAGATGATTTTACTAATGAGAAGAATATTCGATTGTCAGAGCACATCAATTTGTTTATGTAAATTTAAAAATGCACATGTTATCATAATTGATTTGTTTATGTAAATTTTAAAATGCACATGTTATCATAATCGAGATTTTTTAAATTATTAGAACATAGTTATATATTCATCAATTATAGCGTAATTAGAAGTATTATCTGTCTAGTAATATGCAATATTCGAGAAAGTTTAAGATCTCTAATTGAGTAATCATATCACTAACTTTTAAGCTGAAATTAAGCTGAAATTAACTTAACTCGTCTTTTTTTTTTTTTTTTTAATTATATAACATGAAACTCTCTAGCTCAGACTTACGCAATAGGATGTGCGTATATGTATTTTCATTGATTTATGTGAGTTTATTTAGTATTATTTTCAATGTAATAAATAAAACCGAAACATGACATGACTGAAATCACTTTCTTAGTTTCCTAATCACTTCTCTGCCCGCGCTCGATCGAAGGAGAAGAAATGAAGGAGGGTCGTAAAATAAAACTTTGTTTTCGTTCCTGGATATATCGCTAATTACATAAAGATTACTAATTACAGTAAGAACAACTAATCGATTCGTACGTATTGTTTTTGTCATGACACCTGCACCAAATTTTTCATTTCTGACTAACAACTAGTTAATAGAGAAAATAAAGTCTTTTTGTTTATTTGCTTTAACGTAATTAGAATAAGAAAATTATGTGACCTAATAAAAATAAGTTTTTAATTTTTACAAATTTATGAATTATTTATAAAACATTAATTATATAAAACATTAATTAATTTATATGTTAAAGAGCAAGCATGCTTTTTATATGATGACCTTATTAATACCTTTCAAAATATGCATATATTGTATATAACTTGTGTATTTTGTTTTGTTAAAGCTTAATAAAAGTGTATCCTCTGTAAATCCATTAAGCAGTGAAAATGCAATTTCTGTTGGTATCATGAAGAATCTTAGTTGTATTTAATTTACTCTAATTTTAACCGACGTAATGTCTAAGCACATTCACTTTTTTCTTCTTCAGCAATTAGTCTCGCTTATTTCTTTTCATTTTTTTTTCGCTATATAACTATCGCTACAGATATGCATCTATCTTTGAGTATTAAATTAAAAATTAAAATTTCAAACACGACTGCGTTTTAAATAAATATTTCCAGTTTTTCTTAATCTTTTTTTTTAATCAGGTAAAATAACTCTCTAATCTTTGATTAATTAGTTGCACTTTTCTCTTCACGTTTTCTTCTTTATATAAAAATTTTTATATAAAAATAATTTTTATATATTTTTTAGTTTTTACTAATTTTTCATTCGTTATTTTAAATTATATTTGCCCAAATCTTTTATTTAATTTTTCCTTTTCTTTGCTACTGTAATGAGTATATAATGTTTTTAGTATATTTTCTAATTGCAAAGTAATTAAATTCATTATACACATGCGATAACTAGCGATGCATAAAATATCCAATATCATTTCGCATCACACAGAAACTTACTCGAGTCAAATCTCAATTACGTTCATTATCGTCGTATCGCTTTCAAACGTTATCTCTCTCTTGTGTATTAATGTCAGGTATTCTGTAAGTGTCCAATTGGAGCAAGTCGTCACGAGACGATTTACGATGCGGCGTTCCTAGGAAGTATTATTAAACGCAGTCAATCTCACATCGGCGATCTATAATATATCTTCTCCTTTCCCCGTCCCTCCATCCTCTCACCGGACACTTTTCACTTTTTCTCTCCTTCTACCGTTCCTAATTCTTCCTCTCGCGCTCTCCCTCGGACCGCAGGGGAGACCGTTATGCCTCCGTCGTCGTGTTCCTCGTCTCGGCCGAGAGAACTTGTACATGCACCGCGTGTCCTTCCGTGGGGACCGGATACGGAGGGGATCACTGCGAAATCCTGTCGGACGGCAAGCACTGAGCGAGAAACTTCCACGAGATGGAAAACGGTGGAGAGAGAGAGATAGCTGGTTCGAAAGAGGAGGGCAATGATAGCAAAGGAGGAATGGAAACGCATCTACGCGTCCAGTGGCGTAGACAGGATTAAAAGAAACGAGAGATCCTTGAACACATGATAAGAAAATTGAGAGTTCGATTTGGAGATCATTTAAAGAATTTAGCAGAGAGTGTAACGCAACATTCTTCAGAGAATCTGAAGACAATCTCCTCTTTGTAGATATTAATTTTGTTCGGTAAAACGTGCTCTCACTTATACCAGAATTTCCGGAATCTTATGTGATAATCATAGAATTTTTCATCCATTTTTAACGCCTCTTTTTACGCGTTTATTCGACTACGAAGTAGTTGTAAAACATTCTCATTCTCGACAAACGTACTTTCTAGCTTTGATTCTTTTTACATCGGAGGAACTTCCGGTGTTCCGTAATTTTCCACAGTGGCTACGCCGTTGGCCGCGATTATGGAAGCATCGTAGCTTGTGTCTAGGATTCATGAAAAAAAAAAATGCCATAATGCGCCGTGGGCGAACGCCAGACGCGTGTGTTTCACTTTTCCGCGAGAGTGCAGAGGGGCTCGCTCGATACGAGCCGGGGGAAAGCGGGCTATAAAGACGGTGGCACCTTGGGGGGAAGCATTCAGTAAAGTCTGGACATTGACCAGATTGTGAGAGACTTGATAGACATGAAAATTTTGGTAAGTTCGTTCTCTCATCCAGACGAAAGTTTAGTTGCACTTAGATTCGCAAATTAGCTTAGCCATTTTACCTGCATTATTGAGCTTAAGATTTCATTTCAAGTATATACATTGAGAATAGTCATGAGATGTGTCAGCTTTTAAATTCAATTATTCATCATTTAATTAAAAAATTTCAATTCAAGTTGATTAATATTACTTCGACATTGCAACAAAGGTAAATTTAATAACGATAATTAAAAAACTATAACTGTTTTGAAGAGATCCAAGCTTAACTTTATATAATTTGCTGCACATATGGCACTGTCAAGTCTATTAACAATTGTTTGCCACGTAGCATTCTTTCATGAGATAGTGCATTGATGCTGCAAGAGCAAGTGATGTAATCGACGTGACGTTTTATCGATTACAGTTTCTCACGGTATTAGCGGGGCTGCTGGCCTTGGCCGTGTGCGAGAAGAAAAAGGAGATTACACGTAAGCAGGTCGAAAATGCCGAAGGCGTAAAGAAACAGGATAAGCGCGGGCTGAGTCACATCGAGGGAGACCTTGGAGGACATGACGATGGCGGTTACGGCAGTTACGGCGACGGTGGTGGCTTTGAAATTGCCCACGATTACGGTGGCGGAGATATTGGCGGTCACGACATTGGCGGTGGTTACGATGGTGGTTACGATGGTGGTTATGGTGGCGGTGGCGGTGGCGGTGGCGATGACGGTGGCAAGATCAAGCAGATCACGATCGTGAAGACCGAAAAGGTGCCTGTTCCGGTTGAGAAGAAAGTTCATTACCCGGTGGAGAAAGAAGTACCGTATCCAGTGAAAGTCCCGGTACCACAGCCCTATCCAATCGAGAAGAAGATTCCAGTGCCGGTAAAGGTTTTAATAAAGGTGCCGGTTCACATACCGCAACCGTATCCAGTTGAGAAGAAGGTGCCCTATCCGGTTCATGTGCCGGTAGAAAGACCGATACCCTACAAAGTATATATCCCCCAGCCGTATCCAGTCGAGAAGAAGATTCCATATCCAGTGAAGGTACCGGTACCACAGCCGTTCCCAGTGGAGAAGCCTGTGCCGTACACTATCAAGGTTCCAGTGCACGTAGCGCAACCATTCCCCGTGGAGAAGCCGGTACCGTACCCAGTGACAGTGCCCGTTGAACGACCGTACCCTGTACACGTGGCTAAACCATATCCGGTCCCGGTTGAGAAACCAGTACCCTATCCAGTCGAGAAGAAAGTACCTTATCCAGTCAAGGTTCACGTGGAGCGACCGGTAGCAGTGCCTGTGGAGAAACCAGTGCCTGTCCACGTTAAAGTACCGGTACCGGCGCCGTATCCAGTGGAGAAGCCGGTACCCGTACCGGTCGAAAAACCGGTGCCCTACGCTGTAAAAGTGCCTGTTGAACGACCCGTACCGGTCCACGTGACGAAGCCGGTAGCCGTGCCGGTACCCAAGCCTGTACCGTACCCCGTAAAAGTGCCGGTGGCGGTACCAGTGCACGAGCACGACTCTGGAAGCTTAGGAGGTGATGACGAGTCTAGCTACGGGGGACACTTCGGATATTAGTATCAAAAAGCGTGGCAGTGGAGGATTTTCTTTCTTCTTCGGTTCAAAAAGAAATTAACGAGAGGGGGAAGAAAACGCGTTGATGGAATAATCAAAAAGAAATTTGTTAATTCGACTCCACGCGATTTCAGTCACAATGTTGTACATAAAAGAAACCATTGAAATGTATCATGTACGTATATCCGTGGGAAAAACTAGAATTAGGTCAGCGTGTTAATTTGTATAAATTAAATTCGGGGTGTAGACAGACTAGAACTCTCTCTCTTTCTCTCTCATAGAGAGGAAGACTCCACTTTTGCAAATTCTCCACTGCATAGCGGACGCACCGGCGTGCATCACGGAATAATGCGTTAAAAAATTAACACTTTTCTACATCTTCTACAAATGCATTGTGTCGAGAAGGAATAGAGCAATGTTGACGCGGTCAACGGCTGATCTTTCACACGGGAGCATTAACGAAGCGTTTCTTCGGCGCTCGCGAGTCTCGAATTTATTGTTCGAAGTGCGAGTTCCTCTGCGAGGAAAACGCGGACGTATTTATTTTCCTAGCTTAACGTCGTTCTCGCTGCGGGATTCGACGAGGAAGATGAGTTTGCAGAACAGCCGTTTTGCGCCGCGAAAGATGATTATGGGTCTCCGAGTCTGCTTAGACAGCGTGCTAACTGATTTCTTAGATATATAGTATCGACACTTAAGTACCTACGAGAACACATGTACTGTGTTTCTTACGACGTTCGAAACATGTAACGGACGTCTCTGTATGATGTCTTTCGCTTCTTTTTAATAAAACCAAAGAGCAAAACGACAGCGTTGGAATTCATCCTAGCCTCATCGCCATTCTCTAGAAGAGATCTGAAAACTTGTTTATTTTTACACGCTTGTTCTTCTTCTTTAATAAATCATGCATACTAAGCAATTTGCGGGGCTCTTGTACTCCTTTCCCCTGCGAGCGAAATTGAATTAGGTATCAAATTGATATTCAGCTCAGTCTGGATGCGTCAGATTTCTTGGGCATTCATTGGAGATCGAGCAGCTGAGAGTGGTGAAGCATCGATTTGCACATAGTTACGAGACATTTTCCCGCGTGCGTTTCTTACACCGGCGTCAATATCCTTGAACTTCGCGTAGCGTGACGAATTTTATTTATCTTCGATCGCGTGCATTTGATCGCGCATAACATTCGCTCCGCGCGAGCGGTGTTTTGATTGTGACCGAGGCGCTGTTCCGGTTTTCTTGTTCCGGCAGACATCCGGAAAAAGGTAGAGCCGGCGAAAGCCATTTTCGTAATTTTGGCCGTACATGCGGAAACTCGCTCAATAATTAGCGCCGCTAAAAAGTCTCTATGCGTAATTAAGCGCCTCGTACGGTCGATGGAAATAGTACTTTCTTTTACGTAGCATGACTAACGAAGGAGAGAACTCATACGTAACACTTCCGATTCGATGATATCAGCGTCCTGTTCTGCCTCCGCGACCTATCATTCATATCGCACGGATTTCAGGCATTAGAACGACTCGCTCGCGCATTACGCTAGTTGCAAACGCGTGTAACGAGAGCTGGAGAAAGGGTTCCCGCGCCTCTCTTTCTCTCCGTTTACCAATGAGTAGATCACATGGAGGAGGAGCACGGGATCGCGAATCAAAAGTGAAATCGCCGATCTCGTGCGCGAGACACGCGGCTATACGCAGAATTGTTCGGGATTATCCGCTTCGGGCGTATTGGAAACTACATATGAAAGTACGTAGCAGGTGTTCTTTTCTTGCCAAATCAGCAAGACTAGACTTGTTGAAATAACAACGTATCCTGTAGAATGTACCGCTATGCAGTTTATCAATCAGATAATATTATTGTAAGAGATAATATTATTGTAAAATTTATTTTCCCTCCTGTTATTATATTATCGCAATTTCCCACGTATCTATTTATTTTTAATTATTACTTAATTATCACTTGCAATTACCAAGATCGTCGGAAGAGTTTGAGATTCACCTCGGATGATAATTTTTACATCTATGCAAGATGTGAAAAGATTTGAATATGACCAGTACTCACCGTATGTAAGGAATATTAGCCGGGATGTGGTACTTGGCGCCTGGATCAAAATCGTCCTCAGATCGCAGGACCGGCGGCTTCGTGCCCGTGTACTGCTCCTTCAGCCTGTGCCAGTGACAATTGTACTCCTCCTTATTGACGAAACCGCGGAAGACGTCCCATCGCCACCTGTCCATCGCGATGCTGAAGGGCATTAGCACTAATTTATCCATCGCCAAGGAGAAGAGGTAATTGATGTCCGCGGAGCGCTCGTCGATGAATGTGTTCGCCAGGCCCAGAGTTTGCAGATGCTGCGGCGTCGCGACGCTCAAGGCGACAGCTTCACCGACCGCCTCGTGGAACCCTGATAATTATAGTGGTAACTTTGGTACAACGATGTAATAAATAGGTAAGGAGCCGTGTTTATTTTCTTTAATAGTTTATTATTAAAGAACGTTTTGCTTGTAACAGATTTTATAATAATAGTTTACTTGTAATAGATTTTATAATAACAGTTATCAGTGCGTTTATCTTTCTCATCGTTGTTAAATATATATATTATTTTTATGGTTACAATAAGTTATCTTTATTACTAACAAGTAACACTACCCAAGTGTCAATTTTAATAAGCTTTGAATATGTAGTCAAAGTTGTAGTCAAAGTCAAAATAACACGTATTTTTTTATAACGGCTTATACGGCTGTTAAAAGGATGAAACATCCGTTAAAAAAAATTGGTATATTACGGAAAAATTTTTATATTACGGAGCGAATACCATCGAAACAACAGAAGATATAAAAAAAAGTTCCCAACAAAAGTTTTAATGTACTTTACAACAGTGCAATCACATTTTTCGAAAATGTCATATTTGTCAAAATCTCTCTCCCCCTGAATTTTTGAAAATTTGAAGGTGTTTCATCCTCTGAACAGCCGTTATAAAAAATACGTGTCTCTTATTTTGACTACAACATATTTAAAGTTTATCAAAATCGGCGTGTGACACTTAGGTAGTGTTACTTGTAAGTAATAAAAGATCTTTATTCTTTATTTCGAAAGCTATGAACGAAATAATTCTCACAAGTGCAATTCAACTTCGATTTCGAGTTTTATCGTGGATGTTTCGAAGGAGTTTGGCTGTTTGATAATCAAACGGTGAAAGTCGACGTCAGATGAAACAGATGGCTTGTCATTGAGTTCCGTTTACAATTATGGCAAAGTTTCTCGAAGTTCTCCGCGAATAACCTTATGACTTTTTGTGCTCGATGTGATTTAGCTCTAACCAGGATGTAATTACAGTTAGCACGGATTAGTCGATCGTGACAAATGACGTTGATTATTTCCCTTTTTCTTTCTACGGCTCTACCACACGTTTTCCCATGCAAACCGCGCACACGCCAAACGCTTAATTAATCATAACGCGATTTCATAACTCCAGAATTAACGTTAATTAGGCGTTGCAGATGCACGAAAGTGCGGAATGTAGATGAAAATCTGCGATAAAAATTATTTGCGAGAAGGCAGACATAATTCGTTGCCGAAGTGAACGACACGGATCTCAACAGGAGTGACAGAGCGAGTTGGAGGCTGAATCAAAGTATTATTTCACGCTCGCAGATTCTCCTGCGATTCGATCAAATGATCGGCAAGGACGTCGTTGCCGAGTTGTTCTCCATTGATTCGAAACAATCCGTGTTCCGACGCGAGGCGAACGACCGTTGCTACGGTGAAAGCGCGATTATATCGTAATAAAAATATTTTAACGTGCACCCGACGCCAATGTGCGAGAGTAACATCCACTCGTTTATTCGCGAGTACCGTAGCGCTTGTGCAGTGTATACACCTCGACCGTGTCGTACTCGCTCTCGCTTTCGCGCTATTAGCCATAAGACGCACACAGGTCGGCTGTGCCTACCGGAAGTCGGTCGAGAATCGGGCCCGTCGCGCTTACATAACATGTTGTCATCAGTCCAGTGTGCATGTCACCATCAATGGTCGTCTCCTTTTGTCCTAGTCAGTTTTAATTGTATTTAGTTTTTTCTTCCCGATATGACGCAATTCCTCATTACCGTAGTCACGCATCATACAAAATATCAGCGTCGTCGAGAGCAAGAACTTGACGTCCCACGACATTCAAAATAATCCCTTTCGTGTGATAAATCATTTTCTGTTCATTCACATATTGCAAAAGACAGAGATTGAGAAACGTAGAAAAAAAGCATATAATTTTATTTTGATGCAACAATTCCGAAAATTGCAACAATTGCGAAAAGATTTGCCATATGTTTAGCGATTTGTTTTGCTGCTTTATTTTTTATTTTTATTGTGCTCAATTTTTTGTTACCTTTTGAGTTTTGTAGAATTTATAAATAATATATTTATGTAATAATTGTACAGGATTTTTGTAAAATTTGTGAATTAATCTAAAATCTATCTGGTAAACTTGAGCTTCAATTTATATGATATAATTGCGCGCAGTCATTATTAGATTTGTTCACTTTGTTAGATTTGTGTTTATTTAATACATTAATTAGAATATATGATGGATTAAAGATTTTGGATGTACAATATTTTCATACCTGGATTGGCGCCGTCACGAAATTCGCGAGGTAGACCGTTGTACCGCAAGAAATACTGAATGTGTGCCATCTCGTGATGTAAAGTTATCAAATCCTTCATCGTCACCTTCGTACACATTTTGATTCTAACATAAACATAACAGCGTATTAAAAATTCTTATTTTGCAATTTTCAAGATGTAAGTTTAGCATCATAAAAGTTTAAACACCTTCGAAAGGAAGAAAACGATTTTGCTGATTTTAATGCAACATAACGTATTAATTGACTACTATACATATTATTGGTAGTAATTGATAAATGTATTAATAAAAATTAACCTGTAATCTATGCGATTGCAAAAGTCCCATGCGGATGCCTGGCAAATTAATGAACGGTCGCCAGGATCGGCGATTATGCTTCCGGCCCAAAATTCTGGCGGCATTGCGCTCAAGTTCAAAGACAAATAGAATTCCTCGGCCACCCGAATCATGTCGATGGGTGTATAACCCTAATTATAACACACGACTATCAATATTAATTATAAACAAACTCAAATTTTTCTTCGACCCGTTTGGCAAATTTATTATTAATTGTTAACACTTAATAGTAAATTGAAAAAAAGTGTTAACAATTAATAATAAATTAACCAGACGAGTAAAAAAAAAATTTGAATTTGTTTATTAATATTCACTAGCGAAGAAGAGTTTGAATTTGTAATATTAATTAATATTAATTCCTGTAATATAATATAAAAAAAGATTGATTACGAGAAATAAAAAAGGGGGAATCTTACTTGAGCTCGCATTTCTTGCGTGACGTCGGGGTATGTTTTCCCGGGGTACGGTAAAGTAACATCCAAGAGATTGGTCCAAGATTGTCCCCAAATATTACCTATAAACATTGAGCAAAGAACGATGTAATTACATAAACCTGTATAACTGATGTATAACGCATTAGGTAATTAATTGACAGTTAATGATAGATTAACAATATTTATAATATTTGAAATAGTATATAATAATATTTTGTGACGCGTTGCTCTTACCAAGTATATGAGACGGAAGAGGCGCGTGTCCGCCGATTTTTTCAGGTCCGTAGAGATCTCGCAGCTTTCTGCGAACATAAGCGTGCAACTCTTCGTAAAGTGGACGTATCGTTTCCCAAGCCTCGTCAACGTCCTGCTGGAAATTAGGAGATTCGTAAGGGAACATCCAATATTCGGCGGCATCAGTGAAGTCTGTAAAAACAGATAACAGTGTGATATTAATCCGTAACATTCGAAGTAATCAATAACATAATTAACGCTTACAGTTTTTATGTCGTATATTCTACATGTATTAATTAATCCGAACATAAAATAATCTTATCGCTTGTTGTAGATTAAAAATGTTAAAAAAAATTCCTGAAAGACTAATTCTATAAATGAATGTTCTATAATAAATTCAACACTTATGATCTTTTTACAATCTCGCATAAAGCGAAATTACACGCTAACCCACTTCATCAGCGTTATAGATTTTATTTAACGTGTTACACTTCCGACACAGAGAAAAAATTAATATTTATTCTTGCATACTGTTCATTCTTGCAGCATCATTGGTCAGAGTAATGAGTTGTTGATACAGATCTCTAATCGGCCTGCCGCTGCGTCTTCTCCACTCGGTCCAGACGTACTGCAGTTCGTCCCAGTCCCGACTTTTCGCCATGATTTGTGATATATCTGAAATAAAAAAAAATGGTGTTAAAATTTATACTTTTCAAATATTATGTGTACGAAATATTTTATCAAATATCTCTCAAACTATTTTTGCATTAATTATGAATTTTTTAAACGTATTTCAAGTCTAAAGAAAGTGCTAAAGAAATAACGTTTTTTTCCTCGGATTTTGAAAAATGTAAACTTGATAGCTATTGATAACTTAAACGAAATATTATTAGATAGTAAGTTTGTTTGTGTCAAAATTATTAAATGTGGACCGTAAATTTCTTACTGAATCGCGCAAATCAGTCCTTTACCCTCGAAGCTCGGGCGTAGCCAATTATAATTACTTCATGCCACACGAGCAAGTAATTAAGTTCTTATATTTAACTGCGTAGTGTCTTCGCTCAATTAATTAATTATTCGCTTTCTATTTGTGCACGTTCTGCAATGCCTTGGATCGTGTTCGTTTCGCGTTTAAATGGGCGTGTACGAGGATTTACATTAAACATAAAAATAATAGACAATTAGAGAAGCACACAGCGCAGCACAAATGTTTTCATAAATTAACGGAAAAGAAGAAGAGACTCCTCCCTCTCTCAACCCGAGCTTGCGCGCGCTCGCATGACGTATTCTATTTTCTTCACACTTTCATGCACATTTTGGACTTACGTAAATCCCCCCGATGGAATTTCGCCGCGACGAACCGTGAACGATGCCGACGCGACGGCGATCCGATCGTTATTCAGCGTAATTGTGTGAATTTGTATTACCTGGATATAAACGCAGTCCACACCGGAACGGGTCGTTGTAAGCGCATATAGTCGCCGCGTTATAAATCGCAAGCATGTCATTGATTAGTCGATTGTACTGCGAAGAAATAATTTTATTACTGCTAACAATGTTCACGCATATCGCCCGTCAAATGATGATATAAGTAATTGTAATTGCTTGTATAAACAAAGCAAGTGCTTACCCTGTCTAGTTGGTCAGGTGGCAGTGCCGAAGGGCCCACCACAGACAAATAACGGAGTCGTCGCCTGATTATGGGATCTCGAATGGAATTTATGTCGATTCTGGAGATTAAAAGCCAAGCTTGGTATTGGAAGTCCGCGTATAAACGTTGGGCGTCCAGCTGAAAGCGAAATTATTGAAAGAAGTTCTCGTTGGAAATAAAGAAAAGTTTTTTCATTACACTCACTAAAGAATAGATAAATCATACCATTTTTTTCTTTCTTATTTTCAAATGACAAAAATTACGTGTTGTTTTGTATTTTAATTGCATTAATTATTACATACAATTGTATTACATGACGTAAGAAAATTAAACTCTTGACGACTGAAACACAGTTGTAGTAAAACACGAGTCGGCGGACGATGGTTTTACCGTTAGAGATAAAACCGTCGTATCTATGTTCTTCCTGACAGTAACCTGCATTCGAAGAAAAGTGGCTAAGAAAGTGAAATTGCATCTAGCCCTTGTATATATTTAAAATGCAATCATTTTTCATTAAAGTTAATTTGATTACGTGGTTATCGCGTAACGCATTACGCTTCTGAACAATTTGTAATTTATAACAATATTTACGTATTTTATTTATGTACTAATATTCATACATTTATATGAGAAACCGCATAATACGCAAATTCCAATTACATGTTACGTGGTGTATTTCTACGTACAATGACAGCATGCCTAAGGCATCAACTCTCTCAGTGTAGGTATCACGTAATATGCGTAACATAACTTTTGTCATTTGATCGCTTACGAGATAGCTCGTACGTGTCCACGATGTCGAAAGAAATATTTAAAAAAAAGTATAATTAATTGCTTTATAATTATTTGCTAATACAAGAGTTACTTGGCTTACAAACAACCTCGACGATCAGTCATTGATACTTCCCAGGAGATAATGAGACAAGGTGGTTCGCCCGTACATCGACGTTCTCCGCGGAAAAGGAAAACAGGCGTCTCAATTATCGTTAACGTCACGCGACGCGAGGTCTCGTTGGGTTTCGCATTGAAAAGTACAAAACTCCCGTTTTCCGGCGATACGAGACGAGCCGGTCGTGCATTGCACAATCATTCAGGATAATTATCACGACAATGGCATCGCCTGGGAAGATTTCCCGCGGAGGCGTTCGGCCTTTCGCGGACAATGCGAGCACGTTTCGTGCCAGAGAAAATCGTGGTCGCGACGCTAAAGTCGGTACACGCGGTTCGCCAGTCGATTGACAAGTCAATGTGTGCGGACGCTACCTAGGAGGATACCGAGAGGAGGTCGAGGTTTCCTTACATTTCGTACAGAGTAGATGAGAAATGTACAATTGTACGCGTCTCATTTTCCACGGTTGTCACTTTGTTACGGCGTTGAAAACCTTTCTCAACTTTTGCCTTCAGAATTGCATCTCCACACGCTCTTCGATAGTAATTTGCTTTAATCTCTTGATTTATTTTTTATTTCTCATGTATTTTTTTTTATTTCAACAGCAATTGCCGCAGACACCAATTTGCATTTTTATCATGATGCTTGAGAGATACGTCCCTACACTTCTAAGTTTTAATCTTTTTTTCTTTTTTTCCTTTACGTTGATTGTAATAGAGATTAATGACAAATTACAATTATTAATTTAAAATTAAGTATTATTCTTTAAATTTTTATTAAAATCTTTATAAATTATCATCAAAGATAAACGAAATTCTTCTGATACTTGCGATTTGCTGCGACACGTGCAAACTCAAAATCGTATTTCATAAGATAGCCTAAATTGCAATAAAGAGCTAGGCCACGCAAATGCGGGTCGTGTTTTAAAGTTTCGAAATTCGTCAACCTGGTTAACGGGAAAAGTTTCTCGAACTGCTTAGTGATAAAGTCTTGAGAAAATTCTCATTTAACAAAATTGGAAGTATCTTTTTTATAATAATAGATTTGATGACACTTTGGTCTTACCGCTTGTAGCTGCGTATATTCGTTGACATTGGTTTCATACGCCCATTGAGCTACCACATTAGCGCTACATCTCTCTGCACCGAGAAAATCTAATCTAGCTAAGATATTCTGGTAATTTAATTCATTAGGTGGTAGTTGTCGGCCGGCATCTTCATCTCTGTACGGCGGGAGATCCAATTGACCAGAAACTGTCGATAATAGGCAAAATACGAATGCTGTCCATCTTACCTAAATCACACACATTCAATATATATAGTTTTGTATGTTCCTGGATTCTATTTTAAGATACGCACATACATATATACACAAGCAATTTATCTATATTAAAACGCAAATTCAAATTGTAGTCTTATTAATTCCCAATTAACGAAAGTATTAAATTAAATTCATTGCAAAGCATAAAATATTTTGTTCTTCTTCAGTATGTCATATTATGTCCAGCTGACGTTAGTGATTAGAGAAAGCAACTCTGATTATTTGCTCATTAAAGGGTTGCTCTGGGACTGAGAGCTGTTTAGGTTTCTCTCTCTCTATAGCGATATCCTGGGTAACTAGAACAATCTCTTTCAGTTATTTTCTTTGGTGTGCAAAATGTTTTTTTCCTACAATAGCAATCGTTTTAATTGAAATTTAGTTTGTAAATTTTACCTCTCTCTCCAATTTACTTTCAATTTTATATTAATATTTATTTAATATTTTATTTGAATTTACATGTTGAATGTCTGGCATACTCCGTATTTCTAACATTTCGTTAAATAGAGTACACGTTTCGATGAAGGTTGATGAACTCGCCTGTGCCAATTGATTTTATATCGTACACATAAGTAATGAATTTCACTCATTTCTTTCATCTTTCCCCTTCTTTTTCCCTTCCCTCAACCTTTCTCTTCGGCTTTATTCGGTCATTCGGAATTATATCTTATATCGGGCAAGTCACATATAATAATTTTTCCTGTTAAGACCTGTTAAGACCTCTACTTTTGTTTGCTTTGTACATCATATATGAATAAAACTTATTTAGTTAATGAGGCGGTGCTCAAACAAGTCGATTGAAAGGATAAAGTGACTATAGTCGACAAGAAAAACGAACAACCCGGATAATGACCTTTCAGTAATCGATTATTATTGATCTTACGAATTGCGGTACTTTTTCACGACGTTTACGACTTTCTAACGATTGTCACCGAATTATAACGCAAAAATAAAATCTTGAACAACATTTTCGTCAAATATATTTTATCTAAACTTACGGGGTCATATAAAAAAAATAAAGACAAAAAATCATCGATTAAGCCATTGAAAGAAATTTTAAGATTTTGCATCAAGTAAAACATATGGCAACGTGTACAGGATAATGAGTTAAACTTTCTCTCGTGAAAACAACAATTATAGTCGATTCGTGAAGCGATGGGGCCTTGCTTTGTGCAAGTGGGATTACCATGCCAGAAATTACCGCTCGCAAATTATTGTAGGACCTCTCGCTCTTTTACAAGTTAATATAGAAATCTCATTGTTTCTTTAAATCACGCCATGACATTATGAGCCGAGCATTTATGCGCAATTCATTTGTTGGTCTCACGGTCACGTGTTACGTCTTCGCGTTACGTACTTCCTTTCAGTATGAAAGGTATCTGCTTATGCACAGCAGTAGGTCACCTGCGGTTGATTAAGATACGATGACCTTGATTTGGTACAATTGCGCTTATTAAAGAATACATATTTTTCATTTTTGTTCTTCAATGTAATCGCGATTTAGAATTTTTTTTCACGGTGTTCTGATTAAAGTAATTACTTCTTTATAAGTTTCTGCGCGCTAAAATAGGCGCGCTTTAATGATATTTTTAATGAAGCAATAATACGTGTTCAATGGATGATAGACGATTTTGAGATGTCACGAAGATTTATGAAAAATAATCTGAGCGTATTTAATGAGCGTACAAACGAGGCCACCAGGTGTTTGTTACGAGGTTACATGTAATTGTAACATGTTTTAAATGCATTGAGAAAAGAAGTTGTTGATATGACTAAATATTAATTGGCAATATTTTTTAGTTCAAATATATATGTTTTTATAATTAAATATACATTATTTACATTATTATTTTATTATACATTTTCGAAGTACATATGTTTTTGAATCAGCAAATATTTTTGTAAATCAACAAATATTTGATTGACAACCCGCGACCGCAGCATATAGTTGAATCAAGAAATATTTTTTTCTCAGTATATTATGATCTAACGAAAGGAGATGATTCATGAATACCGAGGAAACTTGCATCTATTTCAATCTTTTTTATACAAAATTCGCTACATTAATTCAAGTACAAAACACTGGGTGTAATATAATACGTGGAACCCGCTTAAGAGAATTTTAATATTTGAAAACAATAAACAATAAACAAATTTCATCCGAATAAACATGATATTTAACACTAGAAGGAGCACACTCGTTTGTTAGTTATAATTTTCTGTTACCTCAATCGTAGCTCACTTAATTTTTATTAAAATCCTAAATTTTTTGTGATTTTTCACCGATTAGGATTACACAATTTCCCGGCGTGAAGATCACTATTTACAATATTCATTATTATTAAAATATGAATATAATGACGAGAGACCTCTGTCCTACTAGTGTTAAAATTACTGCAAGAGAAAATTACTGCAGCCACCCCGGCATCGACGATGACTTACAAAGCTGCCGCTGATACGATGCAACATCCCGCCAGTTCCACCGAAAGCGTACTCCATGAAAGTCAAATTTTCAATCCTCGATAATGATCATTTACGATTGTCGATCGATCAATCGCGGGTGCACGCAACAATTTTTCGTCGTCGTAAGAAATTCCGTTCCACCGATCGAGCACGACTAACACGAGCGACGGTCTCGTTCTGCCGACGCTAAAAGCCTCGTGGACGACGTCAAGTGTACATTTATCCCTGCAAAGCTGTTCGAACGCGACCACGAGGAGGTCATCCGTAGCGAAAAAGGTGGGGGATCGTGCACACCTCATTCGTGTCGTTGGTTCGTCGGTGTCGTTGTTGCTTAGACGGGTTGTGTCGTGGGAGTAGCCGAGGACGAAGAGAAGAAGATGAAGTTTTATCCTGTCACGAATAATTCATCCAAAGGACGAATAGACCTTTGGAATAAAGAACAAAGTTAAAAACTACGGATACAAGACAGAGTTAACAGTAAAAATAAACAAAATAACCTTTCTATTAGCCTTTTGATCTTTCAAACTTTTGAAAAATCAAAAAAGTTGTTATTGTCTAGAAATTCCTTCAGTGTCATATAAGAGAAGGCGGCAAGAAATTTCGCGAAAAGCGTACCAATTAAAAATTCAAGAGAAGGAAGAGTAGAAACATAGGAGTGCCAAGTATAGTGACGAAAGACAAAATGATGGTGGCTGAGGGCCAACCGACTGTCGATTGCGACAACTTGAAGCTCTCACGTTGACAAGAGTCATTTGCAGACTTTTTCAATGAGACCCATTGTCTATCGGCGCGCACGTTTGCTCTTTGCAACTTTGTAAACATCTAAGATTTGTTTTTGAAACGACGAACAGAAAGATGTGCCAGAGCAGCAAGGCGTAGAAATCGCTCAAAATAAAAATAATGAACTTATTTAAACATAAGAGATAAACGGTTTAGATAAATGACACATTAAAAATTTGATAAATTAACTCACGGTAATGATGAGTGGAAATTTCATTACAATTTATCCTCGAAGATTTGCATCTGCTTATTTAAGTCGGTGAGAAATCGTGTCAATGCATTTTTAGATAATAAAAAGGTTGCTTGATCGTTCATCACTAAAATGACAAGACATCCATTATAAATGTTTTATCATTACTACTTAATTTAACTAGAGTCATTAATTTGTAAATTAATATCTATAATTTTTAATATTGCTATGAATGTGTCAATATATGTATATTAACATATTGGAAATAAAATTAAATTACCACGAAAGAAAAACACAACAATTTACTAAAAAAGAAAAGTTTTTTTCTTAGAATTTACAAATTTCAAGAGTGACGGTCATACAGTAATATATGTATATTAATTTAATAAATACATTTTCGATGAATAAAAAGAATAAGTTTCACTCCCGAAATGAGATCTGATATATGATAATAGATAATTTAAAATTAATTAAAATGTGAGAAACAGAATATATATATTCTGCGTTCGTATATTTTATTCGGTAAAGACACGCTATAGTGTCTCATTTCGAGTTATTGTATATAAATTTAGCGTGTCTTTCGAACATTATAAATGTTTTCGTAGCGGTGATGTATTGATTGGTGCGCAATGTTCTTTATTTATTTCGTGCGAAACGCTATAGCGTGTCTCACCTCGAATTCTTGTATATAAATTTAACATGTCTTTTGAACATTAAATGTTTTCGTAGCGATGACGTATTGACTGGCGCGCAGTGTTCTTTATTTTGTTTACAATAAGGAACAACATATCTTATCAATCTTCATTCGTGAGACGAGAGTCGAATAGGCAGCGTTTGGCAAACATCGCTTTGATTGGATATAAATATCGTGATAATAAATATCGTGAGGAATAAATATGGCCAAACGATCATATCTTATATCAATTAATCAGTCAGTATGATTAATTCTTGAGCTTAACAATTCGAAGCGACGACTGTCTCTCGAAGTATATCTCATCCAGTTGATCTCTCTTGGAGTCTCATAAATTACTTAATTGCTCCATCGCGCTATTTATGTAATCATTATCTCTTTGAATCACGCATCGCACTTCGAATCTTTTCTTCTTCACTTTTGTGACAGAGAATTTGCTTACTAGTTTCGAATCAGCTAGTTTCGAATCAAAAGTGAGAAATACAAATATCAACCACATCGATGATTTAAATGACTAAAAACTGTGTGTGATAAAAGCTGTGATTTATCAATATTTCGCAGGATTTCGATATTGTACATTTTCGCTTTAATTAGCTTGACTTTATAATTTGAATCGTATCGCGAAGGACAGAATCGTCAGTTTAAAATTTTTCGATTATTAACGGATCGGCATGAATGCGCGAATCTACGTCGAGTCTCGCAACACTTGTAATTAGCGAGCACGGTTGTAATTCTATATTTAAATATCTGTCAACCGTGTAGTGCGTATATTCAATGTTTGTACATCAGCGACATGTTAAAACTCTTTACCATTCAAGGTTTATTTATCACGTTAATTTGCGAGATATCAAGCGGATAACAATTTGTACGATCATTTTCACGTTGTTTTTCTATCTTAATAACGAAGTGTGTCTCGTGATTAACGATATCGTGCAAAATACCGCACGTAATACTGTCGTATTTCGACGATTACGATTGGAATGAAGATGAATGATAGCACAGAGAAGATCCAGGAAGATATTAGCAGTATCCAGGGAGTAAATAAAAACAATGATTAAATGAGTTTTGCAAAAGAGAGTTTATGTCCAAGTCAGGCGGTGAGATACTTTTTACGCGTTCTGTGTTAGAAAAAAAGAATGTGTGTTTTTAAAATATTCGAGATCTTCAACAATCTTTTGTCGAAATATTCGTAACTTTGAAAAACTATTTTCAAAACATTCAAGATCTTCTACGATCTTTTTTTGAAATATTCGTGACTTTGAGAAAATTTTGCTCTTCAGAGTAACATTTGAGATTTTTGTTATATATTTGAAGTAATTTTTGAAGTAATAAAGCATTAACTATACCAATTAAGAAACCAAAATCATCTGGATAATAAAAGTCAATGTCACTTGAATAAAGATTAATAAATAAACAATTAATAAACAAACGACAGATCGGTATACACATGTAGAAATGACAGACCGCGATCTATCGTATGGATTGCATGAACGCTTCGATAATTGCGAGTCACCGTTGTCGACGTTCATTGAAACACATTGTTTCTTCATGGTTGTTTGCGCTCGCTTGCGCTCTGCTTCGGCTTAATGATGATCGCAATTATAAACTTAAGTTCGCAAATTCCACGCGATACTATTTACCAACTTTTATCGCTTATAACTCGAAAGCAATTACAATTTCGACATTTATTGTACTTTCCTGATTTATTTCTAAATACGCTGTTAAAGTGTCGATTACATTCTGTGATGCGTGAGCAAATGTGTCATCTGTGCTGAATAAACGTAAAAGTTGCAGAAATTGTAATCTGTCTGTGAGCCCAGTTGATGAATCGCCGATGGGTGTGTACGTATGAAACATCGATAAACAAGTTCCGTATATCGTTGACTTAAAACCGACTCCTGTGCAATTTTCAGCATTATAAAATGACTCACAGCTCTCGGGTCTATCTAATCCATGCAATTATGTCTCATCGAGACGACACGTGTCGTTTGCCGATTCCACCTCTCTTTCTCTTATAAACTACTTACTATTGTTCGAAACATGGAGAATAAACGGTCAGTGAATAAAATTAAACTCGACTTGCCTCGAACGAGGAACCTATCTCAATGTTAGAGCAAGTCATTACCATTTTGGATGTCGCTTGGACGCGTTATAATAAAAATAATAAAAAAAAGAGAGAAAAAAGAGAATCATGTAAATTGTGGACGGTAACGTGCGCGCGTTACAGCCTGTAAAGTTAACGCTGATATGAATCGGTTCGCGTATACACGAACGTTTCTCGCGTTCGCGCGGCAGCTGATCTTGAACTACATGTTCCACTTAGCTTTCATGATCGGCTCTCTTTGACAGCCCTGAGACGGTGACCGCGCAGGGTTATCTGTAACGATTGTGATTAATACGACGGCAGCTCGCAGTAAAGGAGCGTAAACAACCGCGCCCAAGCTGGCTGAGAGTCTCACGACGATCTGGAATGTATGTAACTGCGAATGGTCTAGGCCAGTTTACAAGACTTACGACCTTGGAGCCGTTATAGCTAAGTTCTTACGTGCATACGCATATGCATATTCCGTGCCGTGCGATGCTGCTCGCGCATGTATATACCTGTTTACATAATTCACTCTTACATTGTGGATATTGTATAATATAGGAAAATATTTATATAATTTACTACCAGATGGTTCATACAATTTATTTCTGGATGGTTTTAAGTTTTACTGCATCGAACGCATCGTAATTCATGTTGTTCTTACTTTGAAGTGGAAAAAAGAACTGGAAAGAAAAGATTTGCGGATTCTCTAGCGATCTATCATCTATAGTTATCATCTGATCAGTTATATATGTTTAAAATTATTAATAATGGCAATTGTACCAGCAAACAATTCTGAGACTTTTTCTTTGATTAATTTCGCTTTAGGAATAAAGTTTTTGAGTGTAAAGAAAAATTTGATTCAAAAGCGACAAATTACAAAAAGTTCTATTTCATATCTATATTAAAAAATTGTAAATTAATTTTTGATCGATCAAGTTTTTTAAATAATATATTTCAATATGTTATTTAAATGTAGTAAAAATAATGATGATAAATTATAATAATAAATAATAAATATATTATTTAAATAGCAGACCAGCGTGGAAGTACAAGTTTTGTTTTGTAAAATTAAGTCAATCTATATACTCTGTTACGATCCTAATGCTATTGGCATTATGCTCGCTCAGGTATCTCACTTAGAAGCATATACCAGTTCCTTGCGTGCCTTGACTTGGACAATGCTAATCTCATTGGCAGATAATGCGTGCACCGGTCTCACGTACCGACCGCAATTTTAGTTTCAAGTACGCACGAGTGTGTTCACCATACATTTAGACGATGCAACCGTGTGTCTCTCGTGTTTTTGTCGCTTTCAGGCGGACTTTAATCGACTTTATTCGCGTCACAGAAGAATACTTACTTTCGAGCGAGCAGAAAAAGCGAGATGATGTTACGTTGATATTTGCGCAATTCGCCGTACTCCAATGCTACTCTAAGTAGCACAAGTCGCAAGGAGTTCATGTGAAATTGCCGGAAATGCATTGAATGTCGTTGACGGTATTTTCGAGCATTGTTATTCATATATACAGTTATGGCCAATTCTCTGATTTCCTTTCCTCGGAACGGGTAACGTTTTTAAATTCTGTAAATACAATCTTTTCTATTTCATTGTCACTATATTTGACGTCATTTATTCATTCTGAGAGTTCTTGTACTATTTCTATTTTAACATAGGTCTGTTATTGTTCGATCTACATTCATAAGATTTGGAAGTATATTCGGGAAATAATTATAAAACATATACTTAAGAAAATTATTTGTGCAAAGTTATTAAAGATTATAAAAAATAAAATTTTAAAAAGTTTATGTTGTTAAACATATGCATCTTTAAAATATACCATATGATAGTTTCTATAATAATTTGAAAATTTTATTTAAATGTTTATTTAAATTTTATAAAAAATGTTTCTCTGTTTAAGAACTTATAAAAATTGATTAATGTAAAAAATTAATGCACTATAAAATTTACTTTAAAATAAAATATTTATTGTATTGTCTATTTTACTATACTTGTTTAAAAAAAATAATTTAAAATATATACAGATATGAAAAAGATTAGAAAACTTTTCATCGGTTTTTTGTGATGTTCTAATTTTCTTGAATGCTTCCTTCTTCGAAGCCTTGGAATTAATAAGGCGTGTAGCGTATATTTCTGGACTATGAATTTTCTATGCGTGTATTATCACGCGATAACAATGCGATCATAACGAGTGCCGATAATTATTTATCTCTCAACATAAGAGTCGAGAAAACGTGGGAAAGTCGAGATGAGTAACCGGTATTACGCCGTTAAGAATTATGCAAAGCAGAACACAACAAGGCATGCTCGGATGTAAGACTTATTCAAACGGTCGATGAAATTCTTTACGCAGAATTTGAAAGCTCGCATATTTCGCTGAAGGAAAACGCAAAAAAATGAAGAAAACTTACTGAAGCTTACTTTAATCGATGTCATTCGCGTAGATTTTATGGAAATCTGTTTATAATTATGTATGTACTTTTTATGTATATTCTCTCTGATCTTTAAATGTATGATTTTTGTATTACACAGCACATAAGGTTAGTAGTCAGAATTCTAGCTTGATTTCTGAAAGATAGGTCGCCTAACTTAACAAGCTTAACGAGCAAGCCAAGCGGAGAAACAAATCACGATCTCTGTGATGCGGTAAAAATTGATTTCATGAACTCAATCGCGTAACAACAAGAAACTGACCTGATTGTCGGTTGGACTTCAAGGTAATCTGTAACCGAGAAGTAAATAAAGCGGAAATACGTAATACAGATAACATATTACATAAGGTCTTCTTCTTCATGTGTCCTGTCCGGTCCCCCGGACGTTGGCTATCACTTTGGCCATCCTCGCCATAGTGATTTCCTTGGAATTAAATAACCGAAATGGTTTCCCGTTGTCTTCTTCGGTAAAAGTACCTTACGTTAAATAAATGGGCGAAACGAGGCGCGGATAATCGCGAACGCACACTGCATTATGCTAAACGTCTGCCAACAAAACATTTAACTGTAGTCGTTAAAGTGAGATCGTAAAAGAAGCAATTTTGCGTGCGTGCCATTTTTATCTCGCTCTATTTCGAATGAAAATGAAGGAAGGATATGGTATCCCTTGACAAATCCTGGATCGTGAGTTTTTCTGTTTTGATTTTACTCACTCTTGATTTCACATGTGAGCAATAACAGAAACAATCTGTAACGCTGTGTAATTACAAGACAATAGACATACGACGTCAAGCTTAAACATGTTCTTTTTATTACACAGAAAAAAAGATTGGCTACTATAGCAAATCTATTCATAAAAAAATGGACAGCTAACATTATTTGCAGCGAGAACTATATTTTTGTAATAATAACAAAACCTTTATCAACTTTAATAAAAGGTCTTGCCAAAGTATTGAAAACAAAGTTTTGTTGCTATTGCAAAATTATAGTTCTCGCTGCAAATAATGTTAGCTGTCCATTTTTTCACGAATAAATTCGCTATAGTAGCGAATCTTCTTTTTTCGTGTATTATATTTTATTATATTTTATTTTTAATTGTCGAAAGAAGATTGCTCATAATTAGAAATCTCACTATTTCCAAACGGTGTAGACTAGTCTAGAAACGGATGATTGCTGAAACTATCGTGTCTAGCCTGTCTTCTTACGTTGAATATGGTTTTCCACTATAATTCGGTGAGGTGCGCTTCTCAATGTGCACGAAACTTTTTGTGTGGTGTTGTTTAGCCCGCGATTAAGACGATTTCCTCGCGGTATTATGTAATCATTAACAGAGATTGTGTGTTGGTTGTCGCCCGGTACTCACGACCCTGCGTACTCTCTGAATCACGTCGATTGAGTAAGAGACAACCTTCTTTTTTCCACATACATATCGCGATATGTGTGTCGTGTGACTCGATGCGACGAACCACGCAGAAAAGGTAAAAAAAAAAAAAAAAAAAACAAATATTTTATTATAAGGAGAGATTACGTCCAATTGCGCAACATCGGGATCATTGAAATTTGCATAGGGCAGTTTGCGACGTTTCTTTATTGCGAGTTTCTTCGTGAATCTTAATGTGGCGCTTCTCATAAATTTCTTCGTTTGACGTTAGTTTTAATATCGTTTGCAATACTGTCTCTGACATAAATAAATCTTAGCACGTATTTTCCAACATTAATTTAATCTTTGTATTTTCTTCTAGCAATGTAGCAAGTAACTTTATCAATCTAGCACGTATTATTTTTATTCTAAATAGGATTCAGACAAGAACTTTTTCTTGAAGTACGTGTTGTAGAAGGAATGTATAAATAATTTTTTTTGCTTTAATGATTCACACATTAATATTATACACGGTAGTGAACATTGATCAACTTTTTGAGTTAATGTTCTGAACAGTTCTAAACAGTTTTATCATGTAAAATGTTCTTATAAATTGAAGGTAACAGAGAATAATTAGGCTGAAACAACGTATTAAATCATTCCGATAATGAAGATTGGTGTAAGGTATATTAAAATATAGACTAAGATAAGATTAAATTAAATTAAATAAAAATACAAAAAAGATAAATTTATTGTATAATTAATAATATATTTGAGTCTAAGTAATATAAAGATACATTTTTTATTCATATATATATAATAGTAATTTGGTTAGCTTAACAAAATGGATAATTCCGATTAAGTAAAATATTCTTTAATTAGACGGTACTTTACAGAGGTCAAGTCTAGAATTCGTATATATGATACGTCTGCTGTTCAAATTACCATTAATTATGGTAAGAAAAATTAACTCCAATGTCAATGCAAAATGCGACGCAAACAGTCAAAAAATCTATAACCTTTATAATGACGAAAAATTGATTCTTGTTGATATTAGAAATATGTTTTTAAACTTGATGAAATAATCAATTTACGGTAACGTTTAATATTTAAGTTTATTGAAATTAATAATAAAATCGATATGATTTATTATTTGATATTTATTATTACAATGCATAATGCATCCTGAAGAATAAATTTTTTTGCGCGACATTGACCGAGTTTACGCTTTCTTTCTTTAAACGCGACTAATTCTTTTGTATGTAAAATGAAGTCGTGAGATCGCAAAATTCCACTATGTAGCAATTAATTTTATCTCTGAAAGGCAGGAAGATGCTCGATGAATGCGATGGTATAAAATGCATTATTATGCACACAGATTATACTATCTTAATATATCACTATCAGTAATGAGATCGACAATTAATATGTATGTTAAATTACGTAAATCGATGGCAATAAGCATGTTATCGCATGTTTTTTTCAGCATTTGTCGTGATTCTGTGAGAAACCACGAAATATTCCACAACGCTTATTGCAATGTCCGTTCTTAAAAAAGATTTTATTATTAGAAGATTTTATTAATTTCTTTCAAAATAATATCATTTTCGATATTATTTACTTTATTAAAAGAGAAAGAACGTAAAAACGCTCATGGTTTTTCTATAACACATTTCGTAAAAATGTTATTAAAATAGATGTTTCTTTGTCCTGAGATAAGATTCTGTAACCTCAATTCAAATCTTATTTCTCAGTCTCAATTCAATAAATATGCCTGTAAACATTTCCACCTCAGAGATTTCAGTAATGACTTTCGGGCGTGTTACCGATATAAAACACCGGAAGTGACGGTGATGATTACCGCAAGGTAAATTCATGCTGCGATCGCGGATGACAGAAACTGTCGCGAGTTTGTGAGTCATTGAAAATGTATTATAATAATTACCTAGTGCGTGTGTGATGATGCTGCAGGTGAACGAGAGATTATTTCCTAGAGATGAATGACGTAATGAAAGATTATCTAATTGACATCTCGTCATCCTCAGATATATTATTAATGTATGAATACAGGAAATAAATATCTTTTAGAGAAAAATATATATAAATTATAAAAATATTTTCTATAATTTATTAATCAAGTTTCTTTGGACATTATATTTTAATTACGTTTTTCCCAATTTTGATACGTTTTTTAAAATTGTAACAAGATTTTCCTTTAATTTATCATTTAAATCGTAAAATTGAATTTTTATTTTTAATAAAAACATACAGAGATTGTCATGAAAAGATTTTTTGGTATAAAATAAAAATTTATCAAAATATGTAACTAGCAAATATAAATAATAATTAATTTACTGACTGCGATGATTTTCAAAGTATTGCCATCAATGAAGGAATCTGCAAGATAGGAAAAGGTTGATAGCAGCACTATACTGATAGCTTTTCACTCTACCGTATGATGGTAAAGCATAACCATCCAACGATAGTAACAAGAGCTACGAAAGATATTATACAAATCATGCAGTTATTTTTTATTAAACCCAGGTAAGAAGAAAAGTTCTTTTTTTGTAACATTTCTGTTGAAATGTTACAAAATTATAGAGTCAATATTTATTTTATTAAATGAAATTGAAAGATGTTATCATGTAAAAGGTAGCGGCATGTAAAAGATAACAAGACGAAAATTCTACTTTTCTTTGAACAGAAGATTAATTATTTTTATTTCTTTCTCTAAATTTTTTGCATTTCCTGATAAATTCAATTCCTGCGAAATAAAGTTTTTTATTTTATTTGCATTAAAATAAACTTTGTGATTTAATAGTATGTGATTCAATAGTAGCATAAATATCAATTACGTTTTATATACATATGTCAATATCGTTGTCGCAATCGTCCGATCGAATCGTTAGCGATCTGAAGGAATTTTGCTGTTACGCAAATTTCAACAAATTGACTTACTCAATCGAACTATTTAAATCAAAATACGTATGAAAGAACGGAATTTTATCAATTTAACTCGTACTTAACTTTCGCACAACTACAAACATGCACATGTGTGCGTATTCTATATATTTTTGTATAAATATTATATATTATAAGAATTATAGAAATGTTATATAGATTATAGAATTATTATATTATAAGAATATTATAAGAATAGAAATTATTTCTTGATTCTTTTTATTTAATTATCAAAATTTATTGAAACCACGATAGTATTTCGTTCCGCAATTTATTCATTAAAACCTGAGATCACTTTTTCGCTTGCTCGTGTTACGCGTTATACAGACGTAAATGTCACAATCTTTAACAGACGTGTCATTTATATCACATAACGAAATGCTAAGAATTTATTAATTGATATGGACGTCTCTATTCGAGCGTAATATCGCTAAAGCTGCTTTTCTGGGTTTACAAGTTCCTTAACCTTTAGAGAGCTGGCATTTGAGATGTCAAAAGAGGACTTAAAATCATGGTAAATAGTCATATATATAATATTTATCAGGTGTACCACGTTCACAATTCTTGTCACGGGTAGAGCCAACATATTGGCTTTCCGGCATTCTAAAGGTTAACAAATTTTGCACACGCGATAAGATAAGTTAAAAAATATTCTGCTAGAAACAAATTGCTAACGCGGCCAAGTAAAAGTTAAATTTTATCATTCAACGCGATATACTTGCTTATTATTATTCTTCATTAAATACTGTTTTTTTTAATCTTCTTATTTTTGTTTTATAAATTAATAATACAGTAAATATTAATTTATAAAACTATATATATATATATAATATATATATATATATATATATATATCTATGTAATTTGAATGTTTGAAAATACTTAGGAGTTATTAATTTAATTAATACATACCTTAATTAAATTTTATTATATTGTTTATATTACTAATAATAATTAATAACAATAATAAGTCGATAAATATTATATATATATGTAATAAAATTGTTTATATATATATATATATATATATATATATATTTATGTTAATAATATTAATTTTTCTGTAATAGTTAATACAATTTTTCAGACAAATTTCAGTTTTGTTGTAATAATTAAATTTAAAAACAACGATAGATTATATTTTTTGTGGATTTCATTTTATTTATTACAACCAATAATAAATAAAATTAATTAAGTATATATTAATTAAATTAATAACTCCTAAGCACATTCTCAAGCATTCAAAAAATCATTAAAACTTCAAAATCATTAAAAATTAATCTTGGATACAAAAATTATTTGATTTAAGTTAGATATATTTCACAAATATTTTAAACAAGAAATATTTAACTCACAAAATTAAGTTTTAATTTTAATTTAATACAATTTTTTACATACATTAACGAGAAAACATCGATTGTTTGTCATTAACGACTTAATATGATCTAAAGTATAATTTTAAAATCGGTGGGGTGTGGTGGGAACATCGTATTACGCAACATTGGAAAAAGATCGGCAGTTGTCGCGAATTATTACAGTTGTTTCCTTGAAGGAGTTTATTGCGATTAACCGGAAGTTATCTACTATCACCCGTTTAGACCCGTATTTACCGTAGAAAATAGCAGAAAATAAGAGCACTTAATGTATATGAGAAGTGGCCTAATTTACCAGTCTACTTGTAGTTACGACACACAATCCCTCGTTTACGTGTTTCTTGCTGCAGGTACCATTCGATTCGATTTCAGATCGGTCGCAGCAATTCTCTAACAATCGAATATTTCAAAAGATTGTGTAAACACGAGCAAGACTAATGGGAAATCTTTGATCCATATCGAGACATCGTTAGCACTATCATGTTTTTTTCCTCTCAATCTGAATAAAAATTTGTACTTCACATTTTTTTGTCTTCTAAGTCATTTCTTCTGAGTTTTTTTAATCAAGTCTCCAACATGCCCTTGTTTAATATTTCTAAAGGTTTTGCGTTGAATGTAAAATATACAACACCAATTATTAAGAGGCATAAGATCTGCAATGTTAAATAGTTCCAAGTGTAATTGCGACGTGAATAATTTGTATCTGCATAATACTTCCTCCTTTCTATTTACGAGCAGCAGACTGACACTTGTTCAATCAACTTGAATGATCGTGATCGTTAATTCTTCTAATGCTGATATTGATCTCTAATCGTAAGCAGCACGTGTCTGTAGAATTTCCAATAAGTTTTGCGTGATCTTTACCGGAACTCGAGACGTTTTCTCGCCTTATGCTCGGATAATGAAACAGAAATTGCATTGGATTGACGGGAAGGACGACTTCGCATCAGAAGCATGGTTTCGTATGTAAAATTGTACACGTCATAGATAATTAACGATTATATTATATAATTTTAATATGTGCTAATTGATGTCTAAATTAAAAGCTCAATGAAAATAATGTTGCTCGAACATTTATGATTAATAATATGTAATAATTTAGGGGTGTTAAAAAATATAATGTTTCTGCAATTATCACATTTCTATTGAAATCTCTAAATTTAATATAATTAATTTAAGAATATTTTATATTTTCGAAGAGAGTGTTATCTTTTGATTAGTATTGTTGATAAATGAATCTAAAGATCTTAAGACCTCAAGACAACACTTAGACGATTGAAATGCGATTGACCGTAAATTGGACACGCACTCCTGACATGCCGGAATTGTTATAGAGTGATCTATGTTTATCCACTAGCCGAAATATGAAAAGAAGAAATCTAAAAATACTTTGATCTCGCCAGATACAGTTGTACTTAATAATTATAATTTAATGAAATTTAACAATGTCGCAGAGCATAAAACATATTTTAAAACACCTGTTTCAATTATTTTCAAATAAAATAATGCAAGACTCTAGAATACGAGATACTTTTAAATTATTTATATTAAATGTAGAGTTTTCAATAAGACATGATAATAATTATGAATATGTGATATGTAATATTTTTATTGTATATATTTATTATATAAAATTTTTTTGCGTATATGTATAAAGTTATTTATTTATAATGAATTATTGAACTAGAAACTAATTACTATTATAGAACCAGTATTATTTCAGTGCGATGTAAGATAATCATTTGCAATTAAAATATTTTGAATTTTTGAAAGTTATTTAGTCTTTTATACACGTATGAAACATTGGTTTTAGCAAGTGGACTTTCATAAGCGACCTTACATTCCAAGGATGACAGCAGTTCTTTACAATCGCTTTACTTACAGAAATTGAGTGATAAACGCGGATAATTTTTATATTTTCATCATCGTCGCTGTCGGAAATGGGCATTCTTTGGATTTCCGTTTAAAAACGAAATTAGTTCATGGACGTTCAACGCGTGTGACGCGTCCAGTGAGTTGCCAGTTTGCTGTTCGTAAGACGATGATGTGCACTGAAGGCGGGTAATTAGTGGTACAAATGCACCTTTCATGAGGCCTTCGATGCAGAAGCTCGTTAGGTTTGTTCCTCGAACGGACCCTCTTGTGTTTATTGTATCTTATCTAAACAATTTTCGCAAATGGCGTATTCAAATATCTCTATTGCTTAGAAACACTTTGAGTCACCGTTTTCAGTCCTCGATTATCCAAAATTTGCATTTTTGCAATACTTTAATAATGTAACAGTTTTTATTAATAATTACGCGCATATTATTCACAGCAATTTAAATGGTATCTTGACACAGTACCGCAAAAGTATCGGAAAAATACATAGATGTAGCTGTCCATGAGATAATCGGAAAAATATTAGTCTTGATAACAAGGATGTATTCTTGGATGAATATAGAATAGTCTTATGCCCTTGATCAAAGATCAGAAAGTATGAGTATATTAGTTATAAATGTAACGGTAAAAATAATAAAGTTTTATCAAGTTAAGAAAACGTTTTTTATATTTATCTATCGTCACCTAAATCAATTTTTTACAACATAGATAGATAATAATATTTTATTTTTTAATTGAGTCTGTCAACGATAATTTAAATCACATTTTGATTATTAAAGCAATGTATGTATAAAGTTTTAATGCACGAGATAAATGATATGATAAAATGATGCAAGTATATAAATTACTTTAGTAATAACGAATGCAATAACGCAACAAATAATTCTCATGGTAATTACCAACAATTAACCTTTTTTTTTCAACAATGTTAAACTGTTGATGACGACAGTTTCTGCTTCCGTGTATTGTATCGTAAAACAGAGTCGAGCATGATCGATCAATCTACAAGTAAGATCGTGTAGATAATATCTCTCTGATTTTCTGCATTTGTTCATGTTGCATCAGATGCGTCAGATTATTCAGGTTTGCGACTGAAAAGGAGTAGCAATAAAAAAATTATTGCTCATTACCCTGAAAACTATTTCAGGCACCAAAGTCATGAATGTTAATCGCAGCTTCCACGGGAACTTTGTTTGTCAGCCTCGTTAGACGTTAAACAAATTAATGATCCGCTCAATGCCATTAGCATCCTCCACGTGCATCGCATCCTGCATAAACATTGGATTTTGCTTTTCTTTCATTGCTTCTTTTAACTATATTCCGTTTAATGACTAATGGCCTTGTTATACTTTCATAAGTATCATTACCGTTCCTGTAATTGATTATACAATTTTACGACAATACTTCGTTCACGGTAATTGGCACGTCCTCGATCGATTTAATCGGGATTTTCCCTTCGGTCCGACTTAATTCGCTTGGTCGACCGTCAGAAAGCAGATCGAAATCGCGAATTCGAAAATGCATCGAAGGTCAGCTCAAAGTAACCGTTATCTTTAATATAAGTCTTTAATATCATTTTTGCCACGTTTCAAAAATTATTCTTTATCTCTCTCGTTTTTTGTCTTTTACGCAGTATTTTTTAGTTATATAACGTAAGATGATCCTTTTGCCGCAACGTTAATTACAAATGCTAATTGCTTGTATAATGGGTCGTCGCCATCTTTTCTTGCGTAATTGCAAAATATTATCATAAATAATATAACTTAAAAGAAGAGCTCGTTGATTACAATCAACGTTCGTAAAGATAAAAATGTTGCGAGCCAAAGTGTCAATGTACATACGTAATAATCCTTTTATTACAAGCTACTACGGAATTGTATTATAATATTACAATATTATAATAAAAAAAATTATTGCGTATATACATCAATGTTTTGGCTCGCGTTAGGCCCTTTCTTTACCTTGATAAACGAATGTGAAGAGTCGTGTGACCACACGCGTGTAAGTGGCAGACGAATAAATTTTAAAACTCACGAGCGAATAAATCGGCGCGATGGGCCGGCGCTGTAAATCTTCCCTCGAAGTACCAGGGATACCACACAGTCGCGTTTGCAGAAAGAGAGGGAAACGAGGCGAAAGAGGAGGAAACGCGCAAGAAGCGCGCGTGCCGACACGCTTGAGAGCGAAATCTCTCTCGGGCGAGTGACCTCGTTAATTAAACCGAATTTAGGCGACTGAGGTCACCGCGCAGCCAGTCGCAGCAAGGTCCGAGCCTTCCCTCCTCGCTATGCTGACCGGATCTCAGCCGGATATCGGAAGACATTCTCTCCTTGCGCGTGACGCCGCGGCTAATTGGAGGCACACTAATTAGCAGGTTAAGGTGAGGAATTCCATTTTTAACGAAGGTCAAGAAATCACGCGACGGGAACCACATTGATGGTGTATAGCGGGCGCTTTCTCAAACAGATTGCACAGAAAGACTTTTGCTAGTCTAGAATGATTGCCGCAGCGCGACTATGATAAATGGGTCAGATACAGCTATAGCGTTTGTAACGGCGGTAATTAAATTGCAGGTTCATTTTGACGTTAATTACCCGGCAAAGTAAATCATAAGCTGTCTCGCGTATAGTATATATACTATGTTGTTTCGTTCGTTAGAAATTATTATAGCACGATCGCATTCTTGCTAACTTGCTATACGATTCGTGCTCTTTGTTAAACGGTCTCAAGAAATAAAGGTATCTCTCAAGAGATACCAGGGAGAGGAGGAGGGAGGAATTCAGTTAGAATCCCTTCTTTCAGCAAAATAATATAGAACAGCACGCTATCGTTATTGTTATCAGGAATATGTGTGTCAGTATTTTTGTGTCGACATTTTCAACTTATTTGAAAGATTAAGATAATGTTAATTTTTTCTCTCTAATAACACGTTCGTGTGCAGCCTTTATCATCGCAATTATTGTACGCGCGGATGTCAGGTGTGCAATGGAAATTTTTTTTGCATCGGAAGTTACGTGGCGTCTTGAAAGAATAGTATATTATATCTTTGTGAGCGGTCAATTATACGGGAATTAAATACAATATTACAATAATGATTATGCGAGCGATCGACGCTATAAATACTAACAAGCAATCATACAAGCAAGATACTCGCATCCTGGCTGTTTCTTGGATCCGGGGGAATAATTTTAAGGTTTACAACCAAATCAATCTCGATCTAAATAAGATTTATTTTTTTTTTTATAAGATATATTTACATCGTATCTCTCATTATTGTCAGACGTAATTTAATTGTTGGAAATTAATGATTAAAAGAACGCCACGTTCTAATAAGGATAGCGATTTTAAAATTTGGATGTTAAAGGACGTGCCTTTAAATCGATCGCTTTAAAGAGAGAGCGTTCAATAATTCGAGACAAGATATTTGCATGGCAAGACAACGTTCTGCAACACCGTCTGACGTCATAATACTGCACGGAATGGAGATCCGGATTCCAATCGAGAGCATGATGCGATAGGCATTGAGACGTTATGTCTGAAACATTAAGTACCCGCATGCATTATTTTGTCATAGAAGATTACATCGGATAATTTGCGGTCTCTATTGATTGAGCGGCGAGAAATGAAGTTCTTTATCGCAAAAAAGTAGTGTGAGTTGAGATTAATCATAATTTGCATTCTTATTTCCTCCTTCGTTCTTATTTTACATATCACTGATCAATTCCCTTCCTTTTCCTCTTTTTCTTTTTATGCGTATGCAGTCACGGATGTTCGAATTCCTTTTTTTTTTAATTTTCAAACAATTATGTAAGGATCCGAGTTATTTTAAAATTGAAAATTCTTGGAAATCTTGAAGATCTTTTGTTACAAGCGAATGTAATATTTAAAAGCGAATAAAATACTTAAAAATAAAATTATTGTGTATGTAGAAAATAAAGGATGGATTATAAAAAAATGTAAAATGTTTAATAATGTGAAGAAAAATATATTTTTAAAACATTGAAAATCGCTTCAGGACTATTAATATTTTTAAAATTTTCAAAATTAAAGAATTCTAGGACTTTCAAAAATTACTTTCTTTCGAATAACATTCGAAACAATTTGAGATTTTTGTTTCATATATAACATAATTTTGTTTCGAGCATGTATAATCTAATTTTCTAACAATGTAACAATTTTAATTTTTTTACAATATTACTACGTCTTGTTTCAATTGCGTATTTGTCAACGTTATTGGGTTACATAAGAAATTCTCTTAATTTCGAAATATATTTTATTTATATAAATACTTTCGATCGTGTCACTCAAAGGCATCCTTCCTGCTTCCTCGTCGTGACTCACGACATCCAAGTAAAAAAATAAAATGTCGAATTGATTTGGCGATCTACGAGGCGACCTACGTTCGCCTCTCTCGCGAAGCTGTTCTCTCACAATTTTCTGACCGCGGTATCCCCCGCGGTAGAACGACGGTCACCTTGACCATCGCTCGCGCCCCTCAGGAGGGTAATGATTCGGACGAGGGCGCACGAGGGGGGAACAGGGAGACAGACGCGGATGGCCTCCAACGTCGACATATATAAGTCCCGGGATCGGTCCCCACCGGGAGTCAAACGGTCCTCTACTGCCAAGACAGGCAACAGCTGTGTGAGAGTCTCCGACACGTAGGATCCACCGTCATCACGGGGAAACTACTCCGCTACTCTGGACGATTCGCACCGTAGTAGGCGTTTCTTCCGGAGCCCCCTACCATCCATACCGAGTCCGCGACTCCGAGAACGTACCCCCGCGTGGCAGGTGGCACACCACCGTTGCGCGGTACTCCTAGACTCGCTTAACGATAGTGCAACTGCAGTTGTCGGCCGACCTGTGCACAGCTCACGGGGGAACGCGGAGAACGCGCTCGTTCTGACTCGCCGCAGTTTCGGGGGAGATCCAGAAAGAGAGAGAGAGATGAGGATCGTAAGTACGATGTGTCTGTGATACCGCTTCGCAAACGAACGAGCATCGCGCGCGAACGGAAAGAGACCGGAAGCGATCCTTTCTTCCAAGGGTCTCGTTATTTTCGCGACATGATACATCGCGAAGTCGCGAGTGGTCGAGAGTGTTTCGTTCTAGATCAGTGAGATCGTGTCGTTAAATCTTAGTGAGATCTTAAACTTTTGTGAGAAACTTGACAATGATATGCGAATATTTCCGAATGTATATGATGGAATAGAGAATTTATTGACTTTCACAACTTTATGAGACTCGTCGCGTGTTATTACATGTAATTTAAATACATGGATTCGATTAGTCTGTAAATCACATTTACCCGAAATGACGCGTTTCTAAATTAATAAATTTTTAAAACGACAATCATATTAGAGAACTTAAATCAGACTTCGAGGTTTATCGTCCGCGTAGCATTGGATCGAAGGCGGACAATGAATGAGAATCTTGTTTACATCGTTTCGATGTAAAAGCAAATATATATCTCCAACTACTCCGTCACGACTTTCTACGTTCTTATTTCCGGAACCTTGCGTTTGGTCATAAAGTTAAGTATGCTTTTTTTATGTCCATACGATTGGTTCGTTATTGGCATCTCCCTGATCATTCTCATTGCAATTATAGATACGGAAGAAACGGAATTGCCCTGATTCACGGATTAATTGGACAGAATTTTAAAGCAATGTGCTGCTGCGATAATTTTCGTTAAAATTACAACAATTATCATCCTTACATTTCAAACTTTCGTAAATCAACGATTAAAGATTTTAGCAGATAGATGATTTCAATTACAATGGACGGCGTTTAATTATTTCGAAACGAGAAATCTTAAAGGCAATTTAGAGAAAGAAACTCTTACAATCCGATTCATTCTGTGATAATTATTCATTCTCGCACTGCAATGTTCTCCTTTGACATATATCGTCTCTGCACGAGAAAAGTAACACAAGTTAAAAATAACAATTTCACAGGAGAACTATTTTAAGCTATCCAAATAGATACATATTATTATCTATTAATAACCTTATGCACCTAAATAATAAATGCAGCAATTATAATTCCTTTTGAATTCTCTTCCCTCCGTTTTTCTGTGTAAAAGCACATGCATTTTCGAGTTGATAAATTATTAAAATACAAAGACTCTTATTTTTTACTTGTGTCATTTTCTTATACAAAGACGAGATACTGTACGTTAATTACCTGCCCTAGACACGCAAATAAATTAACGGATTAATTAGCTTTTAGAAGAGAAATGCAAGATAATAGCAGAGATAATAGCTGCAAATGAAATCTGCAAACATGTAACAGTTCATTCACGAGAGATTCTAGCCCATGGCGAGACAGGTCTGCGGCCTTGCCCCGAGCCATTTAATCGTTTGTTGGTGAACTGGCGTGTCCAGCAAGATTTTAGATCGTCCACATGTTTACGTAATAATAAGAGTAACGTTATTGTTGGAAAACTCTTCTTTTTGACGAATATATTTTTAAGAGCGATCTCTTAGCCTAACTTATTTTTTCAAAAATAAAGAATTGTATGTTATTCTATAATAGTTCTATTTATCTATGTATAATATTTAATAGTTTTATTTGTTTCTTATTTGTATTTGTGCAGAATAAGAACATTACGAACAATATGTGTATTAAATGAAATAAGTTAAATTATTTTTGCTAAAATATTTCAATCAAGTGATTATTCTTTTAATTGCAATTTTGATTATTTTTAAAATTATCTATGCTCATACTTCAGATTTTATTATTCTCGATTCTTTGATTATTAAAATTTCTTATTAAAATTGTCAAAAGGTTACATGAAACAATGTATGAGATTACATGAAAAGATGCTATCTTTAGATATCCTTGATTTGTACATACATTACACGTTACAACATTTTTTTCAAGACTTTTATATGAAGTTATGTAGAAAAAATAATCTAATCTATCTTACTTCACACATATTAGGGTTATTATAAAAAGGGAAAAAATAATTATATCAGATTATATCAGGAAAAATATAAAAGGTGCCATTACTGTCTCAAGTAATATTATGTATGTAATATTATGATTATTGAGTACCGGTTTTTAAAGTGTATTAAAAAGTTAAAGTACTTACTGGCAAAGAAAATGATCGTACGGTATAGTTAAAGTACTTAATAAAATATAATGCGTGCTTATATAATACAGAAAATATAAAGAAAGAAAAACGGCAAATATTATACAATTAAATTAAGCCGGAAACTAATTTGATTTAATTTAATTTATAAACTATGCTGTACATGGAATTGAACTCTGATCAGGTTCAATTAGCTTGAATTCATGCAACAATTAACAATGTTTTCCAAGCATCATTTTTCCAAATAAATCGCGAGAAAGTGGTGTTGATAATCTGGACTGGTTATGCAAACTATTAGTGAAAATTTCATAACATAGCGGCATGTAATTCCGGTACACCATAAGCTGTAATTTCGTAAGTGTTGGATTTATCCCATGATTCACACGTAAAATCATAGAATGGCATATTAGCAAACAATCATTTTAACATTATGTATTAATGTTGTATCTATAAAATGTATTTTAAATTGCCATAATACATAAAATATAATTTCAAAGAAACAAATTTTCCGTGCAAAAACCGAAAAACTGGTTCCAGTGAAAGATATAATTTATATTAATTTCTAATTACCGTCTATTTTTTTGTAAATTTTTAATATAAGGTTTTATTTTGTGGGCATTATCTTTTCTTATTTTGTAATAAAATTTTCAAATTTCTAACTTCATATATAATATATATAATAATTTAGTTTTAACTTTTAAAATTCAATAAAGTTTGCACGGAATTAAATAAAGAGCAAAATATTTCATTTATTTGCATTGTGCATTATATTTAAAAGTAGAATTAAATCAACTATATCAACTAAATAAACGAACATGGTTCTCCCATAGATAAACATACGTCTATGTTGATTTAGGTTTATTACAGGCGTAGCCAGAATGGATTTAGAGCGCACGAATGGCATGCAGAAAGCTACAATTGTGTCACTCCCTTCGCGATTTCACAAGTGGTTACCACATTTGAGTGTATGCGTGTGTGTATCTATGGTACAAAAATGGTACAATCTATGGTACACTCTTGGTGTACAATCTTGATCAAAGTATGTGATTTTCTGCTCTCTTTTAATTTTTCTGTGAAAGAAACGATAAATATTTCTATCAAAATAAACCATTTTATTTCAAGAAATTTTAATTGATCTTTAAAACAAAAAAATCTGTCGTGATATTTCTATTGACACATATTATTTTAAATTTTCTGTAAATTTTTAAATTTCTTTCATATCACTTTTTTATCTTTTCTCCTTTCTAAATAAAATATTATAACTATTTTTTATTTATTTAATAACGACATCACTTGTTTTATTTTGTAAAATTATTTAACATTTTCTTTTTTTCTTGATTAATAGCAAGAGTTATTGATAATTAAAATTAAATATTAAAAATTAAAAATTAAATATACATATTGATTGTGGAGAAGCTAATATTATATAAGTATAATATTATTAATATATACTGGATCACACACACACACACACACACAGAATTATAGTAATAAATTATATTTAAAATTTTTTAATTTTTCGAGTATTTTAAATCAAAATTTAAATATAAATATAAAATATAAAATTAATTAAATATAAAATTAATCAAATAATAACTAATAATAACTTTTATTATTACTTTAAACTAAGTTTATGTTTTAAAATAATTACACATACTGCTAACTTTTCTTTTATTTCTGTCGGGTAGAGTGAGTAGCATTTTGCGTTGTCTTCGACAACTGTCCAATCGTGACAATCGAAAATATCCTTTTACAGTATTTTCCACTTTCTTGAATTGACATTATCCCTTTCACAAAACGTCACTAAAAACCAATATGATTACTGATAACACAAAGCATTAGAAATATATTTCTCGTTACATATGTCTAACGAAGGGGAAAGGAGAGCACTTCCTAGTAGGAAGAGGAAATAACAGAACTAGTAATGTATTCCTGGCAAAGTGGAAAGAATTGTTATTTATACGTACACATTTCTTGTAATATAAATAATTTGAATTCGATATTTAATTCCGCATCTGAATCGAATCACTTTATTTAATTTTAATTTTTTTTCCATCAAATTCATTTGCAACTATTCTGTAGCACATATTTTAACGTAAATCTACGCTAAAATCTTTTTTTTGAAACACTCGTGAAATTTTGCTGACCTAACGTAATTTGAAATATTTCGTATTTCACATGTATAAAACATTATGAGTTACGTGCATGCTCGTTTTTCAACACCTTTGATCCTCTTTCTTGCAATGGTTGGCTCACCGCCAAGGGCGGAATCGTAATACTGGCATAGAAGTGAACGAGCTTGTCCTAGAACGAATTTAGTGCGTGTACTTTCACTTGGTAGTGCTTTACATGATGTAGCGTGAAAATGATGCGCTCTTATAACTCCTGCTTATTGTGCGCAGTCTCAGGTGCAGTCAGTTTAATTAGGAACGAGTCCTAATTAAATTCCGTCAGCAGATCCATTTAATTGTATTTGAAACAAAGTTTTCCTGGGATTTTCAAATTGCGGAAGGAGTCGAGACTTTGCAAGAACAATATCTTGTTCATATTTTATTGTTTTTTTATGTAAAAATTATGTAATTTTATATAAGAATCATGAGGATTTCCATTAGGCTGTAAAATTTTCCAAGTTATATTTAATCAATTATCCTTAACCATGAAATAGTTTTATTACATGCAAATCAATTTTGTAAGAAAGCGTGCTCCCAGCTCACGAAAGGAGTAAGGAAAGTAACATTTGTTCTCTCCATGAAAGAGAGGCGTTACCACTCGGGATGCATCTGTCGCCCGTGACCTGTAATTTTCCAACCGTCTTTTCTGAGAATTCCTGCATTCCTGTTAAACTTAATAAATCTTCATAGTTCCCCAGGCACTACCCACTTTCTTTTTTTCTTTTCTTTCGCATTAAGACTCGCGATCGTCATGATTAATGCCTGCGAAATTTAAGTACAATGTAATAATATAGTAAATGTCTTCCGTATATTGGCTACAGTTTTACTTTGCTTTTGCGAAAGATAGGAAACTAACCGACCATATGACCGTGTTAAAAGGGAAATTTCATGCGGGTATCCACGGCATGTTGACTGACGTACTTATCGTCGACGTAGCGAATTTAATCACGACGTTTTAGCCAAGCACATGGACACTAAATGATCGGTATAACATTGCGATCAACGCTTTTCTGTACAATATTCTCGGATAACGTGACGTATACATCCGAGAATTAACATTTGAATCATTAATTAATTCCTAATTAATTTCGACATTGTTCGGATTTCTTATAAACGGCATAATATTCAGCTGACACTATTATTAACTTTCAAATTGTTATGAAGTAGAAGAAAGGTGAATAATTATACATACTCGTATAATTATACATATATTGCGATGAAAAAACACTAAAGATAACAACGGGAGATATGTAACCGCTTGATGTTCAAATTAAGCGTAATTTCTCTTTGTTGTCTGCTAATTTTAACGTCTCAAATCGAGTTTTCGTACTTCATTCGGAGTACAACGACATTATTTGAATTTTTTGCAACCGGTGTGGGGAATTATATATGTGGAGAAAAATTATAATTTCTTATCATTAGCTTTCTGATAGTGTTATGTTAAATGAGCGTAATCATTTCGCATTCTGCTTCATAAAAATCGCGAATTACAGAACAATAATGATCTCCGTCACCTTCGATGTCGCGATTTGGATATAACGTAGATGAGCTTTAATTGCGACATTTTACCTTGCACGACGGGACACAAAGAAACAGACAAGACACTCGATTTTTCTAACGTATCCAGCTCTCGTGACGCTCATCGAAACATAAATTAGCATCATTAAAGCGGACACCTTACCACAAGAAAAGTAATTTAAAAAAATATTCATATCGCAGTCTCTTACGTTACGTGCAAGTGCATTTCGTTTACACGCAAAAGTTACAAATGCGGAAGACGTTTTGCAATTTCGGAGAATTTATTAGAAATCTCCTTTCCAAGTTATCCAGTAGAAGTAACGATATCGAGATTTGTAATGCGCTTGTAACTATCAGAAGTCATAAGTTACGTTACCAGGAAAAAAAACTTTAAATTAATTGGATTGTTTCTAATGAAAAAATCATGAATTGGTATTGCAGGTGATGTTAACATATGCACATAAAGTATAAATATTAAAGTATGTCACTTCAAAATTGAATAGAACTAGTCTTTTATCATTAATAACGCGTTAAGTAAGTAATAATACGTCTCGTGTAATATAATTATATATTAGTATTACTTGTCTGCCGATTACAGTGATTGATATAACAATTAATAAAAAAAAAAGATTAAATAACGAGGAACAGATTTCTCTCTAAGACTTTATAATGACAAACGTATTAAAGACCTATTGCAAACTATCTTGCGATCAGCAAGCACTAAATTGTTGCTTGGTTCCTTATTGTGCACATACGTACGTTCTCCGAACACACGGCAAGCTAATTGCGCCGATTAATATTAACGATATAAAAGTTCGCTCACAGGAATGGATCGAACACGGACGTTCACTCAATGCCAAACGCGGAAGTACGCCCGTATAGACAGTGCTAAGTATCTGACTGTATTCTATTCGTATAATATTATATTTAAGTCGAGCTTAAAAATGTGAGAGTTTTTTCCTTTCTTCGGATTGTCGAAATGTATCGTTATCGATTCAGGAACACGATTCGTGAAAAATTATGTTCCCCGTTCCACTCACGAGATAAACGAACAAATGATTTGCCTATTCAAATGAATTGATTGCCATAGGTCATCCAAGGCTGAAATATCAAGTGAAAGTAACTCAATTAATAAATGTATTTAGCAATGTTAAATTAGAATATACTGAATTATTCTATATTCTGAATGTTCTATTGAATTATACATTAAATATTAAAATATAAGATATCTTCATATTACAATAAATCGATAAATCTTTTGATTCTTCCTCGATACATCAATAAGGAAGACGTTAACAAACTTCCTTGCAGTACTATAGTACTATTTTGTTATGTTTGTTTACTCAATATATAAGTATAATAAACGCGGACTATGTGGATATTTAAAGCCAAGCCGATTTATTATACCGGTTTGTTACATTTTTCTTTCAAGTTTTTCTACAGGGCGGGCATGAGTAAAGATAAACGACACAATAATCGACATCGTCGAGTTTGTATAAATGAATTAACAGAATCATTAATTTGATAGCTTGATACGTCTGAACAACTTCAGATTGATTGATCTGTCATTGATTCGTGCATTAAAATACGTGTGAACAGCGGGATATCATGACAACATAGTCATTACAGCGATATAAACCATTACATTAACTTTTACTCGAGAGATATCCTAAAATTTCTTTAAAATATAAAACGTAATATTTCCGTAACGTAATCAAACGTAACACAGAAATAAAATCTTTTAAAAACAACTTTCTACATTTTTATAGCGCAGATAAACACGCGAAATTATTTGTCGTAAAATCACGACGTATCTCGTGATATCCCAATATCTTTCGAAAGACCGTTTCTACTCCTATAAATATCGACGCGGAGACGCGCTATGAGTTATTATATCGTGGATGATGAATATTCATCAGCATCGTTCCAACGTCCGATGAGAAACAAAAAACAGAATGAAATACCGTAATGAAACTGTGTTGTCCACCCGTATTCCTCGTTTTTTTTCTCTTTCCCATAACAAATTTCGCGCGATCTCTGCACCGAGAACGATTGTGCGCGGATCGCGTCGATCGACGATATCGCCTTGTAACCGTAAAATAAATCGCGAAATCGTGTCGCCGCGAAATATCGCGCGTATTTTTTTTTTCTTGTCTACAAACACATGTCGTTATGTCGATGGCTTTTCTCTCTTCCCCTCCTTTCGCGATCGTCCGCGCGTTCGCGGACGGAGATATCTGGCCGGCGTGATCTCACGTCACGGTCTTACGCACATGTGTGCCGCACTTTGTAGGCGACCTCGTAGAGTCGTAGAAACGAAGGCGTCGATGCAACCGATGGCGAGTAGCAGCGAGAGCGGTTCTCTCTAAAATTACTTCCTTCGTGCTCGCGTTTCTCCTCGATATTCGCATTGTCATCAGAATTTCCGCTCGATTGACCATTGTGTCATAATCGCGAGTCTGATCTTCCATTCTGAAGGTTCTCCCCGTCATCTCACCGCCGCGGAGAGATCTCGGGAGTTAGCATCTCGATAGAAGATGCTTCGCCTTCACCTTGTCTTCACGCTGTATGAGCAGAGATGGAACTGTGTTGCGCTATTACAACGCAAAATAAGATTGCTTATAATTTCGCGCAATTGACTTCGTTCCGTATCTCAATCCTTGCATCTAATTTTATTATCGCGTGACGATGTACTGCGAGGAAAAATTTCCGAGAAAGATATAATCACAAAAATTGGACTGTTTCAAAGAAAAAAATTAACGTGTCACATGAATTTCTATGAATTGTCACGATGTCATCACTTTATTCATTTCACTTTCATGTAAAAATAGGAAGGAAACTGGTTCGCCAGCGTTTGATATAGTCTGTAGATAAATCGCTGTAGAGAAAGCTTTTGTATTATTGCTTTCTAATTCTAGCTAACCAAAAACAGAAAATTTCAATAAATTCTTTATAGTAATTTAAAATAGGATTAGCATCTTATTAGCATCGAAAGTTAAATTGATTTAAGTATATGGATTTACTGTAAGATCGATAAATAATCAACACGCAGTCTATCGAGTTGGTAAAAGTATACAATATTAACAAAAATATTATTACTACTATCAAGATCTCGAAAATGGCATATTTCTCTAATTAAATTGTCGAAATAGACTCCAAAAATTAGAACCTAAGAGTTTTAGAATTTATATACAGAGAGAGGGTATATAAGATTTTTTATTTAAGTAGGTATATAAGGTTTATACAAGATGTTTTCTTTTGTATAACATCTTTGTAGAACATCTGTTTAAAACACCGCCTATATCAAATTTACTTTGTACATACTTTACACACACTTTAGTGTGTTTGTTCATTGCGTTTAGTTCTAGTGCACTTTGTCAATTTGCATTTATTGATACAACTTCTGCATGACTATAACATTTTGTAGGTCAACTATTGATGGTTTATTGGATTTGTTTATTGGATAGAATGGATTAATTAACAAAGTAAATTATGGTGGCACGCGACCACACTCGATAAGAATCAGAAACAAGAAAGCGTGCGTCTATAGAAAAATTGTAAATAGCAGCTCGCGCGTTTACCCTCTTTTAATAGACATTATTAATTAAAAGTGCTGCCAATCTCCCGTGACCAAGCCTACGCCATTATCTTGTCTTCCCGCACGTGTATTCATTCTCGGCGATACGATCGTTATTCCGTATTTCGCCAAATAAATGTTTGCTTCATTGCATCATTGAGCATTATATAGCATTACGGTTGTAAGATAATAATAATCCTGGAAATGTATGTCGAAATGTTGGAGCGTTAAAATGATCCACAGCATGTATCACAGAAAGATAAATAATCGTTGATTGCAGCGTTAATTTGTCCCGTTATTAATTTCCTTTCATCAACAGTTATTGATTGCTGTCGTAGAAAGATATCGTCGCAACCGGAGTTCGAGAATTATGGCAAATTCGAGAGCCGCAATTGCAAAAATCGCCGGTTTTCAAATATTAGGTCTGCTAAAATAGACCTCTATTGTGTTTTCGCATGATTGACTCTTAACGAAGTTCCGTTCCGAGAAACTGCACGCACGGTGCTCGATTTTAAAGGCAAACCAGCGAGCGACCAGTCGGCTCGCCTTGACATTGGCGAAAGAAAACCACGCGAAAAGAGACTCGAAAGCGGCCGTGGTAGCGACTCACCTTGTCTTTGATACGGAAATCTCACGAGTGAACAAATCGTGGCAAACGAACTCGGTCGATTGCTCCGATGGTGTCGATAATCGAGGTAACCTTTATCCGAACGATTACCTCGAGAATTGGCTTCGTAATTGCGATCAAATAGTGATGTCTTTCGATAATTTTCTTCGCGATGCGTTTGATGCCTCGTTGAGAGATCGACCGTAAATCGACTGTAATGATTTCATCAGGAGTTTTACGTAAGAAAACGATATCTCGAAGAAGAAAGAAGTTGAGACTCGATTCGTCCCCCCGTTGCTCCACCTTTCTCACGTGTTTGCGTAAGAAGCCCATAAAATTCGTGGCACGATAACGGATTTTCAAAGCGAACGCTTGAAGCTTACATCATCCTAAGGCTAAAGTCCTTGTTTTCTTAATTTGATTGTGACAGTGTTTGTCTTACGACATCATGGAGCGTGATAGATTGGTGCGAAGGATTGAACACGCGATGCAGTCATCAAGTTTAGAATGGAAAATCGCGATACGATAACAAAGACGCTGCGAGTGAACGTAAAAGTAAAATTGTTGTCAAATAAACTTACGCTAAAAAAAAAATAAAATTTCTTTGTCGCGTCAAACAGACTCAGCAATCTTTGTCAAAATTTGATTTCTAGCCGTCTACGAGCGCGTGTTAGGTCATTTTCGACGAAATGAAAACGCGTTAAATAGCGTTTTTTCTTGTAACACAGAACGACCTAGCCAAGTGTATCGTAGAGTCGTAAATTTCTGCGGCTCGCGGTGAGAATTGTATATTGGAAACGTGGTCGGCGATCGATCAGCCATAAAAATTGTCACGCACCTTTGCCACGGACGATATAACTTCACAGATCAAAGAGAAATAGGCGTACAGATAGGTAAAAAGATATAATTCAAAGTTTTACAGCGCAATTTTTAACAGGGGACATATGGTCGTCCAACATTCCGCTCGCTCTTCCTATCTCGATAATTTAAAACCTATACTTAACGTCGTTATGCGGATAGTGTCATTATTTATAGCAGCCCTGACAGGCTAGATCGACACGGACTGTAGTACACTGATAATTATCGTAATAACGATCATTTTTCGGGCACACCGTAACGATAAATTACTTTCATGATGATTCGGCCGTTGCGCTGCGAAGAGCAAGTTTCGTCAAGCAGCTGTTGCTCCGTGAGAATACGAGTAAACGCATCACGCAAAACACAGCACTCTTATTTTATTATAATTAGTAACAAACGGTTTACACGGGACGAGCAAAAAATAATGTCCTTAGCTCCTTAATGTCTATTATCTTTCCGTATCTATGTAAATCACTGTAATATACTGGACGTGTGAATGAATGCTCATTGAGAAAGATTCTCTCTTAGCGTGGTATCGTGTCTTATTACGATTCACAAAAAGCAGTTGCTACATAATTACGAAATGCAGTTTAAAAATATAAGATTAAACATCTAAGTGTTAAGTGGGATTACTTTTCCTCTTACGTTACACTTCTTTTACACAATAATTTGTACAACAATGTAGAAAGTAAAATGAGATGCTCCTATTTCTTTCTTAGATATTTCTACAAACTTAATTCAATTTTCACAATAAACTTCTCTATTGTTATAGATTTGCAATCTCACTTATACGAAACTTCTCTAATTTTATATAAAGTGCAAAGAAAAGATCCGATTCTGAGTTTATGAAGAAACACATATAGGTCATTAACAATATCGAAAAGTATGCTCTTCAAATTCGAACGTCACGAAATGTTTTTGTCAAAATTATGAATTTACTTAATTCTTAATTGCAGATTGTTCTAGTCGTATTTGTCATGGCTGTCCTGGCGGGCGTCTCGGCGCAGGATTTCAGGCACTTTTTTTCAGGATTTGGTCCTTTTGCAGGCATTCGGCCCTCCGCCGCAATAACGAGGGATCAGAGATCAAATAGGGGTAAGTTATTTTACACAACAATCAAGATTATATAATATAATAGTATCGTTAAAAAAATTACGAACAGCTTCTTCGACTAAAGTTTTAAGTTATATTTACAGATAATTGATGTACAACAATATTTATTTATTGTTAGAAATTATTTATTGTTAGGATATGTATGTATCATCGTTGATATTACAACATTTTATAAAGTTGTAAAATAGCCAGGTAAAAATTTCTGGTATCGCTTATAAGATTTTCTGTGATGACCTTTGGAGCCGCACTCTTATAACTGCGGCTACTTGAATTTGCATAATCTGAAGACGATTTGTCGGTATTATTACTGTGCCCGATCGCTCATTACTAAAACAATTATGCTTTCCTTTTTTTGTCCATACGCTATTATTAGATAAACTCAAACTCATTGAGATTTACGGTATGCTTCGGAAGCGTTCGTTCGCGCTTTGTATATCCTCCACATTAACAGGAAGCTGAGAATCATGCAATTATTTCTTATGTTTTTGCATACGACCTCGTTCCATCCGCAAATATACATATAATGATAGACATTCTAATACCGCTCGCTAGAATTCTTCAATCGTTCGAAAGTTCTTCCTCAATATGATAGATTTCTCGGAAACGCTGATGTTTCGCTTACGATGTTATTGAGAGATGTAACAGAGATGTAATTGCGACAATTATTGTTCCGCGTGTTACTGTGAATACGTATAGAGAATTTAATGCGATAAGGAGAGAAGCATAGTTTTACAATAAACTAAATTATTAACATTTACGACAGTTTTATTAATTTCTATTCAGAAATTCAATAGATGAGATAAATATGTTCTAAATAGATCTTACGATAGTAGTATTTTGGAAGATTAATAGCTGCGACTCATTAGTGCGTTTATTTATAACATTCCGTGCATGACAATATAGCAATCGTTTTTATGACGGTTTGTGTCCGCTCAGCCATAAAGATCCAAGATATAAAAGGAATGCTCTTTGAAGTGCGCTGTCGTATAATCAAACGACTGATTGCGATCAAGAGGAACGAGCCTGAATCGAATCGTGTAGTGTAGGTAATGTCTTGTTATTGGATGCAGAATCTATCTTGCTTAGGTAGACAGAACTTTTACCGGAACAACGAAGTTAACTAGGGATTTACCTGAGCACGTGTACGCGTAACGGAAGGAAAGGCGAGCTATTTGCTTTTATATCGTGAACTTTATAAATTATGGTAAAATTTTTATGTATTAAAGAAGGTACGTTAACCAGTACATTCCTTTCAATCACACTCTTACGTTAAAATTGTTAAAATATTTTTTATGAATTGTAACGAATTTTACAATTGAAAAAACGTTACTTAAGAATATGATTTTGTCGGTTCCGAAGTCTATTTTGATCATTTTACAATCATAAATGTAAATTTAACTGTTCTGGATATTACAATACCATACTGATGCTATTACTGCTAAGGTTGTTCAACATTATTTAAATGGCTTGCACGTAGGACACGCGATCCTTGCAACCCATTCGAGCGTTAGTATGCGCATAATAATCGGTATTGAAATGAGTGTCAAGTTCAAATTCACGTACAATAAATAATGCGTCATATATCATGTATCTGACGGAATGCTAAGCAAGTAGCAAAATAAATCACATTTTAATTTGACAACGTAAAACCCAACTATTCTAGTTTTTTTTGCACCCAAAAAAGAAGCTAAAAGAGATATTGTATAAGTATCCTATATTTATCAATCTGTTTTATGATACATATTTTTTATTAAGTTGTTTATTAAGTTGCAGTTTTCGATGATAATAATTTCGAAACGGTTCATATACTGCAATATGAAAACGTTTCCACTTTTTTATATCTTCACTATCTTCTGTTTTTATAATTTTCATTGTATTAAGATTATTGTTTAGAAAGTCATTCAGGATAACATCGGAAGCTTACATCAGTCAAACAAACAGTTCGTTTTGTTCTGCTGCTGAATATTCATAGCGATTACTCATTGGAGGCGTCTCGCGTATTTTGTTACCACTTCACTTCGTGAATGATAGGAGAAGACTACCAGGTGAAACTGGCGTTACTCGAATGCTGCGATCGTCAAGATAATTATCTTAATAAATCTAGATTCTGCAGCTATATAATCTACTCACTACTGCATCGTGCCAGTAGATTGATTAATAATACGGGTACATACAACTTCCTTTCGTGCTAGAAAGGACTTCCACTACTCCTTCGGAGATAAGTGCAACTTTCCTTTAATGTCACGTAACACTGCCGTGCTATTAGCAGTTTGCGGTTTGTTAAATAATATAATGTGCACGATCAATGAAAGCAATTTGGAGATCATTTTTGTTTAGAATTTTTGTTCTTGAGCTCTTATTAAATTCTAAGGGTTGATAAAACTATTCTATTATACTTTCGTCAGTGATAATTCGAATGATAATTAAATAAGAAAGAGTATTTAATTAACACGTTATGTATACTGTTGCAATAATCACCAACATGTGAATGACATTACATAAACGTTTTAATTACATCCGTATACTTTCTTAATAATTTTATAATTTACGAAAAATAATAGAAGCGTGTAAGAAAATATTTATTTTTTATAACATTGAACAAAAATCTTTCTGTTCTTTTGTAAAGTCAATCGAAAGTCCTTCGCTCTTTAACGTTACATTTTATGATTCTGTTTACTATATGCGATCAACCGCGCATCATTGCCTCGTCAATGACCATGAAAGCCAATAATGATCTTTGTGACTGATGCGAGTATCCAATCAACTCGATTCAATCTCGTCAAATAATGTCGATAACGATCCTATAGATCTTATATACCGCTGTATTAAGCGTAACTCGATATAGATCACTGGAGGTCAATAGATTCACATTTACAAGTACTTATACTATTCTACAGTACTCAATTATAAATCATTGGTCAATGGTATTATCAAAACAATGGCTCAAATCTTTCGATTATCCCAAAGGTACCAGAATTTTTCTTCTTATATGATTCAAGATTGCTCTAAAAATTTCAACATATCTACTGGCTGGAAGTGCAGGAATAAAATAAAGTTTGCATTTTTGATCGAGATCACGACAACAATCGTGAGAACAATCGCGACCTTCGAAGTAGGATTATAACAAGAATACCGCTTTAACATGCGTTTCTCTCCTTTCGTAGGTCCGGTATTATTCCCACCTGGGCCACCATCTAACCCAGCTGACTCCAGTGGCGTCATCGTGGGCGCGAGCGGATACGGATTTGTACCACGCAGCGCAGGTAATTTTTTCCCCAACTTCTGAGAATCAAAAGAAATCTCGATGCACCCCCACCAAAAAAAATAGAGGAACAGGTTGAAAGGGATCGGTGGTGGAATACGAGTCGGCGAGCCTTTACGTGACCAGTCTCTGTATGTAAGACAACCTCAAAGAATCGTCCAAGATAATGGAATAAAAAAAAGAGAGAGAGAGAGAGAGAGAGAGTAATATCTTTTATCACACGATATCTCGTTTATTCCTCTGCACTTAATTTATGTATAAACTATTTATTGTTGTTACTTATGAAATAACATCTACACCCCCTTCCCCTTAAATTTTAATTGTACACCGAAGGCATTGTGCATGTGCAGCACTGTGGCGTTTATTGTTTTGCGAAATGTTCGAAAAGTCACGCGAGGCTCTCTGAAACGTATATTGACACTTTAAATGTAGCAATAGCGTCACATGATAAAGAAATTTACGTAACTGTAATATTGAGTAAAGAATTTGTCAATTATACAAATTTCTCGAGAGTCGCTCAAAAATATATTATTACACATGATGACATTTACCAAATATTAAGTGTTAATGGAGCACTATCCAATGCAATATTGCAATTTAATACAATTAAACAGTGTATTAAAATGACGAACGTGATGATTTTATTGCAAGTTGCGATTGTTCGGACATTTTGTAATTGTAATATAGCGTTACATAATTTATAAATACGCTGTAAGTTAATAAAAAAAAAGAACCCTCAGAGCATATAATCGTCGTTAAAAAAATCTGGCGTACGCACAATCGTTGTAATTTCCTTTCAATGTTATGTAAAAATTGGCTTATTAAAAGAATTATTAAAAGAATCCGATTCTCCGACCGATGTCGAATACACACGGCTCTGAGAATTGACAGAAACCACAAAAATTCTCTCCCTTATTACCTTCGTTTGTTACGTCCTCGCGAAGGTCGACTTCGTTTCGACATTCGAGCCTTGAATCTCGGCGGGTACGTCGTTTCGCGAACATGCTAATGGTATCCTGTCGTTCACGTCGAGGACGACAATCAGCTCTTCTCATTACGTACATCCCGGGAAGCTGTACGTTGAGAATGACATTATAAATGGACAGCTGTGATCGCGAGCATGTTATAAGGCTTAAACCTTCGACGTCTCGCTCGTCTCGCTTGTTCTCTCCAAATTGGACGATCGATTCGGGGATCGCAAACCGCGACAGAGCGAGACACGATACTAATACGTGGTACGTGGGTCCTTTAACTACTATATAAGAAACGTGCACCGCAGCATGTCTGGTAACAGGAATGCACTAGCAGATAGATATCGTAAGTTCCTGCAAGGTAAGTCTATAGACTCTATAGAGACAAGTAACATATTTAATATCCATATAACGTCACAATTCATTAGTCTCAAAATGGTTCCGCAGTGAACGCTCAATAAACTCCCTTTCTCTCTTCTTATCTGTAATTACACGTTGAGCATGAGTCACTTTTTTTCGCTGTTATCTTATTAACCTTGTCAGCGATACACTTATCGACCCACACGAAGTGTCAGAGAGTCAGAAAGCGAGCTCGAGTTCTGGAAATCGATTCAGACCCAAACTATCGTGGAACCGTGAAACGGATTTCCTTGCGTAATCGGATCCCCTCGATTTCCGCGATGTAATACGCGGGAGCAACGTGTCTCTTCCGGTAATTTGAGCGCACGCTCGGCTTTCATTTCACGCGTCCTTCGCGCCTGAGCTCGGCCGCACGGTAGATTCATCAAGCGGCATAACGAGACGTAATGAGAAAGAGAGAAAGAGAGAGAGAGCGAGAGAAAGGAAGATCGAGTTAATAGAGGAGATGAAATCTTTGTACTTCCTCCTTCCGCGAAACGCCAAGCGAGTACCGGTTTCCTCGCGGGGGGAATCTTCAGCCTTGGAACAGCACGCGGGAGTCCGCGACACGACCGATGGTTCGGTGAAAGCGATTTCGACGAGGCTACGTGGCCTCGTGGCAGTTTACAAACTCGTTTTACGCGTAACCTTACTTATGTTACTCCATTGCGCGTAACAGGTGTTACGAGGTCGTCAAGGCGACAAGGTTGTCTTTTTGGTCAGAGACGCGGATACCGGAAGAGAGAGAGATGAAGGCAGACAAACGAGGATCAACGCTCTCTCGATCCCCGGCCTCTGACCAGAACCGAATCGGTCGCGCACGGTCAAGTTCATCAATCAATCATTCTTTTTTCCTTTCGATAGCGCGAATTGCATTCCTACTCGTTCTTGCTTGTACGAAAAAGTATGTTTATTTTACGTCAGATTTCCGAGTTCCATCTAAAATATTTTAATATATTTTTTTATTTAAAAATGAAAGTCGATTTGTGGCACGCACATAAAAATAAAGTATATTTCTTGGCGATGAGAAAAATTATATAAGACGTGATTCATGCAACACTGACTGGAAAATTACGTCAAGAAATATTTATTTGGAGAATGACAAAATGGTTGGAAGAGTTCGGTGTTATGAGAGTAATCGTAAAATTTCATTTCTCTTCACGACGAACGACAGATATTACGATGTCTTTCTCGAAAAGGATGACGACGGGGATTTTACTTCGTTACGTCGTTCGAATCTCTTGGAAGATCAATGCTTCCCAAGAATGTCAAGTATCATCAAGCTTGTAATTGACGGAACGAGCGGGAACTTTCGTAATTTGTGTCTGCGAAATTTAATATAAAAAAAGAAAACGACAAAAAAAGAACGCGTAATCATGTAATGCGCAATATTAGCTCGATACGCAATAAAGTTTTGTTCCCATAAACCAACGTACATTATTGTTGGCAAACAATAGATATAGATTTGATGAAGGTCGATCGGATTGATTTGACGAGAAATAAAGTTTCGTAAGTCGCTCGTATCGAATACGTACACATTTTTCAGATACTTCTCGTGTCAGCCCGAAGTGTACGATTGAATAAAAAAATGCGAACAAAATATTCCGTTGCGTGCACATTTTATATAAGTCTATAAAAGATAGCACGGGGAAGAAAAGAGAGGCAGTGGTAACGGTATTAAAATTCGCGTACAACGCAAAGGAAGTGAACGGTGGGCGAATAAATTCTCCCTGTGAGACACGCACCGTGGATATCGGGGGAAAGCCTACATCTCGCACTTTAACGTTTTGCACTCGTTAATGCGCGCGTTAATTCGACACGAGAGAGAAAATGCGAATCTCGGGCAACCGTGATTAACGTCGTGGCGCGTTGGAGGACGAGGCACGTTAAGCCCGAAAGTAAGAGGTAAGCCTGAAGTTGTAGCTCGGAGAAACGCTTTATCGGGATAATTCTGAAGATTAACCGGCGCGTTGGCACAGATAACAAGTGCAAGGTATAATTTAATTCTCTGGTCGAAAATGAAATTGTTGAAATACGGTTTGAACCGGGTTGACGAAGTCGAAGAGAGATTGATGCAACTCGCGCTAGCGTGACTTCGTTGGACAACACTTTCGCAATAGTTTTTATTTCTTGTGAGAGATAAAAACTCGCGATAAAAAAACGCGCGACTATAATCGTCTGCAATTCGCCAATTACGAACGATCGTATCTCATGCCGATAACAAGCCCGTTGTGAATCTTGATGCCGCTAAAGAAATACAACGGCATAAAGATGGCACCGTTTTAGGTCAAACGGCCGTTCGTTTCCCCTTGATAGTCATTAAACCCGACGATGCGCATTTAATTACACAACACGCAAAAACTGTTGACCCCCTCCGGACGTCCTTGACGGAAATTTATCTGGGGTTGAAAGGAGGAGGGTGCGAAAAACGAATTTTCTCCGAGACTCGTTGTCGGTATTCCCTGTGGAAACAAACTCTCGTAACTTAACGATATCTCCGTTAAATACTTTTTTTCACGGGACATTAATTTCAACGAGAAGACGTCCGCGTACCCGAAAGAAGTTTTTAATGACTCCAGTATGAAGTTCCAGTACATTTGACTAACCATCTGCAGATTGTGTCAATATGATTCTGTCTGGCAACGCTGCTCCGTTTTAACGCGCAAAGATTACAAATCTGTGCGTCTAATATTTGATGTACGTAAAATCAATCGAACACTTCAAAGTCGACGTGCAATTTCTAAGCATTAGCGACACAACGTGTTCGCAAAACACGCCTCGATCGCCTGAATATAAAGTCGAACTTGATCGGCTGTCATTTAACGACAATTATTTTTGGACCCTGCCGCTCATCATTAGGGCGTCCTCGCGTTTAAGTTGATTATAATCAGAAACGGGGACGGATCTTTTTGGTTCCCTAATGGCTTCCATTCGGCAACCCCCATTCGTTTCGCGGTCGACTTTATTATCGACGCTGCGTACGATCTTGCCAAAGCACACGTGCGCTAGGCGCGAAAGCGAGGGAGAAACGACAGAGTACTAGGGGGCCGGAAAAGCGAGCACTTACTAATCAAAGGGTAGAAGACGAGGGGGATGAGGTCAGTTCGTCCCGCTTCCAGCGGGGGGGGGGGACAAGGTGACGAGGGTTCTATAATTAGTAGCTTTGAAGTGGTATCACCCTCGCTACTCATTAGCGACGTTCAGGTGTTCCCGAGTGTTAGCGCTGCGAGGGTTATTTTCGATGGTGGAATCGTAGATGGAAATCACATGGACCGTTGAACGGACCTCGCGCTGATGAATCCGAGGATCCGGGACAGAAATTGTTGTCGAACGGTGGCATCAAAATGATGAAAAGGAAGAGGGAAATGCGGAAGAGAGAAAGAAAGAGATTCAGCATTTGGTTGGACGAGGGAAATCGGGAAAGCGATTTTATCGCGATTCCCGATGACGATGAAGAATCTGCTGCCGTAAGCGTCCCGGAAGTGCAGGCGACTAGAAATGCAGTAATTAATTTTCCTCACTTCTGTTCGCACTTTCGCAAGCACAACAAAAATGCATGGACCGGCGTAACTGTTATTACAAATTTTCAGCGCACGATTTACGAGCCCTTTGATGCTTGGTATCAGGTATATCCGCATAGGTTAAATTTACGAAGAAAAATATCAAGTTTCTTCAAATAATTCATCGTTGAAATAGCACGCAATGATTCGCGCAACCCTTCCGTCAGAAACATCCAGATCTCGAGAATGAGTCTTTATTTGTTGCAGGTTACTACACCTACTTCTACTACTAAACATCGAGTGATCGAGGAACAAGAAGATGACAGCACGAAGGAAATGGTCAAGGTTTCGGACGTCACGGCTCGCAGATTCCAACTGAACATTAAGATTAGAGAAAATCCAGCGTTACGTGGTAGTGCGTGTCTGAAGCTGACCTAAAGTACAATAGTTCTTTTCTTCTTCTTTCTATTTAATAATAGCCTCTCCTCCGTGATTGACGGCGTGGGAGCACGCCTACTTCTCGTGAACTTTATTAAATTACGTAAAGTTTGCAGGGTAGAAGAGACTATTAACGCGATGTACAAATAGAGAAATACGTACGATTATACGATAACAAGATTTTTTTTCTAAAAAACGTCAAGTTTTCCCCTTCCCCAAGGCATAGTGCGCGAAATAAGATGAAAATTTAACGGCATAGCGCAGTGAATGAGACCCGTGTTTCCTTATCTTCTTCTAAGATTTATTCTGCAAGATTTATTCTGCAGCCTCTAAGAATGCCAACAAGACCGACAGTTAGCGGCTAAATATCGAAATTGATATTACGCCATTTACTGCTGGTCTCGATTTACCTAACACGGTAAATAAAAGCAACGAGAACGTCCGCATAATGAAGTCTACGAAAGTACAAGTCGTATTTTACGGTGCATTACTACGGGTATTCGCGCCTCCGCGTGGCGGTAACGCTTAGGCGTGTATAATTAGCCAGCCAGAAAGCACCGTGCACTCTTGACAGTGCGATCTTAGAACAAAGCGAGCGGGACTGAATAGCGATCCGCTCCGCACCTTACACTCAAGAGATATCCGCTTGTGAAACAAGACCGGGTAAATAGAAATGGGTCCGGCGCGCGTTGGATCCACTGAAAATGATTAAGAGGCAGCGGTATGTTTTGTGCCGACTGGTAAGTTATTTATTGCGGCTGCGATTTAATTAAGTATGGGCAGCTGTTTTTGGTAGAATTGCCCTTACGATCTGACCGTATCGTGTTCAAATTGTTAACGCTCCGCGGCGGCTTAATATAAGTAATATATTTATATGTAAATGTGTGTGATAAAGAGAGATTGAGTAAGCAGTATGAAGCCGTGAATCAATGACGGGATTGCCGCTTTCGTTTCCGCGCAATTCGGTCATGGTTCTTTAAACACGAAAGATTTACGTACTATTTAAATACTCGGCTTCTCGGCTTATCAGTTCCGCACGCGTCTGGTTTTAATCACGTGCGGTGGTGAAAAAAACGCGAATCCACAACTCCGTTGATCCGTGGCTGAAAAAATACCCGATTAATTAACTCGCCCTTACGTAATTTTCGCATGAGTATGGTCGATCTTAGATGATTTTTTTATAAGTTTTCTTACAAACAGAGTGTAAATATTCTAGAGAACATAATCTAGAGGAATAAAATAAAGTTATTATGTATGTAAATCCGCATTTTTCTTTACCATAAATTCGTGTCTGTAAAAATTTTATACATATTTAACTTTAATATGCCAATAAATTAATAAATGAATATTGATTGAGACCAAATAAAAAATAGCACGTGTTAGGAAATATTTTGAAGATAGACCATGCAATGATTGCATGTATATTTAATTTTAAGGACAAGTAGGTTTCATTTTGCAAAAGATATTTATCCTAACAAAATGATATACAGCATTACAAAATATGTAAACTAAAACTGTAACAAATAATTATACATATTTAAAGGTGAGTATATTTATGTATGTAAATTCTTTACTATTTTTTAAAAATAGGATGCTTATTAGCTTAAATCGATTATCGATTTAAAGTATGTGGATTCACTGTTTCAACAAAAAGATGTGTTTTAAGACAGAAAAAGTAAACAAAATTTACACAAAAATATTATTATTAAGTTATCAAGATTCAGTTCGGAAATCTTTTTTTATTTGTTACATTTATCGGTTCTATTTTATTTATTATTATATTTATGTATGTTTTCTACTTATTTATTAGATTTATTAGTTTTATTATATTTATTATTATATTTATGTATGTTTTCTACTAAATGCTTGTCAATTACAGCAAATTTTTACTGTATAATGAGACGCATTAATTAATTTTACGAGACGAAATTAACTCAGCACAGAACGCAAATATGTCGAAGCTGTACCGGCAACCTTTCATTCCTCAAGGAGACCTCGTCCCGGAATGAAATTTGCTAATAAAATGATAAACACGACGGGCGGCGTTCTTATCCGCGACGAAATCTGCTGTGCACGACGCTCGCACGACGACGATAATTACCATCGAGCGCCGTTATCCGAGTTCGTGTATTAGTAATTACGAAAGTTTTCTGCAACCGTTCGAGCGTACACGGAATATTCAACACATTTACGTTCGACTATACATAAGACTCTCACCCGATCTTTGAACGGAGAAACTGTGTCTTGTAATGTGTAACGAAAGTATATTTACAGTCGCGTATTAATGAGAAAAGCGCGAATATTAACGCTAACAGCTCAAAACAAGAATATATCATGGAAGTATTATAAATAATATTATTTGCGATGAAAATTAGAATTTAGAAAATTTGTCAATCAAACGGTTATAAAGCTGTCTAAAAATAATCCTTGTATTAGGCGACTATATATATATATATATATATATATATATGTGTATATAATCTTGTATTTTTATAGATTTCCCTATATATATATATTGCATTTTTTTAGATTTAGACAAAAAAATAGCTTCTTCTCGGAATCGTAAAGGTTTTTATGTGGAGCACATCCGTGTACAATCTGCAGCTGCAAAACCGGTTTCGTTTTAATCACATATAAGAGCCATGTAAATTATACAAAACGTATCGACCGTGTTATTTACATTAATAATAATTGGTAATAATTAGCGAATGCTCGCACGAGTGATTATTAAAAAATAGGGTTGACCCGAGAATTCCTCGTATTATACTATTTTTTTGCTCACAAGCACATTCGTCCGATAATCACAAATGGACGTGTCACGAACAGTCGCTAGAACGAATGTATTTTCACGCACGATTCGCCAATCGTTCTTGAGTGAAAACATTTCGAAATGAATACGGATGGGATATCCGCGTGGGATAAAATCAATCGAACCTCATGAGAATATGACCGATTTTATTCATGCACCTACGTGCAAGAAGTGCGTGGCGGAAATTACAGAACCGCGGCATCGTCGCCACAATTCCTCTCGTAAAACCGGTAGAATTTTCTCTAAGGAAAGTGGCGCGAGATTTATTACGATATTACGGCATCGCGGTCTACTGATTGCATGAGATTCGTGATGTATCATATATATCCGTGCGAAGATAAGAATCTGCTAAAGATCTACTGAGAGCGCACTCGCTTATATTCATTCTAGAGTTAACTGGAGCTACGTATTTGACAGCTTAGAGATTCGAAAGTACACCTAGAATATCAATACATAGCTAGATTCGCAATAAAATAAAATCACCTCCGATTCTAAAAAATGAGGTAAATGAGGTAAAAATAGTTTAGTGATTGAAAAAATATTTTATACAAATACAACAATTCTACAATTATCGTCTCTTTCTCTTTCTAATGTAAAGATCACAACATAAAAGAAAATAATGTGTTAACAGTATTAGGTCTAATATGAAAATATAATCTTTAACTTAGTTACAATATTAATAATAAAAACCAAATACTTGTTTTATTAAAACAAGAACATTATATATATATATATTGAATAACAAGATCATTTCCTATCAGATCTAATGCTAATACATCATTTCATCAATGTTAATATATCATTTTTTCTATGTTTGTAATTAATGATCACATTCTATGTTATATAAAGTTTTTAAGGATTGGTGTCTAAAATAGTTTTTACTTTAATATGTATTTACATAAAGGAAAGTAGCTTATCTTAGATTGCATTCCAAAACATCTTTTTGAGGAAAATTTTACTCAATACTCTATAGCGTCACATATACTATAGAAATTGAGTAAAATTTTCCTCAAATAAGACGTTTTGGAATGCAATCTTAGATTATATAAACCAGACAATTCACAGCATTGCTACGTTATCCTCAGAAAATTAACGCTTTACTATGTATACAAAAGCGCTACATTTGCGTGGTATTATAATATAGTAATCAGTATTTATGAAATCGCAGCTCTACTTTGCACAAAGCGTCCGACGTTGAATGTAAAACGTTAATCTCGCGTGCGCGTGAAGAGCGAGGATGGAATGGGTAAAGTCGCGGGGAAAGTCTCCTTCAAGGCGAAGATGTTTAGCCGATTCCTCACTGTCTCGTTCGTCGCGAAGACGATGTACTTGTCGGTCCGTACAAATCGGTGCCACTTTCCGCTTCCGTGACGAGGAAACGTCGTTCGCTCGCTCGCGCGCCACTTTTGCCTCTCCTCCAGAGTATCGGGCACTTCCAGTCTGCCGAACAAATGTTCAATCGATTATCGGAGCGCCGTCGTTGCAGCCTCGCCTGCATCGCCATTTATCGAGTAGCTGTCGGGTTCACGTCGCGGCGAATTTCTAAAGGCCCAAGATCCGCATTTCACTCCTTCCAGGCGTTATTATTATATTCCGCCGCGGTGACTGCGCGCAATGGCCGCGCGTCAATCCTCGAGGCTTCATTTTCAATTAAGGAACGTTCTAACAATCGATATTTAGACGGCAGGTCTGCTACTGTTTTTTAAAATATAATGACAAGACGGTAACTCGTTCACCGTTGGAGCTCAACTTGTCAAGTCAAATTTTCATTACAGGGAGCTTTATAATAAGAACTCGATATAATTATTGAAAAGAAGTCAAATTTAAGTGAGAAATGTGTTTCGTTTATCTCTCATCTCGCACATATTTTATTTTATTATATTTTATTATATTTATGTAATAAAATTAATTTATTATATTTGTTTTATAATTACAATTTTTACACAACACAAGTTGTGGACAACAATGTACATTAATAATTAAATAGTATGTAAACTGTGTAAATTTACACAGAACATTGCGGAATTCTCGCACTTTGAAGACTTAAGATTTAAAACATTTTAGTGCATTCTTTAATATTGCGCTACTTCCCCAGCAATTACCTTTTATCATGAATCATATTTTTCTTGAATCCTGTATTGTTTCTAATATTCACAAGAATTTGCTAATCAAATTAAGCATTTTTCAGTTACGAATTAATAAGGATATATTTAGTATCATTACATCTTCGGTATACATGTCGAAAAACAAACTTTCGTAATTTAATTAGCGTCATTTAAAAATGTTTATTATGTATTATATCTTAATTAACATCACTGTAACAAATTTTAATAAATAACCGGAGTAGAAAGTAAAAAAACGTAATAAGAATCGTTTCTTCTCACACATATTTTGTAGAGCGTTTGCGGAGATCAACGAATTGTTTGAAGCATGCATTTGCATTGACTTTTCGACGCTTCCACCACAGTTGTTTCCATTTTTCTTTTTTTCTTTCGCGATTCCATTGCGCCGACGTGACATGGCACGCAATATATATGCGCTACCTCCCAATTCTCGCAACACGCAAATGGCAGATATCGACTCGATTTTCGCACGGTTTTTCGCGGCCAGTCCGTTGCCGCGCATTGTGTAACGTCGAAACAACAAACCAGAACTGTAACGATTCCGAGTAGTGTCGTTTTTGTGAGTATTTGTTCTACGCGTCATTATAGAATAAGCATTTAAAAACGAGCAGTTATCAAGAAATAATGTAGCAAACTACATTTCTATAATTATACGATTCGCATTACCGGTCAGAAAAGTCAGAATTCTTTCCGCATAATATCCAATAGATGATATATTTCAGATTCATTGTTTATTTATTTTACACTTTTTAGTATCAATAATTAATAAGTTAATAGATAAAACTAGAACAATTTGAGATTTTCATCGTATATTCAAAGTAATTCGATATATCTTAAACTTCGAGCAAGATTTTTTATTTGAAATATAATGTTATGTGAAATATAACAATTTTTATTTGAAATATAATTAAATGTTTGTTTATGTATAAATGCAAGCAGTCTATCGCATAAATATTTTTTCGCAAACGGTTTTTCTATACATGCAGAATGCAATTTTCCCACGTAACGTGACTAATACGATCAATGATAATTTACGTTCTTTAGATTTCCAAAGTACATATGTCTAACTACATATGCTAGGACATACGCATATTATAGCGCTTGCGAGCAGTCGTATGCAAAAGAGAGGAAAAGAGGGAAAGAGGGATGGAAAGGGGGAGAGAGAGAGAGAGAGAGAGAAATGGGTGCGTTATTTATTGATGCTTATTACGAAGCTAAGAGCTGTAAATGCGCCGCAACGAATAATTTGCGAGCCTTATAGAGACATGTTGCAACGGACGTAGAAACGATAGCTACTATTATAAAATTCTTTTTAATTCGGAATATAAGAAAAGTGAGCATGATTAATGATACGTATAAATAAACTAATTGCTTGTCAAAATGATTAATGTGTATTATAAAATTTAAATTAAGTTTATACATTATAATTATAAAATATCTGTTAACGCACGCAAATGAATCTACAGATACGATCAAAGTGTAAATTTAAAAAACTCGAATGAATTAAAAAAAAATGAAACAATGCGTGTTATCGTCATTAATTTACGAGACAAATTGAATCAAAACTATATTTTCGTAGATCATGAAATATGTTATTGCGTGTTAGATTCTGCATGTTAGATTCAAGAAGTGCGTTGCATCAGATTTTTCATGCTCTATCGATTGCATTCTTGTATGGACGTGCACGCAACGACATTACGTGGTGCGTCCGCTGTGTTTGCACTTGACACAGATTTCGAGAATAGCTTTATTGGATAATATTACATTTCTCAGCAACACATAACAATGCACATCGTTTACATAACATTAGGCACTCGTGTCTATCTGATATCCACCTGAGAAATAATTAAAGCGGTTTCGTGTCGGAACATACTAAATAATCTTTCTCATTTTCTATGTATACGTTGTAACGACTGTCGGACAGACAATGGCGATCGATAATTCGTAAAATCGTTTGCAAACGAAATGTAAACCGAGAAATGTTGCCTTGGTGATTTAAACTTCGAATCACGCGATTGCTGTTAGGGATCTGTTAGACATCTATGCTAATGATCAATCGAAATAATGTTTCCCATTTTGTAAGGCTCGAATATAAGAAGCTGTGTAACTAGAAAAACGACAATCTGGTAAAATTACGCAAAAGATACGCAAAACCGAGGCAGCGCCGTTTTGCGTGTCTTTCTCGCATGTCATTTCCGGAGATTATTCCGCGTTATTGTTGAAGTTGCAACAATAAGCTGGCCAGGTAACAAAGTGCTCATCTCACAGGGGGACGACATGAACTGACGTAAGGGAGACGCGCAGTAGAAGTAATGAAGGGAAACTACGAGGAGGACTCGTCTGTAACTACTCGCGCCTAAAATGGCATAAATTCTGAAGTCGTCGTGAAAAAGAGGAACGTTAAATTTATTTCAAAACTTTTTTAATAAGAAGGAAGCACCGTTTAAAATGAGGAATACGCTTTTATATTCCTACTCGTCTTCGTCAAGATTGGATATCTGTATATATAGCGACAATATAGACTTATGTCGTTTATCTGAGATAATATCGAGTATCATACTACATATATACATGTATATTGTTATAAGGGAGAGTATAAAATGAGCAATTTTTATACAATATTCTTACTGTTGAAAATAGTAATAAATCCGGTCATTTTACAACAATTACAACAGTAATAAAATAAAACTATGTTCTTATGTATGAACAAATCTTGAATCTTGAATAGAATATAATAATTTCCAAAAATTTGTCATGTATACAGAGCGTCTTGAATTATTACATTCTTCTATCGTTGCAAACGGAATTGTTCGAAAATTGAGTGAAAATGAACTTCATCGAGAGAAAAAAATTTAATATACTCGGTTCAATGCATTGCATGTCTACTTGCTGCAATACACGTGTACACGTTTTTACCTCGTGTCGAGTTGAATAACCATACTGAGCGCCGTTCAAAAAGAGAAAATGGCGCTACGAAGCATCGTCACGCGATGTAAAGAGGAAATGTCAACTGCGCGTGCCACAGTTGACATTAGAGCAATCAATCTTCTCAAAGAGAGACTGTGAGAATTATTATATGCGTGACTTTGTAATAGCGGACGAGCGAATGATTGCGTTATTAAGAAATTAATGCAAACATATACATCTCTTTTTACATGTATTAAAAAAATACCGTTCTTGATTTTCGACTGAATATTCCGGTGCTTACTTAATACTTTAACGAACATTACCTCGCGACATATGACTCATTATTGAGATCAGCTTACAGTAAAGGATTAGGTAATGGTATCGTTATACTTCAACTATCGATTTAACTTGCGGTATACATTACTATCTTGTTACATAATAGAATTAATCAACCTAGGAATATGCCGCGAACCTATATGACTACCAGAGCGTGCAACATGCCGAAGCAAATATTGTTCCGTGTCCACCTCGGTGTCATTTTATAGTCGCAGCAACGACATTCTTGTGCTGTTAGAAATCATTGATGCAAATGATAGGTAACGATCTTAATTTATGACGGAGAATCGATAATATGGAATGTAATAAAAATGTGAATGGTAATTATCTCCAATGTGCCTCGTAAAAAGCAAGGTAGGAATGTATCCTTGGACCGTTTGAAACTTAATTAACTTGGACCTGATTAGGAGGACTTGATGGAGGTCAAAATGTTATTGAAAAACAGTGTAATGATATTGGCTTACTAATTATCGCAGTAAGTAAAAGATGAAAAGATAAAACGTCATGTGAGCTAATGTGATCGAATATTTCAAGAAATACCAACGAGAATAGAAAATTATATATTTTTTTAAAAGCTATATAAAACTAGATGTAAACATTCGCATAATAAAATGCGATTGATGTAAACATTCGATCACACGCAAATTCTGTATTTTTTAAGTTAAAAACCGTGTCTCGCGCAAAATATTTTTGAGTATACATATCGAATACATTTCGACATACATATCGCGACAATTGAAGGCAGAAGAAGCTTATGTAATCTGCTGAATATCCGCCCGTTTTTCGCAGACGATAAATTTGCAATATCTCCCACGCGATTATCCCACGTTTTTACATGCCGTGAGACGAAAAGTCGATCGAGTGTGACGACAAGGGTCGCGTAGATCCGACCTGAGACGAAGTCGCGAGAGGCATTTTGCAAGCACGCTGCCGGCACATCACGAGCGAAAAATACGTCAATGTCGAAACTGCACGGTACTGTCGACTCGGAGAGCCTGCCAAGACTTTGGACACTGATCTCGGAATGTCGATAGTTCTCTCTTGCGATGTTCTCACAGGTGGCCGACTGCCAGCTTTCAAACTGCACGTCTATTGAGACTTTAAGAAAGGAATTCAGAAAGGGATATAATAAATGTCTAAAAGGTAAATGATGTCCAACTATTATTTAAAACTAGTAAAATAACATTACGTGTATTAAAAAACAATATTTTGTTCAGTATTGATCTATTATAAATCAAGGTATTGAAAAAAAGAATAAAAAAGTATCATTGATGTAATTTAAACTTAATATTAAAATTAATTAAACATATTAAACAACTGATATTTTGTTTACTCGTGCAAATATAAATTAATTAAATAGTATAAGAAGTTAAATTTTAAATTTAAATTTGGTCGTGATTTAATAATTAACTCTCGTGTGTTATAGTTTAGACCAGAACCCACGTCAGAAGTGAAAGTATAGTGTATAGCGTTTACTTACCATCAAGATGGAATATTGATCCATGAGAACACCAGCAAGGTTTCTACCCGTTCACCAACAGGTGACACTTGCTGTATAAATCTGTTAGAATACAAGCTGATGAACTCCAGAAAATTAGGAAATAGAGATAATTAATGAAACTATAAACTAATCATGTGTTGTGTATCTCTCTGCTAATCATGTATTAAAATTGAGAAATTTATGAAAGGCAGAGGTTGATCAGTTTGGTTTGGAGAGGCTCAAGTGTTTCAACCCCGACTATACAACCCCGGAGGGATGGTTGATCCGCACAGTCATTTGGGCTTAGCAAACCCACAGACCCAAGTTCAACACTATGAACATTCACATACATTTACATATATAATATGTATTATACACATTTGCATACACACGTTTTTGTAAGCAACTTTCTGAATATTTGAGGAAAAATGGAAGCACAGATACAACCTCTAACCAAGATGAATCAGAATAAGAATGAAACCCGTCATGTTTGATTTAAATTGAGCAGAATACCAAAATCTCATTTTTTATTTACATCTTATTAAAGATAAAAAAGTATAATTATACAATTTTGTGAATGTTCTGTCTGTTTTGCTTAAATATGTAATTGATATATAACATAATTTTGGTTAAGTAGATTTTACATTGTATTTACACTTACATCATAATTAAATATACATAATAATAGCAAAACATATAACATTCTACAATGCATACGGTTCTCTTCGACAATTAAAGAGAAAAAATGGATATTGTTGATCAGTTAGATATAAATTGAAATCTTTAATGAAAGTAATTTACAGCAAATATATAAATAACAAATATTTTTATCATATTATTATGTTTTTAGGATTTTATATATTATATACATATATGCGTGTGTATATAAAATGATTTTTATAAAAATTTATTTTTATTAAAATGTGTTATACATTACAGAGAATATAATACACATTAGGTAATCTCTTGTGTGTAAATCTGATATTGGAAAAAATTTATAATATAAAGCTTATTACGAGTGAAGACCATTAGTGAAGACCACACAGTTAGGTCGACGACATGAAATCACGTTAGCAGGTGAAACAACGAAGCCCATCTCGAGTTAGGCCAGATAGTTCGAGGGTCGTTGGTCTTAAGTCCTTGACAGGATTACAGTAATTTTAGAAAATTTCCACACGGCGGGTGCACTTAGTCACGTTGTTGCTGAACCCTCAGTATGGCCTATAACTGCATCGTTATTGCATTTCAAGCGAGTTGTTTCGTACCGAGTTGTTTCATATGAACGAAGCTTGAATGACCACGAGTTAAATTAGAGTAGCGATCAAGTACAGCTACGTGTTTTGCAGCTGCAAACACATTGAAATTTGTAAAAACATCCAGAGGGTTTTCCGGGTTTTCAGAAATCCTATCTTGATTTAGTCCGATTTCCGTGTGAAAGTCCATTCAGTTTGAAAGCGAAAGTGCGACACGTCAATATTCAAGCGACCGCTCGTTGGCGTCGCAACAATGTGTCAGATAGTTTATTTTGTATTTCGCGGCATCATCCATTCGGCGCGGATATAAGATCCTTATCGTGTCTATTCAGAGCTCGAGTCCCTCTGCGAGATTGCGAAAATAGAGATTCGGCTCTTTCCTTTTCACCTTCTTCCACCGTCTCCTGCCGTCGATCCTCGCAGGAGATCCGAGTATTTGCGGACCAGTGAGAGTGGGTGACACGCAAATCCTGTTAGTCTTCAAAGAGATGAGATCTTCGACGATACTCATGTTCAAATTTCATGTCTCGAATGGAAATTCGCATTTCATTTGATATGCCAGATATTACGCAATTAATAGTAAATACCAGTGTTAACGTAAATCCCTAAACATTAAAATTACTGTGGAACGTTAATAAATAGTGAATAACATCGGAAATAACGCGGTATTATTGACTCACGTTGTTTTGCCATGCATTAAACATCCCGTCTGCCAAACTAAAAAACCTGTGAAATGAAGTTTAAAATTGAAAGAAATATAAATTGAGAATGATCCATTTTTTGTATATACGCATTACAATTAAAATGTATGTAAATATGATAACGTAAATATGATATATACATTATCAAATGTAGTTTTAATTATGATTGATACTCAAAAGGTAAAATGTTGTTCTTTAAAATGAAATCCATTCGTTTAAATTAAATTTTAATTAAGATACGGCTATGTTCCTGCCTCTTCTATTATTCTCATCGGGCATATAAAGCTAGTTGAGACGCGCGTCCATATCGCGAGTGATGCAAATGTTTCGTAGCACTTTACGGATTCGTACATACAAAGAGATTGTGCATAAGCAGGCTACTTTACGGATTGAAGAGCAGAACACTTGCCGCCGTTGTTTCAACTACGTAATGAAATTTCGTATGCAATCTAGCTTAATTGAATATTCAGAAAGCCAACTCGTTTGAAGAAGCATGAAGATGTAAGCGAGTTATATCGCGACGCGATAAAATCCTTTCAGGAAATGAAGGAATACAAGACTAGTCTGTTAGTGTATTCAGGAGAGAAATTTGGTTTGAATATTTAAAAATATAAATTTATGCAATTTCAGAAAAGTTAAATTTCCACCATGCCGAAATGCAGTGTGTGTTTCCTTCGAAACTTTTACGTTAATTATTCTAGAAACAAAATTTTATAGCGCCTCACGCACACATAACGGGCAAGAAAGTTGAAAAATAGATCGGACAAGTCAGAACGAGATATACTCGGCGTTTGATTTTCTCAAGTAACGCAATTTTCGTTGAAAATTACTTCCTGTCGATATCGGGCACGTCATAAAGGAGAACACGGCATTTCTTCGTTAGATGGTTCGCGCGAAGGGACCTCTTCTCATGTACAAGGGATCCCAAGCGGCGTAATAAACTTTTATTCGCGGACTCACCCAACGAAGCACTCGTAAAATAGTAATTTCCGCGCACCTTAGCGTGAAGTTTATCTTTTTCCCTCTAAGGGTATCCGGTATTTGCATCCAACCTTGCCGCGCGCATTACATTCCGTAAACGCGAAAGTAGTTTTCCTTTGTTTGCGAACGCGTGTTTTGCGGTAGAACGTGCCACCGGCGCGTTTCTACCAAGCGATAAATTACATTCCGCGGACAGAGCTGCATGTAAATCTATGATCCTCGCGGTCGCTTGTGTCGCGGATGCGTGCAACTCGCTTTATGAAAATTTCTTTCACCGTTTCCATACGTGCGGTCGATAGGAACGACAAGGAAGCACACTTGTCATCCTTTTCATTCTTGTCCATGAGATAAATATAGAAATACAATGTAGAAATATCGAATGTACAAATATAGAAATTTCGACATACTAGCAGGTTAAGTCTAAATTACTTTTATTAACCATATTTATTTATTTCTCGAACGTCAAAGAGCAGTATTTATTTTTATCATTTATAAAACTAAAAAAATGATAAAAATTAAATATAAATTCCTAAGTATTTATTAAGAATATAAATAAATAGTATATATGTATATATATATATATATTTTTTTTAGAAAGTTCTAATTTAATAAATATTTGGATATTATATTAAGTACATCACAAGTCAGATTTATGAGGTTTCAATGTGTTAAAAATAGCATTGTAGCATAAAGGAACAACTTTCAATTGTTACTATTAAAAGTTACTGTCTCTTTTAATGTATTGTAATAGAAAACGTTATTCTTGTCACGAAAGAATACGTGCAGATGTTTCTGTTACTATCGAAATACTGTCACAGAGAGGAATCCACCCCATCCCGGCGATATATCAAGTCTACTAATTTACGATTGGCGCACGAGCGTTCACGTCACGCCGATGTTATACATCGATCGAGGGAAAAAAATTTACGATGGCAATTAGCGCGGCAATGTCTTGCAAGCAGTTAGCTGATTTTTATTAGTCATTATCGTAGTTCCCGCAACGTGGTCCTGCGGTCCATCCTCCCCTTCGTCGCGGCTGAATTTTTATTACCAACGATGTCCGCGTACCACGTCCTTCCGTTTTTATGATGGCGCGTGCGTCGGTAGGACATCGCCTGCTGTGGTTCCGTCGCGAAAAAAAAAGAAGAAAGAAGGATACCTACAGTGACCCACGCGGGGCGAAACAATTAGTCGTAAATGTTCTCGGAACGTCGTGTTACGGGACGACGCGATGGTGCCGGGCGGCTTTTATCGCTGATGCATCGTTTCGCTTTGATGGCCACGCGGGACCTGCTCGGGCTACTCTCGTTTTCTTCGCGGTGAAGGAAGAAAATGACGGGTGTGTGCCGAAATGGCACGTAACTGGAGCCCGCATACGTGGTAATGGTTGACCCGAGTATCGCGCACGACGGTGACACGTGGAGCCCAATAAATGCGATAAATTGCCTCTCGATACAAGAGAGAAGGTATCCCATGAGTTTCCGTGTCGTGAAATGTTGCTGTAATTAAATGTGTAATATGCCTTGCGTTGTATATTAAGAATTCTTGGGTGAATTCATACTACGATTAATCTGTTTTAAAATTATTTCACGGTTGAAAATTGAATGAGAAACACGTCGAAAAATACGTAAAATTTTAATCAAGGGCTTTTCACAGATATGTACGCTGAAGCTTTTCTCTCGCAGACGAATAAATATTGTATTACGGCAATGACAATACTCTGCGCCGTTGTAAATGCACATTTCACGAGGAGAAAGGGTCTGTCATGATGGTTTTTCCTTATTTCTTCGTGAATTCAGCCCGTCATCCAGGTGACGGCAGGGCCGCGACGAAGGACGGCAGGAAGGGATGCCGAGATGCGAAAATAATTCCTCTCCAGACGGTCGTTACGCTGTCGTTAACCCATTAACGCATCGATCAAAACCGAACAAAGAGCGACGAGGAAGCGCACATCGTACGAGCGACCAAATTTTATCCACGCACATCTATCGCCCTTCTTTTTTATTATTCAGCTGGAGAGAGGGAGACTATATCCGCGGAAACAAAGAACTATTGTTGAGCCCGTAAAGGTACTGCAGATAAAACGCAGCTACTGTATTTCTGGTTCACGTACCGCGCGGCAAATAGAGAACTTCGTTGTTCGCTGTTGCGTGTAACGACACTTTTGAGAGAAACGAAACACGCTCACTACCGAGCCTCTAATCCGTAATTTCGATCGGTGCGTCACTGAACAAAAATTGCTCGTTTTCTGTTTCCGTTTATTAAAGTTTTATTTTCACAGAAATTTCACCGGTCCCATAAAAATATAATAGAAAAAACTTGAATGACTTCCTTTGCGTGTCTTATGTCTATGTGCAAGTGAAATAAATTCTCACGGATGACAAATGGATGACTCCCCAAATGTTGAAATGGATGGCATGGATGCGTGATGTGTCGATCTTACACGATTCTTTTGTTTTGTTCGAAAATTCGCGATCGCTCGTTTTGAGAGATATTAATAAATTGTCTTCCCTCCCCGGGGGACGTATTTTCTTCCGTTTTCTTTCTTTGGCGAGGGTGTTGTTATTGTTTGTCTACGCAGGGAGTCCCGATATTACCGGAAGATGGGGCATTTCCCTAGAAGTCGCGAGAGCAATTACTCTCGCAGTTTTCCTGACCGTGGCACAGGGTGATGACGCGATTTATGGCTTCGTATGGCGATGTAATATTCCATCTAAGCCTCGTCCCGGAGGTCCTAATCCCGAGTTACGACGACCCGGGAACGATTTAGTCAATCGTACCGCCATAATGATATCGTAATATCACGCTCTACCACAACGAAGAGCGTCGCGAGATACGGCATTAAGCTAATAATAAATGAGTTTGTTATTCGGAACGCTCGCATAATCGCTTTTGTCCGTTTACTCGGTGTGGAACGAGGAGTTGAGGGTTCCTTCTACCTTGGGGCGGAACGCAAATGTGTTCGTACTTGTAGAGACTTTGCCGAGACTTCACCTGTTTAAATTGCAGCATTAAACGAGCACCCAGTCGTACAAAAGTACTACGCTTTAATGTTACCTTCGTTAAGCAGGATGCCTGCAAGAGATTTGAACTCAACCGTTTTTAATACATTCGTGTTCCTAATACAGACGTAAGTGTCCTTTGATTAGTATGAACAAAGGCACCCACATAGTATTCTGGAGGTAAAATAAAGATAAAATATTTTCGCTTAAAATTAGACAAGGTTTAAAAATCATTTAATGTACGATATATTGTGTAAAATAATTCACAATTAGAAATATCTGCATTAGTAATTAATTTATTATAAACTAAAAATATGTGCTTATAGCAGTAGCGCAAAATCGTTCTCGTTATCATAAGCTCGGAGAGAAAATCAAAGATTGCAAGAGTGGTTCATATTTCCCGTTACGATACTTATAAGACAAGCCATAAAAATAATTATTGCTTGTCGCGCGACAGTAAGGAGCTGTCTCGGCTTGTGATGCCGTTGTCGTTAACGTCAACCCCCGGAACGTGGGCGTGCACAAGGGCGCGTGGAGCCCCGTAAAAATGGGTCGGAAAGGGGCGAGGACGACGTTTCCAACGTTTCATTTCGTTGCGCGGGAGATTAACGATTTGGAAAGATAATTCATTCGTTCGACTGGTTCGACGCAAAAAGTGCTTGGTGCCGTCCCGCCTGAAACGAGCCGATATCAATTCGCTTGCAACCCCACGTCGCCTTCGTTCATCTCTCTCGTCCCTCCCGTCCTGGAATTGAGAGGGGAATAAAGACAATCGGAAAGGAATAAGGATAGACAGATAGATAGATAAATAGAGAAAGAGAGAGAGAGAGAGAAAGAGGCAAAATGAGGCATTCCTCATACCGAACAAACGGTGTCGTTGAATACAGGAAAAAAGGATAGCAAACTTAATTCGCCGGACAAATGGTAGCGCGGATTTACGGCTGTAATTGTCTCGAAATCCCAGATCAATCCGGGAATAATCCGCGCGACTACTACGCAATCGATCGATCTCGACAGGCAGGCGCTAGCCCGAAGTTGCAACGGGTCATTTGTATTCGCAGAAGAATGACACGGAATAACGATGGGCCATTCATAGAATGGTACTAACGACTTCGCGACGTAGGTGGTCGACAAGGTACTAATGCGATTTCGTGCAAGAACCCATTCGTTTTCTTGCACTCGTTTTCGTACGCGCGTTTTTTACAGACAGTTTTTTGACACTTTGACCATAGTACATATTGACGTGAGATTAGTCACGTTTGTGCACGAGTTCATGTTTACAACAATTATCCCCTTTTCCTCCGTTTCCATAAAGATTCTCTTCGCTAAATAAATAAATTAAAATTTAGTGTATAATTACATAATTGGAAAAAATATCTCGTGTTACAAAATGACAGTTTTACATAATTTTGGCTCTTTCTATCTATTTATTTTATGATAACGTTGCAATCTTTATCAAAGGGTCCCTTTTAATACATTTCCGTATCGCAAAGTCTCATTTTACCAGCGAATATCCATACAGTTATTTTACGTTAATTTTATTTGTTTCCCTTTCACATGTTATTTGCTTTATGTTCGTGTGGTTGTTGAATTTATGGGGGGTTAATGTTCCTATATCGATTTCCCGCGAGGTCGCAGCGCCGAATCAGTGAAACACTCAAATCATATCAATATCTTTCTCTACGCGCCGTAGTTTATCCTACGAAGAGAGATCGTAGCCTTAGAAGCCTTAGAAGCAATTCTAGCTGTCCTAATGGAATGTATTATTCACATCGGTGAACCGAATTGAATTCCAAGTCCACGATGCTATTTCTTTCCATCCTGAGTTTAAAAAAAAATTCTCTCCCTGATGCTATGGAAAAACTTTTATGGTATCGAAATGCAATTTCTCGCATATCGTATACCGATACTTATCATAAACCACAGTCGCGTTCAACCCCCTAGCCGACGATATTTTTCCACGGCTAGAAATCAAAATGGAAAATTTAGATAATGACCACTCTTAGAAATTTATAAAACGGATTCTAATAGAGACATTGTCGAAGCCATATCACATTATTCTTTCAAATCGTTATTCTCAAATAATAAACTACAATGAAACTGTTACTTCAATCTGTTACTAGGCAGACACCATGTAATCCACCCCTTAATAATGCCAGGCTTAAGCAGGCCGCGCTTCCGAGCGGCAGATAACGCCGGGTAGACGTTGAGATATCAGTATGAGTCGCGCCGTAATAATTCCAGAACAGAGTGCGGTGGGACGCGCCGCCGCGCACGGTCGAAGAGAGAGCGCAGACTTTGTTCTCGACGGTGACAAACGCTTGGCAAACATCGCGGCACAGGACGAGAGGTCGATGGGGTGGGTGGATGGGTGGTAGCGACGGCGGCGGCGGCGGCGGCGGCGGCGGCAGCTGGGGGTGGCTGACGGTGGTGCGTTCCGTCCGACGGCCACGGCCACGACCCACGACCGCGGGGGCTACGGCCGGCCCGGGCGAGACATTGAACTCGTTGCACGGGGAGGACGGGAACGAGCATCGATTCGTCTGCTCCAGAAACGAAAGCTCGGGGGTTCTCGCCACCGCACCCCACTGCCGCCGCCGCCGCCGCCGTCGCCGTCGCTAGGCTCGTTCGCTCACCTTCCACCCCCTGACGAGCGAGAGCCGAGTGTTGCCTCTCTCGCTACGGTCGAAGCGGGACCGATGGGGGGTGGAAGCGAGCGCCATGGCCAATGATACCGACACTCGTGACACGGCGAGGTGAGACGACATGACGCACGCTTGCACGTGCGACGACACGGCTACTCGTGTTACGATTGATCGCGAATTTGTTCGACAAGGGAAATAAAAGGGTCAGATGGTACAATTGTTGATCCTACGTTCGAGATAAGAGATAAATTTGATTGATTGTAGCCTTAAAAAAAATTGAACAGAAAGAAAATGTGGACGATATGTGATTATGGAGGATGAAAACTTTAGACTTAATATAGACATGTCCATGTAAAAATCTACGTTAACACTTCGAAATAAAAATCCCCGAAATATTGGTGATTGCCTTTTCAATATTACGCAGAATAAACAATGCGGGGAGTGTTCTAGAATCACGGTCCCCTTTCACGGATTTTTCATCCTCTTTCTTTGATTGAAAAGGATTGATAACAGACAAATAAAACGTGAAATGTGCGGTTTCGAAGGTATCGCGAGAGGTGCCTAGCAAAGTGGGGCGTCTTTATCCAGTTCTTCTTATCGGGAGTTATTTAGTCACGGTTATGCTAAGGGATATTTACGTAAGTACCGACGGAGGGCCGACATTATTCCCGCGTAAACAATAAATAAAACTGATACGCTGGCGATCTCACGAAATTAGACCGGGCGGTATCGTGGGCCACGATTTCTCATTACCGTATGGCTGGTATCTCTCTGCCTTTCTCCTTTTTGGGAGAAACCCACCACCTACATAAGCGTTATGGTCTTAAGGGGCTGGCAACCCCTCTCGTACAATATAGAAGTCCCGAAATGCGCCGTCCTTTAACGCGATAAGCCGTAGGTCAGGATAAGGTTTCTTACGACTATACTTTGCTCAGATTGATCATTGTATTAACGTGTCACGAGACAAATCACTCGTGAAAAAAAAAGTCACCACAATGCTGACGCGTTCAGCCGAGGAAACATTTCGCTTCACTCAACTCCTCAGTTAAAGACCTTATCTTTGTTGCAAACTTCAACAATCTTATAAAACAGGCTTATGAAAAGACTTTTTACAATAGACTTATATAAAAAAATGGATGGGTGTAAGATTAAAGGTTAAATTATTTTACTTTTTTATTTTTTGCCTCCCTTTCTCCGGATTCTTTTCCTTATAATTACGGTAACAAATTCACAAAGTTTGCGTTGGGAAGGTTATGAAAATTCACCAGAGCAACACTTTTTCGTTATCATATCAAAGCAATAAAATTATTTCGGGCAAAACTTATGGAATGTCAATGAGATTCTCTCGCTATTTTCTTGCGTCTCGCGTAGAATACTTACAATGAAGGTGACAAAGGACTAGAAGGACTGAGAAATTTTGCTTGTCCACAATCGAATAACTGCGTTATGTCCAGCAGCGATTATAACGAGACCGACTTCCGCACAAAGTGATCCTCGATGCGGTGTTCTCAATTTAATAAAATATAAATTTCCTAAGGTGCGAAGAGAGCAATCGCAGCAGAACAAGCATAAATGCGAGCGCGGATGGGAAGGGATGAAGATATTGCGGCTGTGTCCCTCCATCTGCGTCACGTATCTCAGGGGGATCGGTGATATAAAGAAACGCTTTTAGAGATCACCGCTTAGAGGGATGACTGGCGTTACAACGTCTTCGGTCACCCGTGGGAGATGACCAGGAGACTTCTGCACGCACCATCGACGGTTACATCGATGTCCAGTCACGCGGGAATTTCGCTACAAGCCATCCCGATAATCATTTATGTGGAGCAGAAATGGAAACAGGACCCTATCCTCGACTTAACCGTATCAGTTTTCGGGAGACGTTTTGTAGGCTGAGAAATTGCTGAGACATTTCTCTGAATTCTCCAAATCCCCGATTTTTTTTAACAGAGAGAAATTTATCTGATGTCCCTTATAAATAATAATGAGGGGTCTTAAGGAGTTTCTTATGTTCAGTACGTATATATCGCGCGAAAAATTACTCCTTCAAATAATAAAATTATACAAAATTGAGCGATACCAATTTTACACTAAATATACATTTACTTTGAACAATAAAGAAAAAAATGCTTGAATTGCATTGACATTATACAAAATATTAATTTCTACTTGTTTCCCATAACAGTCTGAGTAATAACTATGCATACAATAGTAACCAATTCTAAAATTGAAGTAAAATAATATATAAAAAGTATATAACATATTGTGATGTGTATGTATATTCACAGCACAGTCAACAAATTTTTCATTCATTCGTTCATTTGTATAATCTGAAATAATAATAAGTGTGATATAACGGAGCACTGATGTAATAAATTTAAATTACACGTTCGGGCGCGCCAATCCTTTGTCATAACATATGAAAATATATGGAAAAGCATAAAACACGCCGAAATACCCCGTCGTATCCCACCTCCGTAAAATTACCTTAAGTACCCCAACCTGAATTTATGGATTTATAACGTCTTCGCATCGGCTCAACATCGGGGAGCTCATAAACGCCTAGGCTTCGGGTCCCGAAAAGGGCTTTATTAATGCAAACTCTTGTTACCCGTGTAAAGTCGTAAAGCGTAAGGCTTTTGCACCTACCCCGCACACAGCCTCGCCGTAACGATCAATACCTTCGGCTTTACAATCGCTAGACACCCTATAACAGGGGTGGATCGCGGTATTTCGCCATTGTGTAATACAATGTCATATTTCCTTAATTCTCTCATTTACGACCGGTTACAATAAATCCGGACGTTACGACAATAAATATCCATCGCTTTTCTTCTCCGTCATTTCATACACGATTAATCGGCTTAGCATGATTCATATTTTATACTGCATATTAGGCGGCAGAATTATTTAAGATCGTAATGTAGTAAGATAGTAATGGTAATGTAATTATTGCAATTAATTAAAATAACTATTACATCTATCTCTTATGTCTTCACTACACATGTCGCATATGTTTATACATGTTTAAGTTAATATTAATAACTAGAATAGAATAAAGATATATATATCACAATTAACATAACTATGACAATTGTTCCAAGTGATTTTATTTAATAATTATAAATAACTCATATATATTATAATTATTATTATAATTATAAAAACTTGTTATAGTTATATAATAACTGCGCCAAATTATCATAGAGAGGATTAAATGATGTATATATGCATATTTCATATGTATATTTCAAAATAATAATATACATATAATATTTAAATATTAAGAATATTTTTGCAACTATCAAAATTATTAAATGGTTATATTTTTCTAATTAACCGATTCTATCATTTTGTATATATTAAGCAGTAGAACGATTAAGAAAGACAGAATAAATACTTTAGCATACAATGAACCCAAATACACATCAGAAGCATTGACTTTGATCTATATTTTGTGTCCAACATATCGCATTGAACTGTATAAGCTTGGGAAACTAAATTCAAGAATTCGCAATAGCAGTTCCATTTTCAAACTCCGCGGGAAGCGCCTCGTCGCAATGCCTGCCGATAAGGAAAATGTAATGCATCTACGATCCGAGCGAACTTCCGTCCGTCGAGTTTTCGTACGACGCGTCCTCCCTTGCGAATCAGCCCTTCGTCGCAGACCCCATCCCGAACGATACACCGTCGAAAGTCCCGCACGCTAAATCCTGCGGAACCCCTACCGCGCGAGCTCGAGAACATTCATCCACCGTCCTTCCATCGACTGTTTCCGTACTGCGCCTCCACCGGATGTTTCTCTGAGCGGTTATCGATCACGGACGATAAGACCTAAACGGGTGTCCCACGTAATCCGGTGTCTCGTATGTGAATTTTAATCAGACTCAACATTTCGCTTGTTCTGTATTACTATAAATCACATTTTACGAACAAGAGCGCCTATCATGTACAAATCTCATACACATTTGATTAAATATAAAAAAATATGAATTATACAAAAATATGATATACATATAATTGTATTGCTAAAATAATAATATAATATAATTATAATATATCTTCTATTAATTATCAACGCAGAAATATTAAATGCTCCACGATTTTCTATAATAATTGGGAGAGGGAGAGGGATAATTGCAGGGGGAAGACGTAGGATTTAACGAAACCGTTTCAGTAAGATTCTGGTAAACGGTAAATCTACCAAAAATGGCGGCTGCTAGGCTCATTTTCGTTTCTTCTCTTGCCTCTTTCGATCGTAAACCCTGGAAGCGAAGTAGCTCGCTATATATGGGAACACTACGGGGAGGAAGCGAGGGTAGCAAAACGGCGGCGGTAATAAAATGTGTAACATTAATGAGGTAGTAAAAGTAAATCCAGTGCTATCGTCAGCTTGGCTGCCAGATAGTATGTACCTACCTACCATCAAATATTATATTATATATAGAGAAGTTATACATTTTTTCACGGTTTTAAATTCTTACGACAAATACGAAGAAATATATTTTTTAATAAAAATTAAATTTCTTAATAAGTTAAATTTAAAAAATGTATATTATTTAAATCAAAAAGATTCTGTGTAAAAAAATGTTTTAAGCGTGTCAAAAAATTGTTAAGATGTAATAGGTAGCGTTTGTTGCATATCTCTCGATTTCGATAAAGTATGTAATGTGAAAAATATACATTATGACTTATTACACGCGTCATATAAACAGGAGAACTAGTGGAAAATACTAGGAGTAGCGAAACCTACATATGTCGAGTTAAATTCTCATGCGTCCTGCGACCGCCGGTGGAAGATTGAAACTGCGAGCGCGTAAATCCAATTTCTCTGTAGCGCACGGCTCGAATTCGAATCTGTTCTCCGGAAAGTTATTTTCTCCCCGTGGCAAGTTCGAGAATAAAGTTGTCAGGACGTTTCGTGAATAAAACTCGCGCGACGCGCCCACGGCTTTCCTGCCACGTGATGCGCCCACAAAAAGCAATCATGCATAGTCAATTATTCGACGTTAATAATTTCACGTGAATATTATCCGCTTGATTAAATTTTATTCAAGGTTTCTTTAAAAGTCAGATGAAGCTCAGGATGAAACTTTATGGCACAAGAAGCGGAGAGTCGTATCGAAGAATTAATATAAATTAATTTCGAGATCGCGATTTGAAACGTACAGATTCTGTAAAGTTTTTATTTAACTCTTGCAATGTGTATTTCGTTATTTGAATATTTCGAGTGATTTTTAGGATTATCACGTTTGCACAAAAAAATTCCATTCCCTTCTCGACCATCCAATGGTCCTTTTTCTAACCCCAAACGTAATTTTAATGTGATTTCGGTGTGTGAATAATTCATGAAGTCGAAAAAGTAGGAGGCACATGCATTTTCATGCAAATTGTTTGATGATCTTACGAGGCTGACTCATACCACTTTCAGCGTAGGGACGTGAGTGTTCCTCTAGATCCCAAGTGGTCGCCTCTTTCTCGATCTTCCCTACTGCGCTGAGTAATTAAATCCGACTGCGTGACTGGCGATAAACCACGACTACCTGCCGTAAATCCGACGAAAGTATTCCTTCATTCTCTCGTTCGCGACGTGAAGTCTCCTGGTACTCTCCAAGTACTACACGTGACGTATGTCCAGTCAATCCTCCTGATTTAACTTTCAGGCTGACGTCGTAAAAGTGCAAATTGAAACTGGATAATGATTCCAGGTGCAACATTTGTTACAATCTCACGATGAGTTGAAGTCTTCGACTTCATAGACTTTTACACACATTACTCTTTTAAATTTAAACAGTACAAGATTATTATAATCATCGAGACAGTATTATTAATTTAAAAAATTAAGATTTAAACATAATTAAAATTTCTATCAACTATATTTCTATTTCTATTAACATGACCAAAATTTCTTCAACGGTTCAAGGACAATTAAAATAATTTAAGAATAAATTGTTACAGCAGCAAGATAAATTTGTCCATCTTTCGTGTTTCTTTTTTTCAATACTTATCGTTTTAATAATTAGACTATTGTATCCATTAAATTTGTCAGCAAATTGCCATTAAATCGCTATTCACGAGAGGGTCGAAATACTCGCAGCTAATAACGGATTCTGTTGTTTCAGCGACGTGAAGTAATTAGAGAGCGCAATTAATTCTACGGCGGTTGTAGGGATTGCCCATAGTGTAGTGTAGTGTAGTATAAGGAGCGAGAGTGCGGTTTGCACCGGGTTGACGTGATGCAATCCGTCGGGTTACTTGATGTTTTAATGCCCGTTTACTCGAACCAACCCGTCATGATCTCACTTCTTACTTGCTCATCAATTGGCGAACCATTTAATCACAGATGGTGAGATACGTTATGAACTTTGATGGACAGCCGCTTTAATGGAGATTAGAATGGAATTATAGTTCTTGCACAATAAAAAGAAAATAAGTAAGGTACAAATGTTAAAATAGCGATGTCATATAAAATAATAAGTAATTTCTTATATAAGGAAAGGTCAAATGACGTGTTTAATTTGCGTATCTTACTATTTTTATATCGTATAGAACAAAAGCTTCACAAGTCTGCATTACACTAAGTCATATTTCATGTACACACATTTCTTTCATAGAGTTCGAAATTGTGCTGTAAAAAGAAGATTATTTAAGCATAAAAACGCAAGTCAAGCATAAAGTGCTTTTTCAGCGAGGACGCCACCTCTCATTCCGCGTTAAATCAATCGTTCTCCGGATTTTCATATTCTTTTTCTCGTTTGTTTGCCCGGGAATTATCGCCAAGCAAGGCAGATCGACCGTAAGACAGCCTTTCTCGCAATTCTCTTTCGCATGTTTGCCTTACGGTAATTCAGCTCTGTTTACCCAGACGGAGCGAATTTCGGAAAGTAAGCTCGGAATTGATGCGCAGACGAAAAACATATGTATTGTGTTTGGATTTAATTTTTATAGAGTTCTGCTGTGTCTGTCTCTCTTTTATATTTAATCGTCTAATTGATATGGCGTACGTTGCACAGCCTTAATATCGTCGAACATATTCTGTATATTCTAGCGCGTTAGTATTGTAGATCGTAAACCGCTGTTATTTGATGGCCGCCCACGATATTTCCTGTATATCATGCCTGGGGTATAACGAGAAGGGGTTTCAAGCGGTCAAACAAAATGTACCACCCACTGCTCAGTGGCCGTGTAAAAAGAAAAAAAATATCGGAAAAAAAAGGAAACGCCGCTCCGCAATTTGAAATTCAAACTCCTGTCTGTCCGTTTCATCCTTCTCGCCAAAAGTTTCGCAGGGTGTATCAAGCAGAGATTGAAAACGAGGAATACGTTAAAATTTCATTGTTTTCAGGCCAAGGTTACGATTCTCGTACTGGAAGTATATAAATTGTGAAAGTCCGCTCGATGTTTTGTTGCGTCTAACATGGTAGAAAAACTGAATCGTAAAATATCCATGTTGAGAGTACAAGCTTTCTCGTTTAAACATAATGAGATATTAAGCGAACCAGAAAAGACTCGCCGGTTTCTTTTTTATTTTTAAAAATATATCTCTCATGCAAAACGTAATGTGATAATATTTTATTTCGTTTCCCTCGTTTTATATTAGTTTCTTTCAAATTTGAACTACGCACATCAGGTAAATCACACTCGGCAACATCGAAAATATAAAATAACGCTCAGCATGTCAACGTGCTGATTGCTTTCTCGCATTTCTCACGCCTCTGGAAGAGTTCGACGATGAAATTCGATTAGCAAACTGACCGACGTGCGACGGATCATTAATCCCGACTCAAAGAATCACTCGCGGGGCGCGTCGACAGGACGGTCGCCCGTAAGACAAATTGCTCGCACTCCGTTCTCGACCTTTCGGATGCACCGCCTTTCGTCGAAGGTCGCAAAAGGAGAAAAAAACGGACAGCTTTTCGAGACTTCGTTCAAATGACTCACCGAATCTGCACTACAGGAGCGAGACGCGGGAGTGGCAAATTTTTTTTTATCAAACGCGCACCCTTTCTTTTTTTTCCCCATCGAAATTAGCCAATCCTCACGCACGGTACAGCGGGATGAAGAGCGCACGGACCGTCGAACACAATCGGGCGATCCCCCGAATATTTTTGCACGCGAAAATGTTCCTCTCTCGCGCGATGACGAGCCTGAAGAGCGCTCGATTCTTGCATACACATGCAATTCGATCGATTTTTACCCCTTTTACCCTCGTCTCGTTTCGACGAAGATCCGTCCCGGTTGGAAGGGTTGATACCCACAATTTCGTATCATAGGTATCAACACTCCTGATTACGCTCTTCGTCAGATATCGATCGCGGCTCGTTCGCTGCGGTTTTATGTTAACTATACAGAATGCGTCTAGACTATTTTTTTATGCTTATCCCAGTTTGCGGGAAATAAAGAGAGATAAAGGATAAACACGGAGACTGGGCAGTGCACCGACTGGAGATCCCAACGGACTGTTTTCTTCGATAGCCGCGAAAGGGAGAAACGGGAGGAGGGTTTACCGCCTTCCACGATCGCAGGGATTGAAAGCGAAGTGTTCAGACTTTGCCGGAAGTGCGGAGAGTTTTTTTATCGACAGACTAATCTACCGGAATCTCGATAGAGCATCGTTAGATAGCTATCGTAAGTCAAGGATTTCGAATTGATAGAAGAGATTGGTTTTTACATGGTATTTCTACGGTAAAACGCTTCACGATATAAGTCTCACTGTCTTTTTGATTCTGAAAACTAACTGTTGTTTCATTTTATCATCTTTTTTTGTATCCATAAATCGGAAACTTTGACTTTACTACGTAATTTGAAAACTAAATATTGGTATTGCCGCACTATAATGTTTATAGATTTTTTTAAAAAATTTCCTTTATCTTATATTTTTTATTAGATATTATTTAAAGAAAGAGAGAGATGAATATTTGCTATGTATCCTATTTCGCACACAGCGTTTTTGCGTCGTTCCGGAATCCCACAAAATATTACATAATACACCGTGAACGTCATTAATATTGAATATTTTGCGTTGTCCCCCCGCGTAGAGTTGGTGACAGATTTGACGAATAAAAGTAATTTCACGCCTCGGGCATATGTAACCGGACGCATTCGGATTCGCTGTAGATGACGGTCCGATCCGTTTCGTTCTCCTCTCGCTCGTTATCGTTCGCCGACTTCTCGGGCCTTCGTCGTTCAATTTTTAACTCACCGCGAAGGCCCCAGACCCCATTACATCCGAACGTATTCAAAACGAAGGGTCGGTTGATCGATATGTAAAATTCACTCTCGCGACCCATGCGTCGATAAATCGTACCGAGGAAAACTCTTAAGGAAAGACGTCGGGGTGAGATTTATAGTGCAGCAGCCTCACGTTCCGATTTATCAGATTCGAGATATTCGATGCAGAGAATGAATGCCCGTGGAACGTTACAGCGTTTCTCAAAATTTTCACATGGCGGCAAATGAGATTTCGAGTCAAACGCAATGTCGTCGACGTTACAGAAGATTGATTTAACTTCTAGAGAGTTACAAAAACATTATACACAAAATAAAAATGTACATGGTACGCAGTTGGTTTGTGTAAGTGGGTCGCGGATATTACGGAAGTAAAGTGACATTTCATCCAACAAAGGTTCGAGATAGAGTTCGAGAGAAGAGAGATCAGACTTATAGAGAGAAGGGATCTCTCTATCCCAATTCCTAAAAGATTTTGGATTCCGTCCAAAACACGTTGACACTACTCTCACGTAGCTCCTCAGTACGTGTCCCAGTCTCGGAAGTCGTGGCGAAGCCCCTCTTATTCCAGACTTCCGTTTGTTCTACCAGTGACTATCGTATCCCTCCTTTCCTCCCTACCCTCTCTCTCTCATTCCCTTTCTTGTCTTCCACACATCAGCACTCCCTTTTCGCATTTTGGCTTTGCCCTCTTTATTCGTAATAGCACCGTTGGTGAGCGTCAAAGCTATACTCACTCCGGACCTTTGTCCGCCTTTTCGACCCCGTGCCATCGCCATTCAGGCACAAGGACCACCTCTGAAGGGTTCACCTAATTAATTACTCTGCTGCCGCCCGCTGAATCGAGCGAACTGTCGTACGCACGCCGCTGATAAATCCCAATTGCGCCGGAAACACCGAATGTCATCTCGTTATAGCAACCAATTTCGTGGAAATTATTTTCCTGTTACGCTATCGTCGGTACAAGCGGTTCAAATAGCTATCGAAAATCAATTGAGTCAATATCAGTAAATATTCATTTCATTATTAATTATCACAAAAGTTATTAAGTACTATTAATTTTATTAATAATTGCAAATGCTATTAATTACTTATTTTACCGTATGTTGTACTATTTTAACATCGCCACATAATATTAAAATTGCAATTTACAAGACCATGCGCAAAATTATATTCATATACACATTTGCATTCCTTTATACATTATATTTTTTATATATGTATTATTTCGACTCGCGACACGCTCGACATCAAGTATCCCGTTTTCACGGTCAATATCTTTGTTTCTAACGTGCGTCTGCTAAGTCGGCGAAGGGTGACGAAGAGTCGAACAGCGAATACGTGTTTTGCTAACGAGAAACTGTTGTCACTCGCCCTCCCATCCCTCCTAAAATGCGGGCGGAAGAACTCGGAAGATCCTCCGGAGAACATCCACTTCGTTCTTCCACGGCGTTAGAGTCCATGAAAGTGGGTGACGCCAGTTTCTTGAAGATCCGCGATATCCGCGTGGGAAAAGCCCAGAAGCAACCCTCGTGATTTCCTTGTTGTCCTCCCTCTTCTTTGCCATCAACCGGAGAGGGTTACACACTTTCCGGAAGCATCCGGTGCGGTAGACTACTCGCGGAATGCATCGTAATGCGACGTTGATTGTACAAGACGATCGCGCGGACTCTTTCATCGGGTCCTGGTACCCTCTTTGAATTTATCGCTACAAGAAGATTGTTAACGCCAGCACACATAAATAGGTGACCCGCGACGAATGTATCTCCCTGTGCTTGCAGACCGCTCGATCGTTCCGCTCGTGCACACGATAGATTGCTCTTGGGAGACATTACGTTGCATGTGACATATTTTATAGGCCATTGTGAGCTAAAGTGGTTCTCGAATTGGCAGATAATAATAATAAAAACAATAAGAAAGCATTATATTTCTCATAATAAAGTAGTTATCCGTAACAAATACATTTTTTCAAGGGAGAGATGTATCCTCGTACAGAGTTAAACGTTTATATAAAAATACGCGAGGAAAGTTTACCACATGGTGGTAACAACAAGAAAAAATTGCTACAATAATATTTAACAAAAGTATAGACAATATGTAAATAATAAGATAAGCGTGTATCGCATGAGCAGGGAATATTATACGCACGTAATAATTTGAATATCCAATTACTGCTATTATCAGACGCTATGGTACATCTCGGTCGGCAGTAGAACCTGCGACGGACGGTTGACCGAAATTACTGGCCATACGGTAAGCTCTAACCGGGAGAGACAAAACCACCCCTGGATTACGGTGCGTCGTTATTATTATATTACCGGGTAGCTGGGGGTAGCTTGACGATGGTCCCCTATGCGCGTTATTTCGATAAAACGGTCTACTAAGGACACGAGGCGCCAGGACCGGCTACGGCACCGTAGTTCCAGAGTTACGTCTTTGAATTTACGAAGCTATAATTCAAACAAGCCGCCCTCCCACACGGAGGGAAACATCGCCGCTACCCACGGGATGAGCCCTGCCCGCTGCTACCTCGCAATGCGCAAATACCCTTCGGGCTGGGAGCTCGCCGGGAAAGGTTTCCGCTGGATGTAGTCGCCGGGACAAAGAACCCAACTGCGCTATGCTTTATCCCTCGTCCTCGCCACCGTACGATAGATATATGTCGATCTTGGCGCCATGTACGATATCGATTTGCAGTTATTATGTGTTCCTCCTGCTTCTTTATGTCAAAACAAAGAAAATACGACTATTTTTTTCAATTTTAATAATCGATGCCACCAAATTTTTTATAACATTATTGAGATTTTTTGTAGTTCTTTTAAACAATTTTAATTAATTGTAAATTATTATTATTAAAGAAATATTTTCTCTCACAGTTCTTTGAATGTTTTATATATTGCAATTTATGATTGAAAAATGTAATAGTAAAATTAAAATTTATTAAATACAAAAAGTAGTAAAAATGTTTGAAAAAACATTTAACGTAATAACTGCAAACCCGAGATTTCAGCTTTCAAACTCTGGCAAGTTTCTCTCTTGTAAAACTTCTTCAAATAGCGCCACATGAAAGTGACGACTAAAAAATTAATAAACAAATTTCAATTTTGAAATAAATTAAATTGTACAAGTTCCTCCGTAGTATATTTGCATTTATTTTGAAAGGGCATTTCAATAATTACTTGGGAAAAAATTGTGTAATTTTTTTTTAAAAACGTATTTTATCAAGAACCTTTAACATCTCAAAGAGAAAAAAAACATTCAATTTCGTACATATTTTAAGGTTGAAGCTTCTTTATCAATTTTTCACAGTCGACTTTCAAACTCCATTTGGAGCAGTGACATCGCCGAGAAAAGAACTTTACAGAGTTTAAAAGCTAAGAGTTCAAGCTCTATAAGAGCTTCTTTGAACATCACTCTATAGTCTTTTTGTGTAAATATGTATTACGTCATTTTTGCTAAAAACTCGAAGTAATTTTTTAATTTTGTTGAAAAATATGAATATTATTATAGAAATGTGCGAACTAAGAATTTTTTATGTCAATCGAGTTTTATTTTTTTCTTCGGATCCTAATCGAATTCGAATAAACAAAATTTTATTCAAATCAAAACAAATTAAATTGAATCGAGTTAAAGTATAATTGTAATGAACAATATAATTATTAATTTTAATACGTGGATATAATAAAAGAATATTTTAATGTGGAAAAATAATATTGAATAATATAATTAATCAAAATTTCAGATTCAAATCATAGAAATTTAAATCAACCGAACTTTATTCGATTCGTATTCGAAATAATTATATACATCTCTATTATAATTACATACATCTCTAATCAATACACTAAAAATTACACTTAGATGTAATTGATGCGTGGTCCAATCTAAGAAGAAAGCGCTATGAGTTTAGGTGTCTTTTAACGATGCAATTTCACCGTGAATGCTCGGCACGATCGAGCACGTTCTACAAAAAAAAGGAAAAGAAAGGTAGAGATTGTCTTCTCCCCCAAGCGTGCTTTCAGGTGCGGACGAAAATTGGCAGCGCTCATTTCGCGAGGGCAGACAATGGGCGCGAATCGTAAAAATGTCGCTGCCAAACCACTGAGGGCGCGAGCAAAGACAATCTCCTTCTCTTTTACGGGGCCATAAATTAATCCGAAGAGGAAGAGGGAAAGGAGCGCCCTAAGTGTTCTCTCCTCGTAACGCGGCGTGCAGACAGTTGCTCGGAAGTTGCGCGTGAACAAAGAGCCCGGATGTTATATCCCTGTACTGGGAAAAGCTCGTGTTCGAAGCCGATCGAATCTGACCACGATAAATCTTAGAGTATTCAGACTAAACTACCTCTCTTTGTTTCTTGTAGTTAAAAGCTGATGCTTAATATCATCCTACACATTTGTCTCGGAAATTAGGAATAAACATGTAAGGTAAAATTTCTTTTGCAGAGTTAAATGGTAATGTAGATATACTTGGAATTTACATATATGCTCTTCTAGAACTAACATTGAAACCACAACACGGTATCTAATATCTTTCACGCTAAACGAAATAAAACAAAAGAAGAGAGGAAAACGTAGAAAGTCTGAAGGAACAGGAAAAAACGACTTCACTTTTCATGCGAATAGGTTGTATCGTCTGCCAGGACCAAAACGGAATTGAATTCGCGTGCATGTCGTAGCCTGCATAAACAGGGACGAAAGAAAGAAAGAATGCGAGGGTGCAGCTGTCAAAGGACGAAAGACGGAAAGGAACGGATCAGATAAAACGGGTATCGATCTCGATCGGAGAAGGCTGAGGAAGCACAGAAAAGACTCGTCGTTTTCCTTACCATCGTTTCTTTCAGTGTCCTTTTTGGGCTATTGAAGGAAGGACTCTCTCATAATCCTCGTATCTCAGAAAATTTGTTTCCATGCGGGCAGTTCTTATCGGATGTATATCGGTCGCGAACAATGTCGACGACAGATAATTTTCAATCTGAAATTTCTACATCGGTTGTCGAGACGCAAAAGATCGCGAAAGATCTTGGAGAATGCACCCGACCATCCCTTAGGACGTCAGACAAAATTATAGTTATATATATATATGACATATGCGGGGAGAAACCTTGCAGGAAGAATGCATCTTCCAGACCCTAGGAGGGGTAAGTCCCGAAGAGCTTTCAGACAGCACGAGAGAGCCGTCTACTTGTACTGTCGCAAATCTTCTCACGCTCGGTCCTAACTCTCGACCTCGTTTATCATCAAGACCCTTCGAACCCTCACGCGAGATCGAGGGTTTGCCAATGCCGCTTTGCGCGAACGCTCGCGAATGCTCGTCACGCTCGCATTAGGAGACTCGCACCTTGTTTACGCCGTCATTTGCCCGGCGATGGATGATTTGAATTCGTCCGGCGCATCCATCGACGAATCGCCGAGAATCCCTGAATCCCTTCGGAAAAGAACGGTCTCTCTAATGTCTTCTCCTCCGTCTCACCGACAATAGGAAAGAGTAGTGCGCGTAGTTTCCCCGATCTTCGTTATTCCTCGCTAGACTTGCTTACCGTAGCACGCCGGGAACAAACGTGGTCGAAATTTAAATCGCGAATCCCGTGCACTGACCTTTGATTACGCGTTTCACATTCGAGAATCGTGTAAATCTAATTTACGACACGTTATCGATGCATAATTAACTATGAATTGCCGCGGGGCGGAAGATATGGTCTCCTTCGATCAAATTAATTTTTCACATCTTCGATACGGATGACAAATCGGTATCAAATTGGTACTAACGTGTTTGCTTTGAGATCGCTGTCTCTCACCCTGATCTGACATAGTTTCTTTTCGAGCTATCCTTTGTCATTTCCCAATTCGCTCATGACGCCGGTAGGGTGGTACGAAAGGTTTCCTTGTATCTGACGGATTCGGTTTCCGAGTGACGGCCTGTCACTCTCGGCGGTTAACTCGGAAAATCAACTTCCGACCTTCGCCCCACGACCGACTTGTTTCTGAATTCAATTTTACGCAATACCGAGGGTGGACGCGTGGCCGCGAGAGTGATAAGAACAGTTTGCAATTTTATAAAATTATAATCGGTTTTTTCCATTTTCGAATCGCGAAGGGCATCAATCAGGTCATCACGATCTTGTTTTCGAACATCCTTGTATCAGAAGCGACGAAATATCTTTTTTCTATCCAGAAAGTTAAAGTCTTGAAGGAAGTGTTTATAAAAAAAAGATTGTTTCTCAGTTATACAAATTCTAAAGATAAATCGTAACATTGTCCTATATTATGTGTTCTGAATCTCCTAATTCAGACAGAAGTTTGTCGATTAATTATAAAAAATGTTATTATTAATTACGACGCGAAAAAGCATTAAATGGCAGAAACTCTAAAATTAGAAGTTTCATTAAAGCGACGATATATCTTGGGAATCTTATTTGGCAAATGGCGAAACTTACTTAATAACTACTCCTATATCTGAGTGCTAACGCCGATGAGACTTCTCTCCAGGATTTGATTTCGTTTTACGAGCGGTTTCCTTTCTCTGTTCGAGAATGCTCCTTTTCTCGTGATGACCATGTGGAAACAATGGCAGGCTGTAGAGATAAATAGACACGTTTACAGCCGTAAACTCACTCGTAACGATTTCATGAAAGCTAATGTACTCTTAACTCAGAGAATTCTTATAAAATTTATGAGAACTAAGAAGATTAATTAAAAATCGACGCTCGTAATAAAAAGTGTTTTTCTCAATTCCCGTTTATTATACTTTCCATGCCTATTACTTTAACTTTATATCAACATTCAATGTATTATACTTCAATTTTTAAAATGAGATTTAATCTGATTTCTTTGGGGTATTTTTAAATATAGAATCATTATAATAACATGATAATATATATTTTTTTTAATAAAATCAATATCTTCACGTTTTACTGTAAATATAATTATTATTTAATCAGAAATATTAATTGAAGATTGCAAAAGCGAGAAGAAAATCATTTAGAATACATCATGTTATGTATAAATATGCATGGCAAGTAAGTAAATGTCATTAATGACAATAGAAAATAAGCAAATGAATGAAAAATGCAAGATCTAATTTGATCTAAGCTTGTAATTATTCTTAAAGCTCGAGCATGTAGTTGTTAATGATGAATCTCGTTACCGTATATGTATATACGCGGCAAAATTATTTCTTCGTTCGATAGCACTCGGGCGACTGCGTTAACGAACGGTGACTTTCCTCATTTAACGAAGATTACAATTACTCGTCCCCACAAATTGATTCTTGCGACGAGGATAATTAAACTTTCATCCGTGGCCAATATGTCTTTAAACGTGGCGCAGAGACATCATGAATATGCAAACTATACCCTTTTTTAAATATTTCCTCTACTCCCCCTATTGAAGTCTCTATCGTTATGAGAAAGAGACATCATTATTGAAAGCAAGTGCACTCGAGACATGAGAGAAAGAGAGAGACTTTGTCTTTCCTCCTTTTCTCGGTAATTTCTGCCGGTTCATGAAAGATTGATTTAATTCCCGATTTGCGTATTCTTAACGAATAAACTTTAAAAAGGGAGCAAAAAAATTAAAAGTTTTCGTCAAACAAATACTGTTCTTATTAATATTCCTAAAGCTGTATACTTTAATCTGAAATAATATTTTAGTCATAATTTAACTAATGCATTTCGCGTATTACCTTTCAAACTTACTCAGATTTATTTAGATTTCTTAAAGTTCTTAAGAATAATTTAAGTGAAATTCAGGACGCGCGCATTAAATTTATGTCTGCAAAATGCGTTTGCAAATCAGTGCAAGACCGGAAATGTATTCTCGACGAATTTTCGCAATTAGAAACTGGAATTTCCCGCCGCGGGTGTGTTGTCTGCGAGTATGCCTCTTTAGCTTCAAAAGCATGACGCTAGACTGACAACTTCGCTGCGTCGTCATCCGCGGGAAGATTGCCTAATGAATCCACCGTGAGACAATGAAGCGGATCCGGAACGAACCCAGCCCATTGTGTGCCAGGACTATTTCATTACAGGCTAGCTCGTGAGCTTTTTGAGAGACACTGTCGCCTCCCTGAATAATTTACTGGTTCGTACAGGATGGAAGGTGAACAGCTTTTTAAGAAAGCTAAGCGTCTCACGTGTCGAAAATAGGCCCTCTAATGACTCTTCTGTATGTTATTCAGCGAACGCACAATGCTAGGACAATATCTTTAAAATGAGGTTAAATCGAGACTTACTGTTATATAACTGCACAAATTATATAGATGTATAAAAAATAAATGTTTTCTCTTTAATATATTTATTCATAATGAACATAATGCTTATGACATTATTAATAATAATATTAAAAACTATTATTGTTTATTCTATATACATATACATATAATAAACATATAATAAATAATACATATAATAAACGATATCAGTTATTCTAATTCTAATATTTTAATTATTAATTATTCTGATAAAATGACTAATTATTCAAGTTATCTCATCATAGCATTCATTTTGGTAAGAGATGGGAAAATATAATATATATTAAATAAACATTTGTAAATAAAATTTTGTCGGAATAAAATTTTCATATATTATAATAAAAAGTATAAAGCAAAAATTTAATTATGGGATTAAATTTAATCGCAGATCAGATTCTCCAAATGTTTAATATAAACATTCAAGATAAATTTAAGCTAAAATTCTGACAAACTCATCAGGCCATCCGCGTCGCTGTATAATTTTTTCTCACTCTCTATCCGACTTTTCCCAATTTCTCAAAATTAATAGCACACACATCTGTAGAAATCGTGGCTTTGAAATCGCAATGTCACCGGGAATCACTTCGAGAACAGGAACTGCATCCCCCGTCTGTCTTTTTCTCTACTCGCACGAGATAAATCACCGCACCAAACAGGACGGCGGCCCTGTGCTTTCCTTTTTGTCTCCTGAAACGAGTAAATATTCAGCACGTCTGTGTATAACATTTATGACAAAGTTCGGCGAGCTCTCTATTTATTATTCATGGGCAAGCGGAGGTGCGCTCGCTCGTCGTCTCGACGACCCGCTCGTTTTTTTTTTTTTAAGTACGACGGTCGAATTAAAAAAGTTTTCTCTTAATTAATACGGCCGCCGTTACAGGCTCGCAGGCTTCGAGAAGAGTCACGGCCCGTTCATGTTTGGCTTCCGAACCGAGAAGGAGGGCCTCTCACAAATCGAGATTATCTCCCCTTTCTCGCTCTCGCGGCTAATTTCTACGAAGTTTTGTTTTACATAAAGACGCCGCGAAGTATTCCTAATTACCGAAAGCGAAGGTTCTTTCGCGCGGCCGGAGAGTTTCGAGCGATATCAGTCGTGATTAAAACAAACTGATTTAGGACGCCTTAAACCGATGCGGAAAATGCAAAAATTCACCAAACAAGCAAAACTCCTGTGGATTTACGCGGCTGTTTATCTTGTTAGAACGCAGAGGTAATCTAAAAGTTGCGGTAACCCGCGATGAACGTCGGATAATTTGTAAGTAACTGCAGGAACGATTGCGGCAAATAGCGGTGAGCATTTCAAATCCACGCGGTGTTCTCATAATAATGGATTTACTCGTTTAGCATCACTTTTCTCGCATACCGTTTCTATGCTTTAGCTTATCCATTACACTTTGCAACCAGACTCTCCATTCCAGTTATTTTTCATCCGGACAAAGGGCTCTATTGTCTATAAAATAAACAGCTCGCTCTGCACGAATATATTAAACGAAAGTTCAAAGACGAAGCATACATTCGTATTCATAAAGGAGTGCGTTCACGTTCGTGTTTCATGTTTTTAAAACAGCTTAATAAATCTCTGAAGCATTACAATAAGTTAATTATGCGTTACTTTATATACAAACTTTTTCAGCGTAGTGAAATCGCTGGAGAACCGTTTGAGAAAGGAAAAGTGGAAAAAGCACAGAAAAAGAAGGGAAGGATTATAATTGAAGGATATAATTAAAGATTATATAATCTTTTTATTTTTATTAATACTTTGAATTATTTTGATCATTTTTGTTGATATAACGTGTATATCGATGAATAGCTATATATGTCGGTGAATACGTGTCATCGGCAATTTTAACATAAACAATTTCATTCGTATTTAATTGATTACGAAGTCATCTTCACGGAAGAACTCGTATGGACTCCGTGTGTCCATTATGCGCGAGATGATCTCTGATTCGCGACACGAAGCAGCGAAAGAAAGCGATTTAGGCCAACCGTGCGTCTCGATTATTATCTAGTCGGTCGTAAATCGTTGCATGGGAGATTCGCACGCAGTCTTAGGCAACTTCATCAAACTCGAAGCACAACGACCGACTGCCAAGTTGTGGAGATGGGACTTGTTATGCGTGAGAAGTTCCGACTTCTTTCCCTCAGAAGTTACCCCGTGTAGAGCCCCGTCTTTTTTTGTCTTTCTGCAGTTTATCGTTTCCCTCCCTCAGGAGCAAACGTTGCGTTCGTTCAACTGTGTGAGTTGCTTTTCCTCTCATCCCTCTCTCTTTCTTTCTGTAGAAAAACTTAATAAAAATAACGATATTACGGTTATTACGGTTCGCAGGAGGTGATGGCAGCAAGGGTGGCAATTACCCACCTCGACTGACTTTCTTGCAGCCGGGTAAATACGGATAATATCGCTGCGCTGCGACAAGACGCCACTCCGGGCCAGAAGGTATATGATATATACGATATTATATATCGGAAATACCCTGGACCTCCCCTGAAATTTCGAAGCTTCCGTTAGTTTCGCGAAAATATCATACACGCCGAGATATTTTCCTCGGAAAAAATTTACGAACAACGATGGAGTACACAAACTCTCAAATATTCATCGTGAATTGCAATATTCTCTGTTAGCTAATATCACTATTAATCACTATTAATATGTTCATGTACATATAATACTTTACATACTTTAATATTATATTTTAATTCAATGCAATAACAATCAGAATGATGAGAATTATATATAAACAAACCAATAACAACATAAATTTATTTATTAATGAGAAAAGTTATGAGAAAAATTTTATTCATTAATAAATCAGACTTTTAAATTAGAAATGCAAAAATCTATTATTATTATAAAAAAATTAATTTAATAATAATTTTTATCTAACAAAAACTTGTTTAAACATTAATAGAATTAGATCCTGTATTAAAAACTCTCTTTTTTATCTCAAAACTCAAAAGAAATATTAAACACCTCTTAAAATATATTATCTCAAAGTATAATACACGGTAGATGGAAGAGCGGCAGACTCGACTTTCTATTTTTCGGCACAGATGCAACTTATGACGATGACAAATTGTGCAATTATCGCCGTTGAGATAGGACTTTGGTACGCGAGGCAAATGCGCGACAAAAAAAAAACAGGGAAAGTATTCGTGAGAGCGAGGTACGATTAGGAAACAGTACAGAAATACAATTGCAGAGCAGATAAGTGGCGAGACAGTATTGACTCTAATTATCAGAAAGGTGCTCCCAAGGGAAGGGAGCAAGACCACTTAGATTAGTCATCCACCTGGAAAGCATCGTTATCATTAATCGGAATAATATGTTCGTTTATTCGAAAAATTAGTCTGTGTAACTTCATTTCGTTAAATTCAGCTACAATTTAACGAACATATTATTTACAAAAATTTACAAAGGTCATCTATTTAATTGCACATTATCCTTGTTAATATTAATATAACAACTCTATAAACATCTGTGGTATACACATTAATAAATAAACAGCGTTACAAGTCCATTGCGTATCATTAGTCTCGTATCATTAGTCTCGTATCATTCAGATCTCTTTTCATCATATAGAAACGAAAAGAACTGCTGAGATCGAAAACCGGATAAAAACCAAGGTTGATAATCATCTCAGCAATTCTGACATGCACGAGACGTGTAACAATGTCTTATCTGATCAGCGAGGAAATAGTCATACATTTTTCAATCACCAGAACGTTGCGCATCCGTTACCGGTGATTCGGTCCACCGGAAGAAGCGCGAGTAACCGTATTTCAGAATTACAGTTGTGACAGGATCAATGGTAAATATTTGTGCCATTTCTATGCGAAGGCGTATCCCGGACAAGGTGTAATTCTGAAATTTATGGGGGATGACCGTGCCGAACGAAAGGGTACGGGCGTACGTTGCAGGATCAAAAGATACCCGGGCTACGGGTTTTTGACGGCGGCAAAAAGGGGGATCGTGGAACGACGCGCTTAAGGCGGAGTCGTTACCGCGTAAACGACCTCCGCCGAAACGACAGGGTGGAATCTTTTTGCCGCTGCCTAACGGTACATGTCGCGCACAAATGCAAACCTCTTATTAACGCAGCCCGGGGAAAAATCAATTTCTCCACGACACGATGATTTACTCTCTCAAATCGTTTGCTAAATGAGCAGCAACTAGGACCCTGTTTCGTCTCGGATTAAAGCTTGTAAATCACGCCGTTTCAACTCTTTGTTAATGCACGATTCTTTCTGCACGCGTTTGCTTTAGGCAATCGCTTCTTTAAATTTAAAACAAAGCTTCAGTGTACGTGATATATCGAAATGTATTTCGGTGTTATTGGGGTTATTAATATAAATATACCCCAAATTTTGGTATGCTTATAATCGTACCGAATAATATATTCAGTACCAAATAATATATTTCACAAAAGAAGAAATTTTAAGAGAAATATTGTGAATTTAAATCAAACCAGAGAGCAATTAAAAGAATATAATTTCTCTTACAAAAAAAATAATTATAGCTGTAACTTGCGCGAAAGAATTTCATTAAATCGAACTTTTTTAAGCAATGAACTGTTTTACTTATTTCATGTGTCTCACATAAAAACGATTTGACGTAATCAGAAGCATTTGTTGTTAGTCAATAAAGGATGACGCACTTAGAAAATCGTCAAAGTTAATTATGCACTATACTTTGCAAACTTTCGTCGCAGGCGCAGCTCGGCAGTTTGCACCTGTCTCGCCGTTGTTATCGGGACAATAATCGATTTATCTATCCGCCGCACGGAGGGTTCTGGTACGAAGAGAACACGTCGCGTCTGTACAAGGTTGTTTTCGCACTAATTGCTTTCATTTTCAAATTGCGTTATGCGCCGAGAGAGCCTAAAAGCGAGCAGTACAGCAGACACTGACGTCGAAAGTGCGACGGCGTCTAGGCATAGTGGGTGCAAACTTCGTCAATATCACTGTCACCATAACAACAGGAACTCACGAAAATTGCCATCGTCATTCGTGATAAAACGTTTCGATGTAAACATCAATGTCAATCTAAATTAATTTTTGTGTGTGTCGACAATTTAACTGTAATAATTATAGATAATCAGTTAATAGAGGGATAATACATTGAAAAGTGAAAATAATAATTCCTTTATAATTGCACGACAATGCCTTGCGACTTTACACGCAAAACATCTTTTTGTCGCAAAATCATTATAGTCGCAAATCATTATAATCAATTATTGTTGCTCCTCCTAAACATGCGCATGAACACGTATAAAAAAATACGTGTCCCTTATTTTTGTCTAGAAAACAACATATTACAAGCTCATCAAAATCGGAAAATTATTATCCTCTGATCATTTTCTCCTTTCTCTAAAGCGGTGAACACATCGCTTCGGAAGCAGCCTTGCAAATTCCGCTCCATCGGATGCATTTCAAGAGCGACAAGTTTCGCCCCACCGAGCGTCTCCTGGAACAAGGGGCTCCCCCAGTTCCAATTTTGGAATGGACACGAAATTCCCCGCGCCCTCTTTTATTTTGCCTTTCCGGCTAAAAGCGCACGTGCTTCTTTCCGGAGAGTCGCGGACAAAGAATCGTATTTTTAACCGTTTCTCGTTACTGCACCTTGAACAGTACCCGGGGCCGCGCGGCGCACCACTCTCCCGTCGAAATTTCCTCGTTACCCGAGCTTTATGTCACGGACGTTAAAGAGAAATATGAACGGCTTAAGAGCTCCGTTAGGTACACGACCGAAGGAAAATGAGCGCGGGGCGTGCAATACGGCGCACGCGATTCCGCAACGATGAGTCTCGTAACTCAGTGATGCTGGAGCAGCCTGTTCGACACTTGGATAATGACTCGTCTGCAATTTTCTTCAGGCTTAATCATAACACCGCCGAGCGGCGAGCAACATCTTGCATCCATCCAATTAATAATGTAAAAAAATTTCGTGTATAAGGTTCGTGCATTTTTTGAAGATATATATTCGCTATTTATATTCGCCGTTATTTTACTTTATTTAACTTCGGTATTTTGGGAAATGTGTATTGATACTTCCATCATTCCTCGCATTATTTCACATTAATAAAAGTAATTTTCAAAGTAAGATACATGCAGAACGAGAGACGGAAGAATTAAAATCGAACGGAATTGTGCTAAAACTAGTCCTCGTAACGTCGCTCGTAACTACAAGCGGACAGAAAAAGATGATGAAAAGTCTGGGTAAATATTGTACATTGGGAATACAGTAAATTGGTTTCAAATCCCGCACGCGCGCTTGCAATTGTTGAGCGCGTATTGCAAACATTTTTCGGTTCCCTAAAACTGGAAATTTAAAGGTCCGACCGCGGCAGTAATTGTCGTGCTCGATGACCCGCGATGGCGCCAATTGCGGATAATTGAATTTCATGATCATACTAGCGCGACTGTAAAGCCTCTGCATTTTCCTGTTTGAACGGTAATCTGTTTTCGTTGAATATTCCGTTCTCGCTAACATTATTTCAATATCGACGCGTTTGTGATTGCACGCTTTATGCATTTTTCATACAAAAACGTGAAATATTAAAAAGCTTTCATTGTACAAGCTAAAATTATACGCGTCCTTAGTGGTATGGAAATAATATACAATACCAACATTTTCCCACCAAATATCTTCTCACAATTTCCATAAATTAAAAATTAATGAAATTTATCAGAACAAAATATAATACAAACACATAAATATATCTACATAGTAAAATTCGTAAGAGATGTAAAGTTAAATGGTAATATTTTGAAATTCATTTAAGTCGATAAATGAAGAACAAACAGTCGCGCCAAGTTTTGTCGGTAAAACATTGTCAATAAAATAAAATAACTGCTTTTTCGTTTTACCCGTCGCAAGAGAAAATATCGTTCAGTTTTGCGGATAGGGGAAATATTACGAAAGCATTACAATGAACGGTAGTACGTAACTCTCGGTGTTGTTCTGCGGATTTCGGGATTCGTGGGATTCGGCACCCCGTGGCGCGGAGCAAGTGGTTTGCGTGAAGAAGCGACCGAAAAGAAGAAACCACAATGGCTGTATGGGAACGGGGGAGGAATCGAAAATCGCCGTGTGCACTTCGTCACGACATTCGTGAGACGTATCGGCGCCAGCACGAGTATAACGACCGTTCGTGCACCACCGACACGACGTTATATATTCGTGCCCACACGGCCTTGAATGGCCACGTTCGTGTGCGAGAGTAACAAAGTTTGAAAAATAGTAGTCTTCTTTGTACGCGAGTACGTTTGCGCGACTTCGCAGACGCATCCCGGCGTCGAGCAAACACTCGAAACTGTTTTCTGAGAAATTTGAATGAGATTCTAATATATTACAGTAAAGAAAGAAACAAAAGATATGTACGCTTTGTCGCAAAGCGACGTGCAAAGTTTGCGGTAATCTTCCAAGATGAATTAGATGAATGCATCACGAGGGTGTCTGAAAATACCTAGATCGTGTCGGGATACATATTTTAACGTTAACCAAGATGATCGTGTAGCAAATTTTTTCAGGAAGCCTGTTGAAAGTTTTTCCACCTCGATGGCATTTCATCCGAGATAACCCAATTCGTTTTCCTCTTTCATTGGAAGAGAGAGAGAAAGAGAAAAAATTGTCACAGATCAATGAAAAAGTCTGCCCTTCATGACCCCATGATCGTGACAAAATGCAGATTCGTGAACACTTTCTTTTGCGTCTGACAAGCTCAAAGGGCAAGGGCGCTCGTCCCTCCCAGCTCGTCGCTTTGTCGTTGTAGCCGAGCTCATTCATTCCGCAATGAAATCACGTTGGCAAAAGTTCTGTTTTCTTATTCTTGACGTAGAACAACTAGAAGATTGTCATGGATTCCTCAAGAATAACAAACTCAATTCGTACCATCTTGTTTTCAAGTGCGTAGGAATAGAAGGATAAATAATGAAACGAGAGGAGAAGAATATCTAAAAAGAAGGAAAGAAACGCCAAACTATAAACAATATTAATCACGAAGAGAAGAGAATATCCTATCGCAAATTGCCAATATCCGTCACAGAAAGAGAAGAAAGCGCGGAGAAGGAAGAAATTAATGCGCGATACTTCCTTCCTTCATTGTTTCGTGAAACTTCAAGTACGAAAGAACCTTTGTTCTCGCCGTGTTGATCTCCTCCGTTCTGTTTTCGAAGATGCAGAGAGGCGGAAAGATACGTTCAGTAGCCAAGGGCAAGCTGACAAATGGCAAAGATTTAAGCGGCGCAACCGCTGGCGCGCGCGCATTTTTCATCAGCGAGAAAAGGGCGGCGTGCTCACTGCGTTAAGTAATTGCATCCCGACGTTCGCTGAAGGTAAAGGACGGGACGGTCAGGGAAGAGTGGAGAATCAGAGGAGACGTGAAAGGTGAAGAACCCACCTCCAAGTCAGAAGTAAGCTGCAAAACCAGTTATCGGATTTCGTGTGGAATATCGGAAAGATCGCAAAACTTAATTTTCGAGAAGAAATCGTATCTTCACGATCACATGCGTTTGAGTCGTAAGATGCACCGTAAAAAAAATCGCACCACTCAAGCGTAATTTCATCTGCAGTAGATAATGAACAAATCGCCCGAGGTGACTCGAGACAACAATCAAAGTAAACTCCCTTTTCATGAGTACTAATATCGTGCGATTTTAACGTTTACCTGTATCTATGTGAAATAATATATAAATATATACAGAAAGAGACAAATAACGTTGATCAGTCAACAGAAAAGTCTGTACTGTACAATAGGGAATAATTTTAATTTGTGCAGCGCATCTGCACCGTCGTCGTCGTTACATTTATCGCGGCATCGCAATCAAGCAGAAAGCAGCGTGATAAAATCGTTTCGTCTTACGGCATATCCTCTCCGTTTTCCGCCGCCGCCAGATTCCATGAAAAGCGAGGAACATCAGGGAAAGTCATCCGTTTTCTATAGTTTCGACCGAGTGGGAAAGTTCTTAATGACCCCGTCGTTCGATCGTCGTTTCGCGGTAGTGAAGGAGGAAGATAACGAGAGGAGGAAACGAGCGGCTTAGGAGTCCGCGATACGGTAATACGAATTTCGTAAGGGGCATTAACTTCTGCAATAAACGCCAAGAAATTAACGGTAAGCGCGAGAAACTTCCCGCAGCGGAACTATTAAACCGCGCCGTGATATCGCGCGCTACTTGGACGACGGCCCGTGCAATCCGTCCTCTCGGAACGGGACGATCATATAATCCCTTTATTAAAATGCGGATTACTGTCCGGTGCCTGAAATGTTGGCGTTTCATTATTCCCCGTGTTGGAAACCAGCAGAATTCGGCGATCGAGCGCTTCAGCGAAATTACGTCTGATTTGAGGATTTTCAGAATCGGAATGAGTAAGACACGACTTGAATTAATTGGAAATGAGTCTGCGTCTGACGTATAATATAATAAATTAAAAAATCTTTATACGTATCTATGTATTTTGAAATTAATAAAATATTTTTAAAAAGACAAGAGCGTTCTCAGTATTTGAGAAATAAAATGAGATGGATTGTCTGATCTAAATTAACTGAACTCTGTTTGTGTGAGAGTAGAGTTGTGGATGTATATTTTCTTATAAGCTATTTCTCGTTATTTCAGTGATGTTGTTAACTTCCACCGCGCAATGAAAATATTAATTTTTAATGCACCAAAGGTCACAAGAGTCCGGTAATTGGAGCGACGAAGCGCGAATTGCGGGAATTTATTTGTTTGCGAGATGGGCGGAACAGTTACATTGCATTTAACGTGGAAAAGCAGCCAATTAGCTGTCTGCATCGCGTTGAAGAAGATGCGACTCTTAAGTAAACACAAATAAGCGACTCGGGAATTTCCCGAGGCCCGCTGTCGAGACGGACGGTCTTGCGTAGAGCAGGGAATGACAGAGACCGTGGAATCATAGAGAGGGAAGGAGAACGCAGACAGGTAAAGCGGTGTAAAACCCAAGAGAAAAATCGTAGAGAGAGAGACAGCACCGTCTGAGATTGATGTAAAAGAGAAAACGTAGTTTGTCGCGTTTACATTTAATTAATTATCCGGTCAACGGCATCCACCACAGATGTGGAGAAATGAGCGGATGCTACCGCGGGCGAGACGCGTTTAAACGCGTTTCTTTCATCTTCCTTCCGTAAAGTTGACAGTTACAGACATCAGCATGATCGTTGCCAGCGAGGATTTATCCCGTTTGAATAACGAGGATACGCCAAAAGTGAAAGTCGCAAATGAGAAAGATATAACGTAATTAATATAGCAATCGTGATATTGAACGTCCTCATTATTCTTTCGTTTTTTTGCTCTTGAATCCAAGATGCAGGATATACTTAGTATATATTTTGTACTTCAAGAAGTGTTTTTTTTTCTCGTCATGCGCGTCCAAGTGGAGTTTCATGTTTTACATGTAATTAACTGTAAATGATCGTTCACTATTTAAAAACATTTTCGAACCACGGAGGAAAGTTCGGTGCTGAGATAATTGTAAGAATTAGGATGTGCCACGACAATGTTTGTCTCTTAGAAAGTAAACCCAACATACTTCGTTATAGAGTATAGTATTGGAATTTCCGGTCACATCCTCGGGAAACGACTTCCTCATGTGTCTTTAAGTAGTTTCCAAGCGGCCATTAATGCGTAACGGAGTCATTAAGCGAGATTTGTTCCTTGAGGTCGGCGTCCCGTGTCGCTTTAAATGCGTCATTCTTAATTACAACTACCTTCCGTATTCTGTACCGTCTGCATTTAACAATTGGTTCTCATTATGTTCAACGTTGAACATATGTCTTTTAAAGTTACACTTGTATCCAAATAAGGGGACGTCGAAATGTCAGTTACATCAATGCGAATATCTCTTTATATAACGGCGCATTTTAGAAACATCTGAATGAGCAGTATACTCCAAGGTAATTCCGATGAATCATGTAATAATGGGATCCAGTCTGTCGATTTTGCACGAGAAGACATTTCTCGCATCCTTCTCCGAACGAACTTCGCCATTTGCGCTTCCAAACGAAAATGCCCACGCGCGGTAGGATAGAGCGCGGATGTGCAATTAGTATAATGAATTCGCCCACGGAATACCCACGGATCCGTCGAACGTATCATTAATAAACGCCTCCGTCAGAAGTACCGGCACCTTCACCTCCGTCTTTCTTCGCGAAGTTCGATGTCGAGGCAACGAATGTACGCGCTTCAACGAATGTACGTTCTTCTTTCTTTCAACTCGCTTGGGACAAATCCGGGTCTGCGGGTCGTCTCTTGAATAGTCCACCGAACGTCCTCCGAATTTATCCTCCCGCCTTCGTCTCCGATTCTACAGTAATTAGAGGGAACTTTATCGTCGGAAGCCCCACCTTTCGAATTTAGTTCGCTGTCGCGTTTGGGTGCGCGGTGAAGTTACTCGCCCCTGTAGAAAACGCAAACTTTTAATTTATTTAAAACCCCCGACGGTGAAGAGAGAAGGAAAGCCGAAAAATCTTCCCCTGCACAGGAGAACGGAGTTTGGGTCCTGTATATCCTCTAATGAATTCTTATTCGATCTCGGAATTACGGAGGTCGCGAATGGACCTTGTCGACGCGCAAACACGCCCATTCCCCTCTTCCTATTCGCCGTCGAGGGAGCTGAAAGCCGTAGGGGCATCGGAGAGGCCGTGAAAAATGCCTTCCTTAAGCTTAAAAAAAAAAAACCGAAGTCGGAGGGACGCACATATCAGAAGTTACGTTTATCAGGTGAAACGTAGTTTTCACCTTCTATCCTCCCCGTTATCTCTCCTCACTCCCCACTTTTGTGACTCATCCGTCTCCTGATTTTATACTTTGCTCTCATCTTCTCGTATCTCTTCTCCGTACACTCATCGCTTCACGAGCATCGATCGCGAACCTACGCGACCCTGAATCCCTGCGAAGAGCGCGTCTCGGGTCTTCTTTCCGCGCGGATTAACTTTCGGAAACGGAAGCCTGTCTTATCCTGAAAGATTACGATCGCGCGAGGCGGAAAAAGTCAAATTTCCGTGTAAGAATACGGTAATAATACTGTTCATCGATTAAAATAAATCGAGATCTCATGAAAACGTACCGGATAAGAAAATACTCTATTTTGCATTTGATTACACGAAATGTATTTCTAATTTGAATTATATTTTCTATCATTCCTATTGTTTGTCTAAAATCAGTGATGTCAAAGTTAGATGAAATTAATTATTGTAATTATTTAATAAAATATAATTCATATTTTACTCACTTTCTATTTAATAATCTACAACTTTCACAAGCGACTTAAAATTTAAAAACCACAATTTTTATCGCGACTATTTAAGAATTTTTACGAGAGTAAATTTTAATTCTTACATTTTTCAAGAAACAATTCAATTTTGAATTATTGCCGTTTTCTTGCAACTAGATGAAGGCAATTCAATTTCCATAATCCTCGCTCCGTACGCGTACGCAGCAAATATTAACGCGCGAAATTTATATCCAATCTAAAAGAGCGACCTAATGTCCCCACATTTCTTTGAAGGTACTGGGCTCACTCGGAATTTAATACTAGTAGCGAAACCAGCAGACGCCGCAAAGGAGTTGCGCGATTCGTGAATACACCGTGGATGTTTCCCCATCTTGGCAGCGAGCAATCCGTTAATACATTTCTCGAGAATATCATCCTCCGTGTTAAGTGGGATATGAGGTTTTTGCGCGTCTACCGGTGTTGCTTTCCGTTTGAGATCAAAGTGGATACATCGCGCGTCTGTATCTCTTATTCCGGCTTTTTTCTTTTTCTCTTCTTTTTCTTTGTATGTTTTCGTGAAAAGCAGCAAAAAATCATTTTGTGTATTAATTCTTGTATACTTAATATAATAGAATGTATGTGTTCTGTAAAAGAAATAAATGGATACCAAATATTTTTCGCGATATTTGCATGTTTACGAAATATGAAAAGTTAAGAACGTAATGAATCTCTGAACGTTCTTGCAAAATAAAAAATTCATCAAGAATAACACAATGATAAATGATAAAATTTAATAAATTGTGACACACAATATTCGTTTAAACCTCCAAACACAGCTATTTGAATTATGAAAGCGATCTTTCTAATTTTAAACTTCATTTATTTCGTGAGATATTTTGCTCGTCAAGTCGCATATGCTCGTATAGTCGCGCAGTGTTGCAAACACGACCGTGTTTACCCTGATATTACCAAACATATATCAATATATCAACAGAGAGAACAAAGTTTCAGCTTCAAGGTCTAGATGTAATTGATAACAGCGCAAAGAAGATAATCGCCACAATCGACGATGTGTTAGACGTGCCGTAATTTCCATGTTTTTCCACTATCACCACTACGTCTGTGCCATTTATTATCCAGTTTAAGTAATGAAAAACATCTGCATAAACTCCAGGTAGTAGTGGCTCAGCACAACCAATGCCACCCGAAACGATACCGGTTAGAATACCTGTAAGATATTTAATATTAGCGTTTTTATTGTTCGAGAAAGGAAAGTGTAGGACATTTAGCGTTAACATGTTTATTATTCGGAAACGTTCTAGCCGAAAGAGAAAGTATACGTTATTTAGATACACGACATTGCGAACATTGTTTTTCGACAAAGACATTGTTTTTAGACGAGGAATAATCTAGAGGGTCAAACGGTTGAGTGTAATTGGCAAATAGTTTCGACTGTGAGAAAAGAGCGTTAATAAAATAAAATCAATCGTCCTGGTGCTGCAGAACGAAACGAACGAAAGCGCTGAGTACTGTTCGAATCTAGTCTTTCCGAAACCAAATCATTTCAACTTTGTCATCACTTGTAAAATTAAATATATCAAAGGATTAAATTATTAATACCATACCATCAAGTTAAATTAATTCAACTTTTTTTTTCCCTACATACCATTGCAGACCATTCCGCCGCCAGAATCACCCTGGAAGATTTAAAAAATCAGTTATAATCGATAATTTATACAAATTACATCACAAATATGTAAATGTATAATATATGTAAATAAGTAAAAAAAATACATTACTTGGCAAGCATCCCTTCCACCATCTAAATAACCAGCGCAAAACATTCCCGGTGGCAAATCTGTTACATTTTCTAGAAGTTTGCGACATTCTTTTACGCTTCGAATAGGTAGATCCACGTACATCAAGTCGGGAGACGTTATCGGGATATCCTAAAATATTTTAAACATGCTTAGTGGCTTCCTAATTCAAATGAATCTTCCAGCAGCCAAAATATTTTGTTATATTCACCGATGATAGGTAACCCCAACCAGATACTTGACAAATTTCAATTGGGGGTGCGTTCCCTGGCAAGGGTGCACTACGGACTTCTGGAGTAAATGTAAAGGGCTCCGATAACTACGAAAACCAGACCTTTTAAGAATCACAGAATACAAATAATGGTTAATTCGTAAAACCATCTCATACTTGCAAAACGGCAATGTCATTGTACAAATTTTCCAAATCAAATTCTGGGTGAAGTTTGATATTCTTCACTTTCCTTTCCTGTCGCGTCGAATTATAGTCGTTCAATTTTATTATTCCTCCAACCACAAGAATCGTCCATGGTTGTACAATCTTTCCAGAGCTATTTCCAGAGTTATGTAATTAATAGCTCTGTTTATTTTTATTTAGTCATAATTTAGCTTAATTTAATTATAGACCTAGATACTTTTTTTGAGTGTCTCTACTATGAATATGTATTATATGATACATAAATTAATTAGTCGTTATTTTACACAAGAGATTTTACAAAAGAATAATTTTTCAAAAAGATAACGGATCAAAATAATATGTCACTGAAATATTGCTTATTTGTTGCAAAACAAAAACAGTTTCTAGAAGTTACAGGCACAATGCTAGTAAAGTAACGAGATCTTTAATTTTATTTGATATCTATTGTGCGTCGATAATGATTAAGATTTATTTGAAATCATTAGCTTACGTATACACGCAGTGACCTGCAGTTAGAACTAAAGAAGCGCTAATCAAACTTCCGCCACAAAAATGCTTTTGGTCCCAGCTGCGCCTTAAAGATACCTAAAAATAGCAATTTTCTTCAGATATTTAATTTTGAAATTAAAATTACCGAAAAATATTACCTGGTGAGGGAATTGCCTCAAAACGGCCTTCGTACCATTAACTATGCGACCAGTTAATTTGAGATTTTTCAGCTTCGCGTCAGGAGAAATAGGAAGATCGATTGGCGATCCTTAATATACAAATTATAATTGTCATTATCATTGACGATGCATACATAGTGTTGTCGCAAGGTAAAATCTAAATTGCAGGATAAAAAGTGGGTTTGAGAAGAACGAAATTTATAGCAATCCCGGGTTATTGCGACGCAATTAGGTATTCGTCACGGGCGTAGATATTATTTTCCGGAACGGTACATGTCCCGCACCGATAATTATCGGCAAGCTTAATGAAAAACTAATTAACCGTTGCAATTTTATCCGAGCGCGATTAATATTCTATCAATTTCGATCTTGTTGCGAGCTCATGCTGCACGTATTTTGATTCGATAATGCATACTAATGTACTGTGTAAAATTGCTCGTTGCCGATACCCTGAATCTCCCCAGTTTCAAACAACAAACAAAGAATAATCGGAATAAGCACATGTTGCACTTTTTTACAATTCACGGAATCAATTTTTGAGAATGAGCTATAGATAATCTGCTCTTTTTTTACACTTACCATAGACAAAATACAGAATCGTCAGAAGCACTAACAGATGTAACATAGATGTAGCCCGCATTGTTCTCCACGTTTACGAAGTTTCATTACTTAGTCATTATCACAGAACGACTGTCCGTCGCTAACAATGACGATGTATTTAAAAAATTCGTTATCGGACATAATCCAAAGTCTTTATCAGCTTTATCAGTTATCGGTTATTATCTCGGATTAATTGAGATTGGATTTCACGTCAATGTTATATTTCTATTCACTTATGGAAATTCCACTATTATCGCGACTCTAAAATTCCTTCCCCAATTGCTTTTTTTAAAACAATTTGTTTACAATTTTTTTGCAAAGTCAAACTTTGCAAATTTTATTTCCGAAAAATTTCTGTGAGGCCTATTTTTTCTATGATGTCAATTTTTGATTGGTTCGCCAGCGCTTCCCTTTTCTTTTTGCTACGATTAAACGTCTACGATTATGATAATAAGTTACAAGAAGTAGGAGGAGCAGCGATAATATCATCTCATAAAAAATCGCACTGCTATGTATATGCAAAATTGCGACATCATCGATAACGGTTCGAAGCGACTCACGAGGGATCGTCGGAAAGCCACGAGCGTGACAATCCTTCCGGAAGTCGATGAAATTACCAAGTATGATAGATAAAAATGTCCCGGAATTGGCAGAATTTTTGAATTCCACCTCGGAACCAGACGAGATATCAGGCATCAACGACAATGATCCGGGGATAATGAAATTCCGGAACGATAGCTATTTCCGGCGACTGCAGCGGCCGGCTGCAGGATATTCATCGAAGACGGCGCTAAACTGCGAGTCGTGCGAGTATCCAATATGCAAAGTGGTCGGTGGCCGTTCAGTTCAGCCACTATTGACATAAATTACCGGGATATCGTTGTTTCGCCTTCCTCCTTCTCCCCTTAATGCCATGTGACAGGAGTTTGGGTGCTATCGACAACGAAAAGAGAGATGAAGAATGATATGGAGGAGAAGAGAAAAATATAACCCTAAAAGACGGAATAAATGTAAAGGAAAAATTATTAGAAGACATAGAAAAAATTAATAAATAATATTAGAATAAGAAAGAAATAGAATATAGGTTACATATAAATTAAACATAATTAATCTGTTATATTCTAACGATTTAGAAACTCCTCGTTTTTTTCATAACTAAGTACGCTTATATATTTCCGATTATATTTTATACTGTTATTCAAACAAATAAACAAAAAACCCATTATCCTTTTGTCCAGTGCAGTTTTTCTTTTTTACGCCTCTGTATTATCTCCCTTAAAATTTTATATTTGAATATCGAGTGGTAACATTTTTGCATGCATTTCAAAGTTCGGGCAATACTCTTATACATACACATTTTTCATTATTTAATTATTAATCTTATTTTTTCAATTCCTAGAATTTGTGTAGTGACATTTAATGATGTCTTCCTCTCAGCTACAAACATATTATAAGTAATGATAATTATAATGATAAATTTAAATAATCTCATTTATTATAAAATTATTACAAAAAGAGTGTAAATATTACGTTACAGCTTAATAAAGATGCAGCAAAAGTAAAAAATCGTGTAATGTTTACGATGTTCTAATTGTAAACGATGAGACATCTCCCGAGGATAATGAGAGATTCAAATTCAACGATACGACAACGGGGGGAGGCAGAGAACGAAAGGGGAAGCAGAGAGATATCACCGATAGGCCGGGGCCGGTGAGCAGGACAGAGTGTATAAGGCTGATAGGAGTCGCCATTACCCATCCCCGTGTTAAACCAGCCCCCGCGTACAGCGACAACCCCTGTGTACAATCTCCGTGTGTCCAACGGACCCGTCGAGAAGCCCCGGGCGTTGTATACCGCAGAATCGCCATTCGATCGGTCCACTTGGAAGCATGTCGCGATCGTGAGCGCACATACGCACCGGATGTACCCGTTGGTTTAATACTAGCTCGGGGTGGTAGCCCCGGCGAGCTAACAGCGGCCGACAAGCTCGTAATTTAGCCCTCTCCCAGACCCAGGTAGCTAACGCACGAACAAACCCTTCCTTTTCGTCCAGCAAGCTATGCGCTCGATAGGAACATCACAAGCAGCAAATCAGATTTATCCGCGAGCGTGCTGGTCAATGTAGCGGCTATCGACGGCAACAATGCGGCAACAATACGAAATCCACGAACGCAAATAGCATCCCGGGCTGAAAGGAATTCACGTACCTATCTATGCGCGCGTAGTAAATATGCTTTTGATGTATTGATACTACTTATTACAATCAACGGCTAATTAGTAACACGTCAGGAAGAACAGGAAGACAAATGAACGACCTAACGGATGTCCCGAATACATCCCTTCTGGATATCGGTTCTCCATATTATTGCGGTGAAAAGCATTCACTGCGTTTGTGTTAAGCCTGTTAAAACGACTACATTGAAAATTGGAATTGGAGATTAGAATTTAACCAAAACGAAAATTAAACTTACCGGATTGGTCGAATTCTAATTTTAAATTCGCAATTTCCAATCTTTGATGCATTATTCCGATATGGACTTTACATGATGCATACATGATGTATCGCGTGCATCACGAAGAAACGTGTGATTTGCGAACTGGAAAATTATACGCAACAATTTAGATTTATAAGATGCACGAACTAGCTATTATTTTTTTACGAGTAACTGTATTAGAAATTAAGTAAGAACATGTCTTTCAGACAAATCTTTGTCACATATTGCTCGATGTTTATCCGTATCAAAATAATGTCAAACGTCCTGATTTTCGACAATATAAACATATTCTCGCACTTTTGAGTCTCGAATAGCAGTTATTATTAAGCTCCCAACAGACCGAGGTGAAATAAACACATAGGTACATACGAATAGCATTTATAATTCATTTGCGGACAGACTATCAAGATAAACCGAATGAAATGCATATTCAAGCAAAATTTAAATCCCGTCTTGATTTTTCACGGTTTGTTCCCAAAACGAGGGGCGTTTCGCTCTTCCTTTCATTCTCGTTTTCTGTCTCGTTCTATCTCGTGTCGTTTTACTCCGGCGCAACCTCCCTTTCTATCTCTCTCTCTCTCCTCTTCTTCGACCATCCACTCCCGCCGCCTCTCACCACCACCTCTCGCTTGATCTCACTCTCCTTCTCTCGCTTCTCTTTCCCTCTCAAAGAGGCTTTCCTTCTGGGTCGGGTCGTGCCACCTCTTCTTCACTTCTCTCAGCCGCGTCGCGGAATCATTCTCGATGGAACCGTGGATAATGTTTATGGAACATAATGATAAGGAATGCTACCTATGGCCGATGGTCACGATCATGCGAGGCTGTATTCCTCGGACTATTATTTAGTCACGGAAAGCGGGCGCAATTTTGCATAGTTAATACCGTCATATTCTCGCTTCAACAGATCCGCTACAGTCATTGATCCTAATTTGCCGGTCGTATACTCATTAGTAATTTATCACGTATTAAACACATTACAGCTTTGTCATATTCCGTCGACAATTTATCGCGCGAATTTATCTCCTATTCTTATAATAAACTGTGTATAATAAACAATTGCGTACCGGTTTCATTAGCCGTGATAACACATTCGATAAAGCTTTATTTCATCGAGATCATCGAGATCGCGATACGTCTTCATGTCTCATTATCAAACAAATTAATTGATTAATATGTAATTTTATATCACACATCTTATCACATATCATTATTTTTATTTTTGTTCGATATTTTAATCGCGATAGAGTTAAAGAAGACACATGGACTCGCGCGCAGAGTATATGAACCGGAATACGCTTCTCTGGCAAGGGCGACCTTGACGAAGTAGCAAATTCACGTTTCTATTCATTCGTTCCCTTCGGGAGGCACCGTTCCACGTCACGGAGAGACGAGGATGATAACCTTGACTGCAATGCAGGCAGTTAAAGGGCCGTTCAAGGTCTCAGACGGTTCCCGGGTCTATCGTCTGGTCGTCGCTACGCTTCGCCAAATGGAGAGACTCAGACGGGACGAAGCCCTTTTCCAATTTCACGCGAACGCGAATTGCGCCGCGCGTTCTATACTCGGAAAATTACATGGCCTGACACTGAAATACCAGACTGCGCGGTGTGTGTCTCAAATGCGCCGCGTGCACTTCAGCCGCAATGGTCTGTGAAACGGAGAAAAGAGGCGCAGCGCGACGCATTAATAGAGATTCCTGAACGACGCCGCGCACGGCAATTTAAATGGTATTTAAAGAGGGTAGAGCTTAAATCAAGCGCATCATTACGCATCCGTACTACTTACTTATCCGCGGTTACTTCTTCCGCGGCTACGTCGAAGAAGCAATCTGCAGACGATAAAGTTTATTCAAGCATTCAAGATGAGATGAGAAAGTAGTAAGGTGCTCCGAAGTAAATCGATCATATTTTTTTGATATTGGCCTCTATATTAACCTTTTGATGCATAAAAGGAGTTTTTAAGATCTTATGGTACATTTCTCCTTGTATCACTCTTCCAATATCTACAATAAACTTTTCCCTTCTTTTAAATATAATAATATTTCTAGAGAAATAACAACTTAAGGCTATCTTCGACAATAGTCAAAGTTATCGAAATTATCCTTCTTTTATTTAAACTTTTATTTAAACTTTTTCAAAATCATGCATTTGAAGATAAAAATATTCTTCTAAAAAAAGAGATGTTATTTAATTAATTAATATTATTAGAGATTGTCAGATATTGTGTTAGATATTCAATTAATAATTCTAAAGAGCAAAAATCTAAGAAGCAATTTTCGATAATAGTCCTTATTTTTGGTTATAACAATTTAGGGAAAAAAAGATTTGTTGACTGAAAAAGGACTTCTTTGGGAATGCCTTTTTCCAAGTTTTTCTGATAACCATAAAATAAATTAAAAAAAAATCAAAACGGCGGATTATAACGGCATTATAACCAAGATCTTGCTAAATTTTCGCATCGCGCACGTTTCACGTAGATCATTGATGTTGCTCGCTTTCTGGCAGTACCTTTTAAATTCGTGCCTAACAAATATATCGCTGGCTGAAACGCAAACTGAAACGAATAGGTATGCGGCACGAATACGAAACATCGGCTCCAATGGCGCCTTACTCCGAAGTTAACTCTCTCTCTTGTACAATATTCGCGCGTCTCGTTCGAGACCTTAACCCTCGGCTTGGAGTGGTGAATTTTTTATGCGATTTGCCATTTCCATCTGCGCGCGAGACAGCCGCGCTTTCGTTGCCATCTCGGCGTTCTCGAATGCCTCCTCGAAGCTTTTCTCTGACGCGAGTGCGAATGACGTCTACTCGAGTTGATGGCGGGTCGGAGTAAATTTTTTCCTTTTTCTTTCCTTCCTTTCCAAAGCCAAAATTGGGTTGCGCGCCTTTCCCTAGGCTTCTCTCGTGGCAAAGTGGCTCACGCACGTCACCTTGAAAGAAATTATGTCAAGTTGTCATTGTCGGTGCCATTAACGATCAGCACTTCTTTACGATAACTCTCTCCTCCTTTTCTTCTTCTTTCTCAAGCCCCTATTAAGAAGACGAGTGCTAGGCTTCGCGGTTCAGCCAAACTACATCGTCGCATCAACATGAATAATCTTCACATGTAAGCAAAAATAACGCTTACGTGTCCCAACGAAATTGTCGAGAAAAATTACGTCGACGATGCCGAAGATAACGTTTCAATTAGAATATCTCAGATATCTCCGTTGTGAAATTCTCATTACCTCGAGCACCCTGCCAGCAGTATAATTTCAGGATAGCGGGAGAGCGATCTCGTTGACGCAGCATCTCTCTACGACTTAGCGTGCTTAGAAGATACGGAGCCAATACATGAATGCTGTATCATGAAGGATACTTCGTAGCATTAAGCAATTCAAACATGACATAATTATTGCGATTATAATTGCGGTAAGATCAGTATTTCCATACGTTGTAGCATTAAATACAGCTCTCTGTCTCTCTCTTTCTCTTTAATATTACTTTATCTTAATCAAATAACGACCAGTTTTCAAGATCCAGGATCTGTACAACGGAATTGCAGGATTTTACTCAGGGATGACTGTTATCCGCAAAAATGTAAATAATACGGATTCCTCATGTTTCACTACCACGTAGCCGTTTTACGATTTGCATAGGTTAAAATGCAGTCGTTAGAAGCGTTTCCCGGATACTTTTGTGGCAGACTTTGAAATGTTCGCCACGAAGTAACGTTTGGTCCACGTCCCGTTAATGGCATGCGTTTCTTGCGACGTTGCACCTTTAACCCTTTCGCGAGTAAATTATCCGCAATATTTATGCTTAGGATTTCTCGCGTTTGCGTTTTTCTTTTGACGGGCGTAATCTTAAAATCGCATATTTAATTTCGCACGTTACGCAGTTAATTACACGGTTAAGTGCGCATTCTATCCTATCTCGAGAGCAAACGGAATAAATCTCAGAAGGGGCGTGCGAATAGTTTAAGAGTCTCAAAGTCATCGGTTATTTCATCCGAGCAGACGTAATGTAATGGAATAGCGTGCTGTATTTATGCATCGCACTGTTAGATCGCAATCTTCTTCTCAGGTATATATTCAATGATACAGGCAACATTCTCTCGCGACTCATCAAAAAAATATACACTTTGTGAATCAACGTAGCCTCCTAACTCGCGCAAACACCCGTAACGAAATTACACGCAGTTGGTAGGAACAGAAAAAAAAAAACTGCGAAAATTATTTACGAAAATAAATTTATTGTTACACGAACGCCAATGTTTTTAGCGCTTTCACGCGAGCCAAATATTTTTCGTTTACAGCTGGGTAAGCTGAGACACGCGATGCGGTCAGCATTCACCGCGGCCAGTTCTCGTGCATCGCCGCATTCGCCCGCAGCCATGGCAACCGCAGTCGTGCTCTTCGTGTTACATAACCGGGAGTCTGTGCAGCCGTGACCTCGATCCCAGTCGGTGACTTCGTCTTCGACCACGGCCGGTCTTGCATCGAAGCACGTCCATACCCCCTTACCCAACATACCGCTCTCCTCCTCACCGTCATCGCTGCCACCACCATCGTGAGGACCAGAACCAGACGCCTCGAGTCGAACCACCCACAGACAAAACAACCACCTTCCACGACGGCCACGACCTTTTTGCCAACTCCCGCGCAACCCGTTCGACTTGCGTCTCGATTTTACGTAAGAGGTCCGAGAAGCGAAATTCGTCTGAAGAGATTACCATTTTGCGACGCTTACGTCACCGTTTCTTGCTTATGACTTCGAACGCAAACCGGTGTTACACGCTGAAGAATCGAGACTTCGAAAGGTTATTCGTCTGGAAAAAAGAGAAGATTAAGAGAAGATCCTTGTATGCGAAACGAACGGTATAATCTTTAGATTTGCAAGGTAAATGTCGCGATGTTACTCCCACGATCCACAGTTCGTTCGGACAAAGTGGCTTTCGTTGAATTCAGAAGAGATTATACACGGCGATCGGTCACGCCAATTTTTATAAAGATCCTTCCGTAAGAGAAGAATAGCGACTCATCCGAATACCGCTGTTTTTACAACAGAATCTTCGAGATGCATGACGTGCCTTGCGATCGTAAGTGTCCATATGGCAATCTCTTCTTCTTTGTTGGCCGAAGTAATGTTCAACGTGGGTGCGTGTATAGACAATCTTCTTGATGATGCGTGTCTAAGACGGAAATATCATGACCGCAATATCAATAATAGCAGGCGCCAACATCTGTAGAATTCCCTAATGATAAATTGAAATCCATCATTACAATACGTTACACTAATATCCATTTTATGCTATATCATTACGAAAAAAAACATTTATATTATAGGAAATAAGGAAAGAATTGAGTGAGTTAATACATTAAACCATATTTAAAGTTTGTGTTATATTTTGCGTAGTATTATATATCAAGTCAATTTATTTATCAGTACATTAAATGTACATTTTAATATAAATGTATATATTTTTTATCTTATTATGTCATTAATATCTTAAACGAATGTTTTCTCTACGTTTATAGACAAATCAGTATTAATAATGCAAATGTTCCTCTTCTGTTACTATTTGAAAAGCAGTTTTATCAATTTGATTATAGCTGAAACGAGTAACGAGTAATATTGTTTCTTTACGTTCGGCCGAATGTCTTGCTTTGTCGGTTAACGGAAACGCCGCTTGTCTTTCCTTCGACATTTCCCAACTTTCTTCGAACGCCTAGAAAAACTCACCCCTTGTAGACATCTGGCGTGTTATTGTAGATAATTCATCATTGCCGATAGAATAGACGACGAGTGTATTTTTCAATATATATAATGTATATAATGTATATTATTATATTATATATATTACTATTATTATAGAATTGTGTATATGTGTGTGACATAGCTGTGTCAATTTTCAAATTCGTGATGCATTGACGCACAAAACTAACAATGCAGGATAAAATGTATATAGAATTGTTTCGCACCGATGAGTGGGAATCAGAGATACGTTTTGTTAACTCTTTGACACCTATATCATTTCGATAAAACTCGTTTTCGTAAATTTCATATTTGTAGAGTTTAATAGAACAAGATATAAATAAAAGGAAATATAAATAAAAAGAAATATAAATAAAAGGAAAATATAAATGTAACTATATTTAAAAAAAGGAGGACTATTGTATCAAAACTGAATTAATATTGCGAATAGTAAAACTCGTTTAAATTCGTCAATATTAATTAAATTATTATTAATTAAATTCGTAATCTGTCGTAGTATTAATTAAATATTTGTAATCCGTTAAAATTAAGTCATGATTTATAGAAATTAGTAATTCGCGAAGAATTTGTTGAATCGAGATATCTCTTTCGCAGAGCGAACATTTGGGGAAATTGTCGATGATAAGAACTTGAGTGTATGTGAAAATGTCACACATAAACCGCTCCCCATTTTGGAAACGTATACCAAACTCGCGCAAATACTCGTTCAGACGCAGCCTCTTTCATATGAGGCACTCTGGGAATAGCCGAACTATAGCGATACTGCTTATTGTCCCTGTATTATATTATATGCCATAATAGAATCACTTTGTTATGGCAGGGAGATTACCTTCTCCGTGTATCGGTTGATGTACGTATACGAGTTAATGCGTCGTTTGTGTATTCTCAGACGTTGGTTTGTAACTTCGACTGGAGATAGATATAATCAGCTCAAATAACACTCCCCCGTGATTTCATGATAACTAATCTGTAATCTACGATATTTCACAACAAAAGTGGTCATAATAATCTACAATTAAGATTCGTTATATCGTGATTTTGTTTCAATCCACGACAAATTTAATGTCAGAAAATTTTTTCTCCTTCATCAAATGTCGCAGCCTCAATAATTATAATAAATTTTTTGTCTTTATTTTTGAAAAAAGTCAGAATTATTGTCGTGCGCGCGCACGCGCGCGCGTGTGTGTGTGTGTAGTACGAAAAGTTTCTCGAGATCCTGATATAACAAGTGCCTTAAATTGCGTATAAGTGATAATTTAAACGCTACCATGTAAGTTTCGAGAGCAGAAATTTAATTGCACAGTTCACCGATGGACAGTCCCGCAAATGAAATGATATATAAGATATGCGATAGTGGAGCGAAAGTACCGAAGCGCGAATTGCACCGGTTGCAGGTGCATCCGTACGAAAATGGCATCGAGGATCTTATCTCTATAGATCACATCGCACAGCGACAGGCCGACGGACGGCAACAAAGAGGAGAAAGTTCGTCCACCAGGGGTGAATGAACGGAACACGAGCCAGCTTCGAAACGGCATCACGGCATTTTCGAAAGCTCTTAGCCCTGTAATTAGTCACGCAACGAGCGTGACGCGAATGCACGCCTACATGGCAATTATAAAAAATGATAACGATAATCAACGATCTTTCGCTGTGACACATTTTTTTTCTCAAGCCTCCTCCCCACGAAGAACAAGATAAAGCAGCCTTTATTTTTTCTTTATGAGTTCTTTATGAGTTAAGGTTAATTTTTTAATGAGGATACATGTTCTAGAAGCGTTTCACATTCTCACATTCAGATTTTCGAGAAGAACGTTAACGTCCGAATGTGCATTGTGAAACTTGTACGTATCGCACGACTCGCTGAATATTATTTTACATGTTTCTTTCATTATTCCTGCGATATTTACTCAAATAAAAGTACATAATAATAATAATAATTTTGGCAGCCCGTTCTGTGCCTGCGGTTTATTGCAGTTCACGCAATACCCGCTATGTTGGTGAACACTTTTTCATTTTCGCCGGACAGCAGCGTCTGGCGATGCCACGCGGGTTTTATCCGAGGAATCAGACTGTGACGAACGCGGGGAATTTCATCCGGTGGCACGTAGCAACGCGGATCGAACCGGTGTGTGGGAATAATATGGTGTGCCATTAGCGTAATTTAATATAGCGGCATCCCTCGTCCAGGAAATATGCTGCATGTCACCACGACAGAACACGATTATTCGCATGATTATTGAACATTTTTTTCTGGTGGGCGCAATCGTTATCTCTTTCGTCGGACAATAATTAGTGCAAAGCTCTTTATCGATGGAAACAATTATAATTATATAAATTAATACATCGTGTCTCCCGAAAAAAGGTGCACAATGATTGCTTCGTATTCGCGCATGTTTAACGTTAAATATTTCAAATCTGACTAATTTATAAAAGGATGATTTGTGGCTCGACGATCGGTTAATCGATGAAGAAACTGTGCGCGCGACACGATAATTGATTTGCCTCCTACAGCAAGCTGTGAGCGATCCGTCGTTGCCAATGACGACGTGACATGCAGATATATGGCATTCATATAAATGCATACATAAATCTACAACTGTCGGGACCACGGATGTCGACGACTGTCGGATTTGTAAAGCAATCAGATGGCTCTCGAGAGCGTATGATTTGTTCCAATTTATTTATTCCTCCCAAAAGTTCCTCCTATGCGAAGGACAAGGACTTCTCGACAACACTCAATTATGCAACCTTGTGCGAGTAGCGCATGCTAAATCTGTAACATTTGATTTTTGCGCTACGAATTATTTCTGAAGGCAATGTTACATGTCTAAAAAATTGTAAGATTTAAAAAAAAAACAGAATTTACAGTATGACTGTTTTTGCAATCATCCCGTTATAATGATAAACACTATGCGTAAGTGTTGCATTTCGATTATCAAGGTGATGGAAATAGCTCGAGCGGTCAATTGTGCGAAGTCATATCGTTAAAATTTAAACAAAACAATAAGAACGTCGTTGCGCTCAGTAGAGATAAATATCGTAAGTGCTGTGATGATGTTGCGGATACGTAATAAACTAGCGCAACGTGCGGGCGCGACACTCTGCGGTGTATAGTGAGCCAGGCGTTGTGACGGTCGCGTTTATGCCACGGGGACGAGCGTATTCATTAATGTCGACCACATCTAGGAGTATCCCTTTTCCCCTCGACAGGGCGATCTCGTAGCTCACCCCCGTCGCCGCTGCCCTTGCACAATATCACGGAATGCCGGATGCCTGACTCCTATAATGTAACATGACCAGCCGTTTATTACGAGGCACACCATAGAGTCAAGAGCAGAGCATATAATTGGCAGAGAAGCTATGAGACGCTGAAGAGCACGTATTACACGAAGCACGCGACCGTGTGCATGCGAATATGTGCGTGTGCACGTGTGTATGTGTGTGAGACATGCGTAAAATGCTTACCCGGCGAGATGGAGTTTGATGAAAAAATATTACAAGAGGTGAAAATGCTTTTCGTTTCGACTCGTATTTATAAAAAAAGAATGGAAAGAAAGAATAGAATTAATTAATAACGAACTAAAATTTTTTAAGTTGAATGGTGACTACTGTGAAAAATCTATACAAAATACTAGACTTAATCTTAAATCTAGTATTTTGTATAATTTTTTAAATTAAATTTTGGATACAGACATAAATATAATTTTATAATCGTTCTCGACTAAAGAAAAAATAATTTCCATTAAAGACTATTGTTTTGTCAAAGCATGTTATGGAATATTCGAATGAATTTGTCAGAAATTGCGAGCAATTGAACGATTGTCTGTAAAGATCTCCTGGTTCTGTGGATAAAGCACGCCGATTTGCAGCTTTAAGAAATCGTTCTCGTCGAACATGTCAAAGAATACGAGCGCGACGGAGGTGACCGGTGAAGACAGATTCATCTCAATTCGAGTGAAGAGTCCGCTCTCGTGGAGTTTTCCCGGGCTCAACCCCGGGATTACTCGAGGAAAAGCTCTGGCAAAATTTATCACCCGGGACTTCGTTAGCGTTTGCTGACCCGCAAATGAAAACTTATGCCTTGTTCGTGTTGTTGATTTGATCTCATGTATCACGGGAGGAAAAGGGGAAGAGAGTAGTCAATAATCTGTCTATACCCGGATAGATTGATCCCTTTTTCTCCTCCTCCGGTTATATTTTACTCGCAATTTACGTCCCATGTAACGCAATTAACTGTCGAACGTAAACAGCTTCGTGCCCGATAGAATTAATTTACAGGCCAACCGGAAGATAAAATTACTCGTTTTCTTCGTGTAGCATGAAAATTCGCAATGACACGACGGGCAAACGGGAACTGCAAGTTAAAAACTCGACTCCTCGTATCTCGACTCGCTCATCTGTACGACTGAGAGAATTTTAACATCATTTATCTTCGTACGAGAGCTGCCACTCTTTCATTTATGAATTCTTTGCGATCGATTGGGATACGATATCTCGTTCTTTAAGCGAACGAAAACTTGTTTAACAAAAAATCATATCAACGATCTACCGTTTCTGGAACGCGTCTGATGCATAATCGATGAGTTCAATAGAGTGGTAAATGAAGCGAGAAATCGCGGTTACTGAGACACGGCTCGGTTATCTTGGCAGCAATTCAATATTTTAGCGGGGACTCAGTGAATTTCCAGTGGTCCTTTTGTCCGCAGTAAGAGAAATATGGCTCGTTCTGCCGTCGTTGCGTCGAGATCGTCTGTACCAATTAGCACAGGCCGCATTTACGCGCCCATCTAACGGCGAGCCGCGCATCGCCAATAAACCCATCCCCACATAAAATACAAAACCGATGTCATTAATCTCAATACGAAGTAGTGGGTTGTAATTAATGCGGCTACCCCAAGGCCGAGGGCGGTCGGTACACTGGAGCTCAAAAGTACGTCTCTCGCCGACCGATGCAACAGATTGTGAAACGCAGATGCATCGCGAGAGCGAACGAATCAAACATAAATTTATGCTATGGCGCGCACGCCGTATTGTAATACGTTGAATTTGTTATTTATGACTACGACCGCCGTCTCGCGAGTGCACGAGCGTTACGTGCAAATAGTGCATTATTTACGACAGCGACGTTAATTACTTAACGCCGCGCGCTGCAAAACAACGCCCCGTTGTGCATAGAATTTTCCGCGTTCTCAGTCATTAAACGCGGTTTCCCGCATGATGCAATCTCCTCCCTTCTCTCCAGTTCGCCGACACCAACTCCCCTTTCCCCGTTTCCTCGCAATCCACTCGAATATCCCGTGGGTCCGATGCTAATTAACGTTTGTGTCGTTACACCTATGAAATGCCAATCGGTCGGATAGCGCGCGCGGTGCACAATCATGAAACTCGATGAGATCGTCTTTCCCATCTCCATAGGCGAATCATCCTAATTACCGTGAATCGGTTTGCCGCCGGCAAACAGGCGAGCACCGTAGCGTTAATTCGATACTATCGTGTCGGCAGAGCAAATGTAATGAAATTTGGCTCTCCGCTGGGAGATCGAAGAGACCCGCAGAACGAAACCACGCAAGAAAAAAAGAACGTATCGCATAGACATCTCTCGCGAGGGGAGGAAAAAGAAGAAGGTGTAGAACGCTGATGGTGACGGTGTCGCATTACAAGCACTCTGCCAATCAGGATTATATTGCGCGCCGTTATTGGGTCTTATCGAAGTGTGTTTCCTACGCGCACCTGTTTGCTACCACGCACAATCGACTGAAATCTTACCTCGTCTTAGCTTTCCTTCGCCTCTGTTGTGAATTAATGAAAGGTATCTCGAGGCTCGCTCGCTTCGATCAAGCAAACCCGACCTGGCAATCCCCTGTGTATGGGCAGGAAAGGAAAATTTCCTTAATTAAGCTCGATGCTGAAACGGCGCTTACGCAATCGATCTTAAATGAGACGACACATCGGCGTAATGGATTAAATTTGTAGAGGCATGATTTTGCAAATAAAAATTCCTGTTTTTATCGAAATTATATCTACAATTTGTTTTATTTATTTATTATCTTATGTCGTATTCACGGTCTTTGTCGTATTCGCGGAACACATCGTTTGAAATAATTCTTAACAATTTTTAAATATATTGAAACATAAGAGACTATTCAAATATTTCGACATTTTTAGAGAAAGAACTTCCAATTTTGAAATCCAATTTGGACAACATCATATCTCCCTTAGTCCTGACAATCGTTCTAACTTGATCTAACCCTTCGTGTTGGACGGCCCTTCAGTACGAGTGTCGGATTAGATTTAGCCAGTTGGAGGCGAGCTCACTTCATAATGACCGAGAGAAAGGGGTGGACCCATTGTCCATCTACGGAGGACCGAGAGTCGTGCAGCTAACTTTGCCCCGGAGGTATTGGCAGGGACCGTGCGCGCATCCCGTACCATCCTGGACGAGTTAGAAAGTCATTGTTTGCGACATCGAGTGGCGTTCCCGAGAGGCACGAAGATGTTATTTCTGACGGTGGTTTCCCAAAGCTTTCCGAGGTGTAGCCGTGGAACAAGATCGATATCGGGGTCGCGGGAAGTACACATGAAACCACGGGCAAACTTTGTTGGCGATAGTTATTTGCAAGTGGAATTAGATGGTAGCGTCGAACAAACTTTACAAAAAAAGCAGTAAAAATAGTAGAAATCAAAGAGACAGTAATAATATAAACAAAACCCGCAGAGAGAAGTCCTATTATCATTATGTCATGTAGATTAACAGAGAACGAGATATGTTTTATTATGCATCGAGATTTTTCAACATTATCAATTGAACAATTCGTATTTCTCTCTCTCTCTCTCTCTCTCTCTAAAACAATGAAATATGTACGCCTGTAACACGTACAGTATTTGCAACCCGTCGACATCGACAGAAGGAGAAATTTCAAACGCACGTTCGCGTAGGCAGTCAATAATGATCACAGATTGCTCTTTGTTGCTAAAAGCCTTTTGCTCGTGTGTGATGCGAGCGCAACACGCGCGCACGCGAGGCTACGGTTACTCGAAAGTTACGACCGGTGCCCTTTGTGAGGCAAGATAATAACGCGGTTTTCGACGTAGCCGAAACCGACGGGTCGCTTCGAAAGGGAAACTAAGCGAATTACGCTTCGCGTCGGTGCTTAATTCGATGGCATGTACTCTGTAGCAAGTGCGTGCCTCACACATCAAGATGCATGCACGCGTTTCACTTTGCATAGTTAAATTAACGTGTTCGGTGAAATTGTCTCTTGATACGACGCACGTGTCTTAAATAATAATTGCGAGTAAGTTATTCGCAAGTTCTGAAACTAGGGTTCTGTCTGAGGAAGAGGGGGGGGGGGTGATCTACATAATTTGTATTACAAAATGTTATAAATTATTAAAATATATATATATAAATTATATAAGTTAAATATTATGTAAATATTGTGTAAATTTTAAAAACATTAATTAGCTTTCGCTAACACACGCATCTCTTCAAGATTCTAATCAAAAGTTTTAGCTTCTGACGAAATTAATTATTATATAGATATATTAATAGAATGATATATCTATTAATATTTTATTTTTATAATTGAAAAATAGATGAAGTAACAAATAAAGGGAAAAAATTTGATTGTTTATTTTTGCGACGGCTTCGATACGTGTACTTTTGCATTTCATACGGTTTAATGTCCTCGTATCGCCATTTCGTCGAACGTGACGACAATGGGGTGACGAGTTAAAGTTTTGATTTTACCTATACGGCGGTTCGGCCGTTTTTTTCGCTGCGCTTCCCGCCATTGCTGGTGAAAACGCAGTCGGCCGAACACGGGAGAGTTTCGACAGTCGTAAAACTTTCGTACTGTCCCGCCGGTCGTTTTACCGGCACCGGCGAACCAACGTCCTTTGTTTCACGAACCGCACCCCTACAGAAGCGATTCGACCCGCTAGTCGTACTGGCTCGTACTCAAATTACCCGAAGGTACTCCATCGTAGCAGAGTGTGCACACACACATACATATACGCATAATTTTTTTTACTGACCACAAATGCGTACCTGTATATTCTCTTACTTTCAGTCTCTTTTGTGCAAAATTTTACTCAGTACCAAACCAAAGCAACCGAAAGGGGAAATGAATGGCTGCGCTGTTTGCATTCGGTTACGCTATAATGTTATATCTACAATTTTTTCCGTCAAACTGAAATTATGAATACACTCGATATTATTACATTTTTACTCTCAATGTAATTCATTCTTTTTACATCAAGGAATATAATTTTACTGATGTTTTAATATTAATATCAATTTTACTGATTTATTAAACGAGTTATCTTCACAATAATTCATCTTTCCTCTCTCTCTCTCTCTCTCATGTTCTTCAGCGATGCTGCCACACAAATTACGTAACCCGAGCCAAGATATCCTCGAACACTGTATATAATGTCAATTAAAGTCAAATTATTGCGTTAGGTAATCGAATCGTTTTGTAAAGTAAACAGGAGACAAAGAATCTCAGATCGCGACCCAAATGGCTCACGTATACCCTAGTCCTCCCTTTCTGTTTAGAACGCTTCAGCGTCGACCCTTCATCTTTGTGGGTCGACGTGGGAATATTACTAGCTATACCAGCTCGTTACTCGATGGTAGATACGACGAAGGATTCTCTATGAAGACTTTACGTCAGTTAATCGAACCGGGTCCCCGTCTCTTATAGGAAAGTTCGTCCTATATGGTGCGCTGTAGCGTGTAGTAGTTAATTGCAAGACGCGATGAACTCAAGTCGTCTCATCTCGTACCTCTATCGATAAAGTTATTTCTATTTTCCTCAAAAGATATATTAGAGACCGTCTACTTTTCAAGATATTCTGAATTACCGTTATTATATATATATTGGAATCTGTATTAGAATTGATAAAGATTTTTTTTCAGAGAGATATAGTACGTCTCTATAAAACAGATTGATTATGATTAATTATGAATTGTGCAAATAAAATTGATATAAATGTACTATGGGAAAAACTCAGACATAATGTATATTCGCCAATTTGTCGTGACAGGAATGGGACGAGATCAGGGCAGCACAGGCAACAAAGGCTCGTCTGCAGTCGCCTGATTAATTTCGCAAGACAGTGAGCTTTGCCCGCTAGGGTACTAGAAGATAAATGAGATCATTTCAAGACGATCGTGCGTCAGACCGACTGTCAGACATACCACTGTCTCACTACAATTGTAGTTAAATTTACGTGATTGCGATCAATTAAACAAATATTAGGGATGCTGTTGAATGTGATAATCTCTCCATTTAGTTACACATATGCATATATGCACATATAATGCATAATTTATCCATAAAAATAATATATTGTATCAAGACAATATCAATATTGTATCAAGACAATAAAAAAGATTATTGTTGGATTGTTGAAGTGATTTCATCATTGATACTTTATTCCATGCGTCTTGTCATTTTTTTTAATTTATAAGAAACATAGATTTTAATAAACAAAATAATAATATAATATCGATAATATTAAGCATGGAGATAGCTCAATGAATTGTTGTTTCAATAATTTAAATTTAGTATACGTACAAAAATATCCTATAAAAAGAGTGAATTATTCTAATAAAGTGTTATCTAACTACAATAATATACATAGAGATACATAGGAGTAAAGTACTAAAATACTTGTCGTTCGAATAATTATGAAGTGCATATTCTTATCGCATAAAGACGATTTTCAGGAATTGTACATAAATAAAGAATTCTGAAAATAATTGTTTCTCAATCATTTTCCTTAAGACACGTCATTTCTCTATATATTTCATTATGTGTATGGGTAGAGTATCTCATATAGTTTTATACAAACTACCCCCGTTCGTCTCGGATCCACTTGCTGCGATCCGCTCTGCATTCGAATACGAGCGTCCTGCGACGACGAGGGATGAGTTTCGAGACAAGAGTGTGCTTACGGATAAACATTCTGCGCACGTTTCCGAGAAACATCTCCGTACACGAGATTGGTACCGAATTCCCATTACGTCCAGACTGTCCCCTCCTTCGCCCTCCACACGATCTAACGGCCGATCTAGACGGCGATCTAACGACCGATCTGGCGACTGATCTGACGGTATCGCAAGCATCTGCGTAATTTCCAGCCGCGGTAGTGAGCCCACACGCAGCAATGCGCGTGCTAAAGCACGCGTGTAGCGGAATCATGGATCCTTCCCGCTCGCCCCGCGAATATGGATATCGCGATTGCGAGGGCAAACGCGTCTCTCGAATATTTCGAAATTCGCCTATTCGTCTGTAAGATAGTACCGAATTGTCTTATCATGAAACTCGAGGTAATAAAATTTACTATCTTGTGCGATGCATTTCTAAATGTAAATACCCATTACGATTTATTTGACTTGTCTTGAAGTAATTATTTAGGTATTTTATACCTTTATAAAGAAGCTTCTTTGAAAAGAAGTTTCTAAGTTTATATTTCAAATAAACAGTTTATCTTAAAACTATCAAGCTTTTACATTTTTGTCGTGTATTTTTTAAATACTTTTTATTGTAAAAATACTAAAACTTTGCAATAATAAAGTAAAAGTAGGATTTAACATAGTTCTTGCTATCAATTTGCAAAGTTATGGCAATTTCATTATTGTGGTTTAAGATTTAAAAAATACAGCTAGCAGGTAACGACACAGGGAGAAAGTTAAAGCTACACTAAAAAAAATGTTGAATTAAAAAAATATTTCTTGATTCAACTATTATATATACGGTGATCACAGACTGTCAAGCAAATATTTGTTAATTTAAATAAATATGTATTATATGATAAATGACGTATATTTAATTTAAAATATATTTAAACTAAAAAATATACTGTCAAACATAATTAGTCAACAACTTTTTTTCTCAATTCAGTATTTATCGAACTGTTTACAAATTAAAAAAACAATACTGAAATACAGAAGTGATTGATGTCAATGGAGGGTAACGATTTTGCAAGAGGTACTTCGCTCATGCAATATTCTTCCGAGAAAGATGGAAATTAAACAAGATAAATGTTGAAATGCGTAGAAATACGCAGAAACAATTAACGCATAAGTCATGTTTAATCAGTGTGCCTCAAGGCATACCCGAAGAAAGTTATTTTATCATACTAAGAGAGTGCAAGTTGATTATGATTTCATCATCCATGCAATTTGTGCCAACAATTTTTGAAATCTCAGACGAAAAATGCGTTGGCAAATTTTCAGAAGCGACGTCGTCACCAACTGGCAGCGACCGAGAGCAATTTGTACAAATTAATTCACGAATCACAAAACTTTCTGTCTCACTGTCGGAAGTGGAAATGGTGACGGCCGTACACGGAATTCTAGAAATTCTGACCCGACATGAGGACAAACGCGCGCCGGGAACGTCATTTCGCGTAAAGGCACGAAGGACAACTGCAGTTACGATTATGGGAGTTGTACCCTCCCTCGGTACCCCTACTTACGGCATATTAGCAACTCCTGAGACGGCCATTAAACGGGCTCTTACAAGATAGACCGTAACATTGCACGACGCCACGATTGCCGACCTCTGACTCTTCTCTTCTGCCTCGCACTTACATTGGCCTTCCATAATGACGCTTATATGTCAGTCGTTTATAAGAGAAGTAGGACCCGAGTCACCTGGAATGCCGCTTAGAAGGAAAACGACGTCTATCTATCGGCGATAACTCAGAGCATCGTAATGACACGGGAAGAATTAATTAGTGAATTACTTGAAAGGATTACTTCATGCCTATCAAAAGTTGACGGAAAATGTTTTTATGAATTTTCTTAAAAAAAGATACAGTTGTTAAAAATATTATTACCAAATATTTTCGTTTAATATAAATGCTGATAATAGTTTGCTGAAGGCAATTGTACAGCACGATCACTTGAGAGAGGAAGGGAGTTAAATGAGATGCAGAGAATCATGAGGCACGTCCCAAGAAAGCGGAGCTCATTGACTTGCCAAGAGCAAAAGATTGCATAATGGCGGACCGTTATATGGCACGGTGAATTCATCGCAATTATACAATCCGGGATTTCGAGCATATTTTTCTCACGTAATTTTTATCGCAGCGAACGATCAAGCAGTGGCGAGTTAGAAATTTTTCGCAGTTGTAATGAATATTCAACAAAGAAGTCAAAAATCGTTCCGCATCGAGACGGATTTATCGACCCGTTTAATAAACTTTAAGGTATGTTACGTATGTCATACATGCTTGAAACATGTATAATTTTTTAATACTACGATTAAGTGTCAGTTTTACAATTCGATTAAACAATGCAACCCTAAGATAATTCGCGTATTAGCCATTTCAATATCCCTCGTGCATTAGGCTCGTTACGGAGGGCAGACTAAAATCCAACGGTGCTAATAGCGCTTAATTGACCCTCGTCTAAGTGTCAATGAAACGGTCTTGCCTCTTCTTTGTCATAGTACCGATCGTTAGTTGCCCATGGAACGAAGTAGAAGCACGAAAGGATCTAATCTGCTAATCAAGTAATTTTAATTCCAATTAGACTCCAAGACGTAAATATGCACTCTTTTGAAAAGTTCAAAACGCCGCGCTATGTTAAAAAAAAAATCTGGAAAATGCGACTCAGATGTCACGAAGAATAAAATTAATTATGTAAAGAACGAAAAACTTAGATTTGTGTAATTATTAATGCAAACAAATTTCTTTAAACAGTTAAAGTCACTTTCTTATTATTTAATGAACGCTTAAAACTCTTCAGGCACCAATTCATCTTGTAAGTGGAAACTTGGCGACCCATCTCAATGGCGGTACATAATTAATCGATCGTTAATGTTCCCGAGACGGAGGAGGACCGGCCCATACTTCGACGAGTGTTCGATCGACTGGATATTAGAGTGTTTATCCAAGCTTTACGAAGCTACTCGACGCATTGTCTGTTTGCACGAGAGAATGGCATGGCTCCCGAAGGACTGTCTAACGACATTAGCTTGGGATTTGTCTTCGGAGCTGGGATACGGTCGCGAGAGGGAAAGTGAGGAGGTATACGCTATTAATATTGCGCCGGCAGTTTCATCAGACTCGCCGTCCTTAAGGGAGATACGCATGCGGATAAGACGACGAGCGTTGGCACCGATGCAATACGGGAAATGAAGTTGTTCCTATCGTTCTTTATTAAAATCACGACGACAGAATGGCTTACGCATTTCGTTTCACGTACGTCTTAAGATTCCTCGCAAAGTACGCCGCTTGCATAATTCTTCTTCATACATTTCTTCTGCGTACTTGTCTTCCCTTAAACCTAGACACGTAAACAATTTTTCCGACTGATACAAAAAATTATTTTGTTGTACGAATATCTTTATCAGGTCTCTGTACAGTAGATAAGTGCGCAACTATGAAATTCGAAAAAATCATTTTATCATCTCAAGTAAAGTCGTTGGCACGATGCTCGGTAAGCACCACTCGTTAATTTGACGATAATGAATAGAACTGGTCTCCGCCAAGGTCGAGATAATTATATAAACAATGATGCCAGTCTGTTTCGTAATAATGACAGGAACGGTACCTCTTTTCCCTCTGGGAACGACCCACGTAAGAGGTGCTTCATTAAATACTTGGATCCCTAAGAGACTTCTCCCTTCTTCACTGTGAATTGGCAAGGAGTAAAGGGAATGATTATAATAATAATTACAAGGATATTAATAATCGCGGGAGATATGCGGATAACGAGATATCTCTTTCCCTCTCCGTGCAAACTTTAATAAACTTTCGAAGGCGAAATTGTGTCATTAAATCACAGAATGCGGCCCATTAATGGCTCTTTGATGATGTAAATTAAAATTTGTCTTAACTATTTACCGTCTATAATGTATAATGTCTGGTTTATCTTGGAATATCAACACTTGACCATCCTTTGTTCGTTTCCTCAGAGGCTGTTTTTCATCAAACAAAATTAATAAAACTCATCAGGCAGCTCTTACAAGTGCCAAACATTCCCATTCGTACCATAATCGCGTCTACCGTTGTTGTGAACGCGCATCCGGGAGGCGAATATAAATGCAAATGAAATTTGGAGAAAACCGCAGGCGGCGCTTCTCGGCGTGTAAAATTTTTCCGGAGAGTCAAGGGCGGTTATATCGAAAATGACCCCGGGAGAAAACGTTATTAATAACGAGAGGGTGACAGCGGAATCCCATCAGTTCTTCGCTCGACCGTGCAAGCCGCCCCTAAGTTAGACGCGAGATGTCTAATGATAATTAATTTAATGTCTTCATCGGAAAGCGCACGGGGACGTCTCTGCGTCGCGTCTTTGAGACGCTTTCGTTTCGAGGCAGGATGGTATATCAGACTAGTCGCAAGCCACCGCTACTAGAATCTGCTTCGGGTAATTCGAGACGGCCGTTGGTCGATCTATTAATCACAAATGAGCACCGTGCGAATAATAATTGATCCCGAATCCTCAAGGCGGTCCTAAGCTAGTCGGCATTCACTACCCTTCATGGTAGTTATTCGAGTGAAGTCACAATCCGTCACACAAACGCCATGAAAACGCTATATACTGCTCGCGGGACGTAAATCATTACGGATTTGAGCGGAGTCCTTCGGGGGTACGAAGAATCGACTATATTTAGAAAACCTTTGAGTAATTCATTCCCTCCGCCCCCCTCCCACCCGTTCCGATCACGTTTAGAGTCATAATGCTTCGAGTTTTTTTTTTCGTTGAGCCCGCTCGCTTGTTACGAACAAGTTTGAAATTGTCGTGGCGCTACAATGGATCCATTAATCAAGTGCTCGAACACGTATCTTTTGAATAGCGATTGATCCCACGCCCCAAATGGATTTTTGCCCGGAGCGACTTGCCGCGCTACCACGATTCGCTCGCCCTCCGAGGGCAATAACGACTTCACCACGGTGATATCGATGTATCGGCGGCCCGATATCTAGTACGTGACGTGGTGTGTTTTCGGACTCGAAGGTGTACTTAAAACTGAAAACGGAAAATATAATGCGACCGAGCAAAAATTTTTTTCGTTACACCGATTCTCGCGTTCTAACTGTTGTTTCTTTCTCCTGATCATAGCCTTGACAGTGATGCATTTAATGTACATAAATAACAGCGACGGTGTAAGACTTATTAAAATGGAAATCTAATTGCATAGATAATCCTTCGTTTGTCTGCATGCTTTTACAATTTTATATTCTTGCTACGTTTATATCACATTTCTTATATCACGTTACTCGTTATTTTTGCATTTTAAATAAAACATATGCAAATTCAAACAAAAAATCAAATTTATATGTGTGACTAGTAGTAGAAATTAAAATAACTAAAATAAAAGATACACGATATTATAACTCTAATGAAATAGAGAGAAATATTGGGGTAAAATTTGGGATAAAATATTGCATACGTATAATGAATTGTTACCACGAAATACATTATCGTGCGTGAAATATTTCCTCGATGGGTTTGTACCGCGAACAAAAATATCTGTCATTAATAATGCAGTTTGTTCTGTTAAGAATTACTGGCTATAAATTTAGTCAATTAATTATAATTAACGCGGCCGTTAATCCGCAATGGTCGAGATCCGTCTCCTATAAATATCGCTGGTGTGTAATTAATGTAATAATTATCTACATTTAACTTGTTAACTTACCTCGTTGTGAGGATAACAAGTATTCTTCTCAGTCTTGATAGCAATAATTATATATCGTGGTAATCAATCAGGTAAGTCGGAAACGTTGTCTGCGAGATCGATGCGGGCACTCCCGCAAAGTCAAGATCACATTCCCTTTAAGGATTCCAGCGGCCCTATCTCACTGACCAATAGAGGAGTCCCCCTTTTCTAGGTCGTTAACGGCGATCGTTAAGGCGAGAGCCCTCGATTGGCCGGTTCTCGTATATTTTTCCGATTTCGGTGCTCACTCCTTTGTCTGTACGGTCTTCGGTGACATTATGCGCGATAAAACCTGCGAGAGGCGGGCGTCGCCCGTGATCTTACGCGAGAAGCACTCGGAGAACAAAGAGCCGTCGAGGATGGCTAAACGGGGGTGAATCCGCAGGCAGACAGGCTCCCCCCTCCTCCCCTTCTGTTTCTTCCCTCCACGCCAGCAGCAACCCCGATACCTACGACGTCTTATTCCACGAATTAATCAAGCGAGAGACTTCGTAGGGATGAAGGCCATTTAATCGACTCCGAGATCTCTCCTTGGCGAAACGAGCCTTGGCGGTGCAACTAATTTCCAAGCGCGATAACTCTTCGACAACGATCCCTGTATAGCCAGCAAGCTCCGGAAGGAGATGCGTTAACGAGAACATCCTTTTGGAAAAGTGCGCGAGTCTTAGTAGCTCGGATAATCAACCGGTAGGACAAACTCTTCGACGAAAGAACCGATATTGGATCGCGAGGAGTACAGACGACTCGGCGTACACCCCGACATATAATTTGCAGGCGGTAATACGTGGAGCATTACGAGCATCATCGGCATTACCACGACACCCCTTCCTCGTCTCGGCATCGTCGACGGAGAATCGCGCAGGCAGGTCGACGACGTGTCCGTAATGCGTCGTATATATGCGTCGGGTGTACGAGCGACGGACGCATTCGGTTCTCTTTCCTCGATGTCGATTGGCAACCTCACTTCCCTCGTCCACTTCTCTCGGCAGCTGCCGACAGTCGGGTTCGACGTCGTCCGGATCCATATACGTCTTGATGCGCGTTACCGTAAACGATACCGGACGGAATTTCGCCACAATGTTGACGCCCGACGCGCCGACAAGCTTCTTCTTCTTCTTCTTCTTTTTCTCTTCCTTCTTCTTTCTCTTCTTTCCAGCAGGATTTCTTTCTACGGTCTCTACGACCCCTTTCGTCAAGGATCCAAAACGCCACCATCTTACGCTCGACGAGGGTTGCGAAATCATGGCTCGATAAATCTGACGAGGCCAATGGATTGCCATCGGTCCATCCATGTAAGATATTGAAGTAAGATTTTTGATGGAAACTGAAAATCCGGATAAAAATTGCATTGCATGATATATCACCTGTTTTGCAGAAATTGGATGAATGTTAAGAGAACATGAAGCTACTACTGTCGAAATTTAAAATCTCTATTAAAATGGAAAACTGATAAATGATAAAGAAATGTAATATTTTTCTCATATTTAGACTATACAGAAATTATAATGTAATAGTCAGTTGAAAAATTTTTTAATCTTGATGTAATATATATAACTATAACTATATATGTAACTATAAATAAATATGCTACAAAATCAAAATATGAATTTTAATATAACAAATCAAACTTCGCTTTCATATTTATTTTTAACATTATTTTATATTAAGATATCAAAGAAATACAATTAAATCAATTAAATTATTTTTTATAATTAATCGAAATCTCTCTCTTGTAATGTGATATCTATTTAAAATAAAATCTGAAAATTGCAAGAGATTTTAATGGAGAGTTTAGAGAATGCAAATTCTTATACATATAATAATAATAATAATAATAATAATAATAATAATAATACGTATAATATAAAATAAATAATAATAATAACAGAGATAATAATTGACACTTCGCGAAAAAAACTTTAAATATTAAAAACGCTTCCCTCTCGTTCTCGATGACATTTTCGAACTTAATGATCCAAACAAGCGTGAGCGAAGGCCTAAGGTCTCACATAAACGACATTGTATCACTCGCTCGGTGTCGTCCCACGTCGTTCCGAAATAGCGTAAAAAATTTGCGAGCTCCTATTGTCGCGCCAGAATCGCTTCGTTTCTACGTTGGGGGTAGGAAGAAAGGCGAAACGCGCCGCGCCTTGCGCGGGGGTGAAATATTTCCGAAAGCCTCTCATAAAGCTGGACGTCGTAAAAGCACGTATCTTCGCTCAGTGACGTAAATCCGGCAGGGGGAAGCGACGAAAGAAGAACCGCCGTTCTCGACAGCGGGAGGTGCGTGTAAGATGAGAAACGGCTGGTGCACATCGTCAAACGAAATGGTCTGTGTGTAGTGCGCGAGGAACGCCGTAAGTATTTACATGTTTCCGCGCAGGGACGACGCGCGACTGTAAAAATACGTCGTTTGAATGGCGGATGAAAGGATCGCAGAGGGAATATGATATTTCGTTGCGGAATTTATAATCGAAGCTTAGGAGCCGCGGGGGAGAGATCGCTGGTCCGGAAATTACGCACGAGTTTCGCCGGAAGAAGAGAAGCAGGCGGGTTGTGAATTTTAGCAAAATTCTCAGATCTCGTTCGTGTGTGGAGTAACCGTACCAAATACCATTTGTGAAAATACCATTTGCGAGATCATCCTATAGGTTTCTATAATGACTTGTCATTTTTCGTTTTTATATCTTTTCGACAAAATTCACATGCTTGCTAAAGATCATTTGAGAAAATAATGCGATATACTTGGAACATTCGATTTATTTTAATAAGAAAAATTTTAAATTTAAACCCCTCTTTTCTTTTTGCGCGCGCGCGCGCGTGTGTGTGTGTGTATGTGCTTTTTTGGCGAAGAAAGAAAATTATGTTACGTCTGTGCTTCAAGGTAAACGCGATGCAATGCTGTAAAAGTGATATAACCGTACAGCATGGAATGCATAAGCAACGTAAAAGGGAACGCGGATAAAAGGGACGACCGGGCGCAGAAGGGATTCTAACTCGCATTTACATGTTTCGGTAGGTAGCGGCCGATCGTAAAAGCGCGCCTCTAGGTAAGCCTCCCTTGCGACATGACTGGAAGGAAGAAAGATCAAATGGATGGACATTGAAACTAAAAGAAGGGTCGACGGTCAGTACCGTGTCGAATACTCGTGCCTTTGATCTGACTGAGTGCAAGAAAGGGAGTCGCCGAATAATATGATGTCGCCGATCGAAACCCATTGAATCAACGCTTGATAGAATCTTATCCTCAATAAAAAGAAAACGCGTAAAATAATAAGTAAATTCTTGCCTTCGACGAGTAAATTTATTATCAATTAACGAGTTTGAAAACCGAAGAGAGTCTAACTTGTAAAATCGACTTTGAACAGAAAGTCCAATCCCAATCAATCTGCTTCTCAGATACGATTTCATATTTATTGGCAATAGAAGTTTTTGTAAATTATAAACTTATTCCATTATTACGCTGAAGTACCTAATTTAAAAATGTATTTGCAATAAAATATTTCTGATCACGACCGAGTTCCCGTGGACGTCTTTCTGTTGTCTGTCTATTAGTAACGCTTTTATCCTTCCCTTTCGATCTTTATTTAAAGTTAATGCCGTCCATCGGTGATGTCCGTACAACGAATGTAATTTCCGAAAAACGTGTTTCCATTTCGAGTTCCAGTCCCGCTGCGGCTCCAAGCTAAATTTTCGATTCATCGAATCCACGGGATGCGCTTCAATGATTCAAGCGGTACAAATTTGCAGAAGTTTTCCAATATAAAGCCATTACCGTGGGGATGGAGGATCTCGTCCCTTCCTCTGATAAATAATCCAGCAGAGTACAAGACCGACGACCCTTCGGACCATCGCGCGGCTGTTTTCGCCAGTATGCCGTATTCGTGAATCGGCCGGCAGCCTCTCGTCGTTTTCGGACGGTGGACACTTCAAACTGCCTGAGATAACGAGGTCCGGGTGGCTGCGAGCAGGAGAGCCTCGAGAGTTTCGCAAAATTGAGACCACGGCTCGCTCGAGTGGCCATCAGCTTTGCTTCGAACACTCCAATCGAACTCTTTGCAGCATTTGAAGATGGAAAACTCGATTCGCGTTTAACAAGGCTAACGACAATTCTCTGAAAAGTCAATTCTACGTTCTTCACATAATTGATTGAGAAACAAATATTTTCCGGAACAAGGAAAAAAAAATTTACAATGATTTGACCAATTCATATGTTTATTGTACATAAATAAATAAAACATTCCGAATGATATTTTTAAAACATAGGAAATTCTTTTTTTCTACTTTTTTGGCTTTTCTTATAATACAGATATAGTAAAGAACTCTAATAATGGAGTATTAAAATTCAAAATACCTGAAAGATGAGCTAAAGAAAGAGGAAGAGACTGAGAAACACAGTTTGAAAACGCTCGCTTTTCAAGCACGGATCTATAAGAAGGAAGACTCCTCTTGAAATTGTATTCTGAAGACAGGCTGTCGTGGGGTCGATAACCAATTAGCTAACCCCACGACAAGGGGTGGAATTACGCGTAAACAACGTAGGCAGTAGCTAGGGTAACGAGTTTTAAGGATATCGTTCTTGAATTTTCATTTTTCTTTAATTTGTCTCACGCATCGCGATGTCACGTAGGAAAATTAGAAAAGGGGGATCTATATTCGCGGAAAACTCTAACATTAAATTTAAAAATAAAGGTACTGGATTTTTATCTGATACTCTGAAATGTTATGTAAAAGCTTTTTAAATTGTTATCAATATTTAAAAATGTAAACCTGATCTTAATATTTTTTTTTTAAGTATAGAAGTACTAGCTTTTTAAATATATGCTATTATAATTTTTTATGCCAATGTTATACAGTTTTATAATTGAAAAAAATACTAATTAGTAGTATAGACGCAAATCATTAAATTGGATTACAACTGCCATTAATAAATTAGTTGTTTTAACTAAAGAATATTATCAAAATCTATGTAAATATAAATATCTTTCTTGTTTTTTATAGAGTCATCCGATATGATGCACACGTCATGTCACGCACATGTGGTGGAAGCTCAGCCGGAGTCTTGCATAGTCGATGGACCGAACGAGGGATGCATACCAAGCAGCCTTTTTGCTCGCCAGCAAATTTGTCAATGGACCTGGGAATCCCGGCGAATCCTCCCTTCTGAAAATAGCTGGTTCGTTCCGCACCCTTATCTTCCTTGCGTCCCGTCGATCATCCTCACCTATCGTATAGACACGCTTCGCTGCACGAAAATGTGAAGATGCAATCTTTCAGCTTCGAGGAATAAGAAGTCACGAAGGTCAAAAAGCTTTGAGCTTGGAAAACAACCATTTCCACTATAGCGACATCCGTCGCTGCGATCTCGGATATTTTTGCACGTAATAACGACATGTAATATGCAGAATTCGCTTGTGAAATGATTCATATTAATTTTTACAAACAATAAATACACGACGAATTACAGAAGAACAAAAGTATTTTTCCCCATGCTTTTTATCCGTATGAAATGATCATTTGTCGGTTTCCAGGCGATCTCCGGTGAAAAAAGGACAACGTCCGGAAAAACGGGAGGAGGCGAGAAAGTGAGTGCCAGACTCGAAAAATGGATGGATGGTCGTTCGCAATTTGGTCCTCCAATAACTTCACGACACAAAGTAGCCAATTTATAATCCCCTGCCCCTCCCACCCTAGCATCCCCTTCATTGGATACTTTTATCCACGTGCCTACACTTCTGCGTTTCGCTGTTGCTTCTTCGATCACATTGTTCTCCTCTTTTTTTTGCATTTTGCCTCACCGACCAGACGACGGTACACGATAATGATAGCGTAGCTGGCGGGCAATGACCCGAAAAATTAAGTTCCTCCATTAAGCCTTAATCGCGATTGGCGAACATCGACTTGCGAAAGATCGCTTGCCATTTTCGTTTGCGAGATCGGCGGACGACGATTTATTTATTTACTATCTTATCTTCAACGGAAATAAGATTGATATCGTGATGTCAACAATCTTTTTCAGTCAAGTAATCATAGTAATAACGCTAAAGCAATATATTTTAATTCAGTCATGTCGTACCTTCTCTCGGCGGAAACTTTGTATCGAATTCCCAGTTTCATTACGATTATGATCTTAATATTGAAAGTATACACTATTAACTTGATCAACGATAAAAAGAAAAAAAGAGTGAAATTTATCTATCCCTAAGATCGCGTCTGTAATTTAGTTTTCACTATGTTAAAGATCTCCCGATTGTGCGTTCCAAATAACGAAATACAATATATCGGATAACATCGCATCCCCACAGTGTTTTGCAAGTACCATCCGTCAGAAACATTTATTCGAAACCACACCTCGATCGTATAGAATGCCATTCACGGTGTGGAAAGTGTATTTACAAACGGTGTATCTTATGGTCACGCACTGTCCGCACCTTTCACACATATATTTTTCGTGTTATTTTTTCCTTTTCCTTCTCGGGAAGCTTAAGTCAGGCGACACGTGTCGGTTTCCCGTCGGAGGTAATATTTATTCATGCATACCCCATTTCTCAGTAATAGTAATTTTCGACAGTATAAGCGGGAGCCTGATTTCACCCCTCACGTGGAACAGCCGAGAATTAATTGCTTTCCACATCCAGGATCTGAAGGGGGAGCGCCTCATGAACAAAGAATACGCCCGGTCGATTACGAAACTGAGGAAGAACCCGCGAATCGCGCCCACGCGATCGATCACTTCGGTAGAACACATCCGGCGGACTATAATTCTTGGCAGACAGTTCTCACATGGATACTGGGACTCGTTGTCGGGCATTTTATCGATCTGCTAATTTAATCTCGGATTATCCATGCCGCCCTCGGCGTGAAGCGCGTAAAGATTTGCGAAATCGTCGAAATGGGTTCGCAAAGCAAAAAATTCAAACGTTATTAATCTGACGGTATCGTCCACCGGGCGGCAAGACGGCTTTTAAACGCGATTATGATCGAAAACGATAAAAAATGCTTTCGTAAGTTTAAACATGCAGTTGATATTATTGAATATTATTTACGGATTTATAATGTTATTCCAATATAAGATTTATTTTTATTGAAACATTTTTTGCTGCTGTATAAGAATTGAATGGAAAATAATGTCGGGTATATTAATGTTTAAAAATGGACTCAAGCTTTTGCAAATCTAAACAAGGTTCTTTCATGTTTCTTGCAAGCAACGGTCACTATGGGCAGCGAGATTATTGTGATATTGAGTCCTGCTCCTACATTTTAGAGATTCCAAAAACTGTCCGTGAAGACGCTTAACGTATCACGTCGGGGGGTTCTCCCGCGCTTTTCTTCTGTACCATGTCCGCGTCCAGAGGTAAAACTGCCAGGAGGTTACTTTTACGACGGTGTTCCCAACAGGACGAATTCTAAAAGAGGCTGAGGGGTGGCGTGGTCGCATCACCGATTGACGGATGGATCTTCGATTACGACGGGCGACGTGCCGTATAATCGACCAGGTGTCACCAATCAGCAGCGAATTCATGACTCGTTAATCAGCACAAAAGCATTGCTTTTTGTGGAAAAAGAGCGTCGGGATTTAGTTCTCATCATCGATCAATTCCCATTATAGGATAAATTTATTTTCCGTTCACAATTCTTGCCTGTAAATGCAATAAAACCCGAAAAGCCACATTTTTCGTAAACTAAAGGTGATAAATTTCAATCAAAGATTTCATTTACGCACATTTATTCCAGTCAATCGTTAAAAATTTTTAATGCTTCTAGTGGTAGAGAGGGATATCATTCGTGGGTGGTTCAAAATTTTTGTCATTATTGTTGTATTTCTTAACATTGTACGCCGCGCCATGTAGCATGTCACCGAGGAGAGGATTTTTCACCACAAAATTGATAGGATTGCACTAGGCTTTCGAACGATCATACATGACATACGTGTATCATGGCAGAGATATGATAAAATTCATCTTGCTTTCATGGTTACTTGCGAATGGATTATAGGACGTTCGTCTCTGAGAATATTTACAATATTTTCAAATAAACTGTTTAACGAGAAAGTTTTAATCATTTTATTATTATTATCGCCAGCGAAAGGATTAGTATCGTGAAAGCCAGATTTTCGTTCCAACAACGTGTTTATTGACCAGCAACGGAACGTTACGTTATAAATTCGGCGACACACATCAACACATTGTCGTTTTTGGCTTTTTATTGCGGAATTCCTCTCTCAGCTTTGCACAAGATATCTTTGTTTATTTTTAGGGATATGACTTTGTTTAAAGAGGGTGATTCTATTGGCTTATAGATTGAAACTTGGGTACAGATTAATTATTTTAAAATGTATTATACTTATTTATTATACATACTATGGCTTCTATTACAGGAGAGAGGGAATTAAATCAGGGACGAGGGCACGCTCTTTTTGATGGGAGGAATAAATAACTCTAAAAACACATTATTTTTGCATTTTTCATTTCACTATACTTAATATCTTTAGGTGGGATAATTGGCATTAAAAATGTTTATTAATATAATATGTATACTTTCAGCAAAATCCTCTTTCATCATACTCGTATTCTCCTTAGCGTAATAATCATAATATAATTATTGTAATATATATATCTATGTTATTTATATATAATATATATTATGTTTATAATATCTTACACATATAGAATAGTCAATTAGATAGTGGGTTGTGTGTGTGGGTTTTTGTTTGTGTTTATTTATTCATCATTTTTATTTGTTTAATATTTAATGTATAGGTACATTACTAAACATACAAAGCGATTTATAAAGCTCGATCTCTACACATGTCTATTTATAGTGATAATAATCATCGCGTTCTTACAAGTCTCCCTTAAAATTGCGTTACAATACGTTTTTGTCCGTTTTTCTTTTTCCTTTTACCTTTTTCCTACATTTTTAAACCTATTGTAGCCGCGTAATGCACTAATGCTTACCTGATTGGCTTCCTGTTCGTCACTTTCGCTTAAATACCTTCCGGTACTATCCCGCGTCCTTGGACCAGGGGAAGGATAATTTATTGATGACAGGGCGAGCGACCGGGAAGGAGGGGACGCTTAAGCCAAGGCTACCAGGGACCCTTATTGACCGTGTCCTCCGCTCTGAGGTAGAGCATTGATTGAGTAACGCAGACTCATTGGCAGATTGCACGGCGGCGTAGACGACAGGACGGTCGACCTCGTGCACGACGGACCTTGACCCGAACAGGTCGGGCGACCGTCGACGGTTTCCCCTGACTAAAGTATTAAATGTTTACTACGTAATATTGTGTGGTAAGGGTGTGTGTACGTCAAATCGCCTCTCCAAAGAGATCTCCATGTCGCGTTTCCGTCTCCTTTTTCGCCTCGCTTTTGGTCTTAAGGCCCGCGCGAGAAAGGTTGAAACGCACGTTTATGGCGTACCTGTGCCAGTGAGATCATCGTGATCAGTGTTGTGGCTTGCCGAAACGCGTCTCGCGATCTCGACGATCCGGGATTGTTATTATGTTAAGCACTTAGCTCTCGTTGAGACACAGCTATCCAGCTTATTACATATATATATAACATATAAAACGCGTTCTCACCCCGCCGTTACTACAAACCAGGAGCTTTTGGTATTGAACTTTCTGGCGCGCGCTTTCGTTTGCGCGTTATCTTCCACAAAGATCGCTGGCGGGTGCGCCGCGTTAAATCTCCTTCTCTAACACCAGTTCAAGTCTTTCTCTCTTTACCTCTCAGTTCATGCACGCTCTCGACGGACGTGTTCTCGACTGATAGTCCACGGTCGCGGAGGAGATAAGGAGAACTTTGAATTTTGCTGTTTCTTGTGAGACGCGCCGGTTCTAAGGGCGCAGATTCGACCGAATCCATTGGGAACGATGCCTCGGTTTTGGCTTTCAATGTCATATTATGATTTTGCCGCCTGTCACTCGTCTAATTGGCGTTTCAGCTCACTCAGAGGCAATGCAGAACGGCAATCCATGCTGCAGGGGACGTTTACAACGATACGGCGCTCTTTCGATGTTCGTACACCTCTTTTGAAGGAGAATCAGTTCACTCGCGAATGATGGTGCTTTTAGCCTAAAATCAGGGTTTACCAAAATTCAATGTCGAGGGGTACGTCCGCGTAACCGTATGAACTCGTCAACAGAAGTCGACGCGTTGCGACGGCGTCTGTCGATCAATTAACTCTTTAAGATGGATAGACGACGCGCGGTTTACTATGAAACATTCTCTCTCGTTTTCTTTTCTGAAACCAATATCCCAATATATATTCTCGGGTCCCTACCCCCTATCACATCATGATAATTATATGTGTTCAACATGCAATATATGAAGAGAAGTAGAGGAGCTCGTAAGGGAACTTATACATTTAGACATTATACAATGCTTTCTCAATAAATCAATACATATATTATATACAGATTATGTCTGAAACTCCTAGAAACATTTATGTACAACTTTCAGCACAAAGAAAGAAACGAAAGCTTATACTTTATACCCTTTGTTGGTTTAACATTATAATCGCCGCGAGATCTGGATGACCGTCCCGCGCGTTCGTCGAGGAGAAAGCAGGCTATGACAATCTGTGGATGAGTTTTCCGGTGATTACGGTAATTGCGGGAATCGGATCCTTCACACCACTACGCTTTATTTCGATTTCTTGGTGACGGACAGAGGATGATGATTACTGATCGGTGAATGCATCCATTCAGAAAGGGTTTTGGCGGCCAAATTTGTCTAGTAACCCGGGTTCCCCGGATATCTCGTATGACCAGACAGATCTATGATCGGCGATACCTGATTTATTTACACGCAGAGTACGGATTGATATCGGCTCTTGTACTCTGAAACGATTTAAGGATGATCATGTAATGCAAGGTTTGATGACGTATTATGGAATGAGGACTTAAGATCTTATCGTGGTGTATCCAATGTGGTATTGTCTTTTGTGTGTGTGTGTGTGTGTGTGTCTCCTGTGTGCACATTATACATTCCTCTGGAATTTGTACATTCTCATTTATTTGTGGTGTTGATGGCCAGCATCCCAAATAGCGAACGATTGAAAGAAACGAGTCACTCTCCACGTTAACAAGATTCTGCGGTCCCGTAAATGCTTCTCGCATGGAAATATTAAGCTTAAATTTGTCTAGAACAATTTCGAAAACCGAAGCTCGACAATAGACAAATGCCCATTGTCCTTCAGGAGGTTGGCACAGAGAAGTAAATTCACGATTACACGGTAACCCTTATCGTGGAATCAGTGAAAGACCTCACAGATATCAATAGTTTCGAAAAGAGATGTATTTATTATTCTCAAAGATACGTCAGTTATTTACGTACGTCTTCGAGGAGAAATTTGTACGAGGAAGGAGAGCAGAGGTGGAGAGAGAAGAGGAGAGCTCACGGTTTCGCCCCCTCCCCCAAGTTCATAAAAGGTACATCGAGAAATGCGAAAACCCACGGTCGGGGACGACCAGTCACCGTTTTTGCATACCTGGCGTCCCCCACTTTTTGCAAGTCACTTTCGAATAGATTTTATCAAAAATATATATCTATATATGTTGTGCCAGTTTGTCCACTTTTGCCCATTTCTCACTTTTTAGCCCGGCGTCAGTCACATACCAACGCTCCGGTCTCTTTACATTTTTGAGGATATTCGAACGATCGAGAGATTCTTGATGGTTCGGATATAAAGATCATTGGCCACCAGTGTCCGCCATTAGAGATCAATCGTATCGATATCATCCCCCGGCTCGTCGTCTACGATCGCACGAGAATTTTCCCTTGTTTTGACAATCTTTTTCGGTCGGATACCATCCTTTCGGCGCCCGCTTCCTCACCTCCTCTCGTTAATTTTCACCTCGGGTCGGTTTAACGCTTTGAGCGCGATGCGTGAAGAGAAGAAGCGGAATCGGTCTCGAATGATCTACGATCGGTTTGCACTGATATCTCGAAGATATCAGAAAAGCGCGGACTTGTGGGTCGCTTCAAAATAACAGCGTATGGAAACGTTCTCGGTGAAAGCTTTCTGGGCTGGAAAAGTTATATGTTTCTCGAGTCTTATCTTCGGCGGTTTAGTTACGTTTACGGGCGATGTGCACTCTATCGACCGACGGACTTACGTGCCAAAAATAACGATGCCCCGGATCGGCCTTCAGTTGTCATCCTCGAAAGTTAAATGTGGATTCGTCGATAATCGCGAGAGAAATTTTCCCTCGCCTCCACTTTCACATGTCGGAGGAGAATTTGTTTTCAGATTCCGATCGAACTTTACCGGGTTTTTGGTTGTTTGATGTGGTTTTGATAAATTCACCGACGTTCAATCAACATATCAATATCCATCTTGCCATGATCGATCGAGGGTACAAAACCCTCGATGTATTATTTTCATTTATTGCTTCTAAATAGATATATGTGAATTGCGTGTACGTGTTTTTATGGAAATTTTACGGGAGAGTTCAATCGGTGCTGACGAACATCTGACTGGCTTTTTGATATAACGTATTTACGCGTGTCCAGTTGCATATTTTATATCTATAGATAATGTATGGTGGGGGAAACAACTAGAAGAGATAATTTTTAAAAATAGATTATATTTTTCTCTCGTCTATCCATAGGCGGGTGCATG